>RYFJ01004235.1:0-58397 GCA_003991445.1 Oryza meyeriana var. granulata | reverse complement strand
ACGTCTCCAGGTGAGGCACGCCTAATGCAAGCCCGAGTATTTTGAAGGAAGTATCGATGCGCGTGTAGTTGTCGGCATCATCAAACTTGAGTGACCAAAGTCAATATTACCTAGGGTTATATTTGAGGCATTGGCGAGGGTTTTGCCGGAGAGACTACTCCTGAAGAGGCACTGAGCTGATTAGCCAGGCGAGGCCGACTGCAGAGGCATAGGTGGACTGGGTTGTAAAGAACAAAAATTACGTCGTGTATATAATTTTGTAACGAATTTGTAATTTATCTGTGCATGCTGCCGCGTATAGCTTCTTCTTAGTCGTCATTAGCTTACCCCCGACTATGTAGTCGTCGAGTAGATCGATAGAACTTAAAAAAAATTCTCCTCTGAAAGCTATACTCGGGCCTTAACATATCGTTGTAGAACTTCATGATTAGATAACAAGCTCGGGATTTTAATAATGAGGATATAATAATGCACGACACCTACTCGGTTTTTGAACACTACTGGTTGGAAAGCGATGTAGGAGTCAGAGAAAAAAGACTTTTATACATATGAATTAGAGGGAAATACAAGACTCAGGTATAGAAGGACGTAGTGTTTTATATTCATAGTTCTGATTGGGGGCACTGGTTTCAGTCTTTTAGTCAGGTAAGCGTCCGGGACGTGTCACCTCAGCGATAATGAACGGCTCTTCTCAGCAAAGGGGTAGTTTATACCTGTCCTTTAGTGGTTTGTATTTTTCTCTAAGACGAGATCACCCACAAAAAGCGCGGCACCAACATTAACGAATTAGATAAGACGCAGCTTGAAGATACTTGCCGAGATAGTTGCGATGTTCTTGCTTCCTCAATGATTCGGAGTTCGACAATTTCGGTTTTTGTTTGATGTCTTCTGAGTGGGCTGAATCACGGAGAGCCGAACTTCAACTCGGTTGGTACCAGCCTCAGCACATAGACTAAGAGAAGGGGATGCCTTGTTGCCTGACTAACCGTGGTTCTTAGAGACAGAGAACGGATGAAAGAGTGCTTATACAACGCCCTGTATATAGTTGTGGTCGGTCAAACAGTACCTTGGATAACTTTGTAAGACGATGCCATTAGCAGCTCGATCGTGCCATTAACTTCGTGGGTGTGCCTAGAAGCATAACAAATCTTGATGCTGAAGTCATCATAGAAATCGTTAAACACGCCGCACGTGATGCGTACGCGTTGTCCATTATGATGCGGTTAGGAACTCCAACTCAGCATAAGATACTCATGATGAAGTCTGTAATTGTGCACTGTTATGGACAATATAAAGAAAAAAGGATTTTGCCTCAATTCTTTGTGAATTTAGTCCATTGGATACAAGTGGTGTGAACCTCCTGGGCTTTGAACGGCCGACATTCAGGCCCAAACTGCAAAAAGGCCTCCCAGGAGGAAATTTTGGGGGGGGAAAAAAAAAATTGTTTGAAATTCTTGAGCTTGAAGATGTGTATGTCTCACAGAATTGGCATTTCTCGCATGTGCGGACTACGTCTTTAGATTGTTTATACAAATTGCAAGGAGAACCCGTCAGTAGCCTTGTCAATAACGTCTTGTGATGCAGTGGTGATGCCACAAATAACCGAGTGGAAATAGCAGAATTGCTTGCCCTCCTCTGGTGTGGACGCAGCGCATGAGGTGACCAGATGCGCTTCAACGGTACTGGTCTTCTCCGACACAAGGAAATATTTGCTTCGACTTTGATCCGTGGCTTCACTACAATCTGCTGGAGTCATCGCAATAGGATTTGATAATTAGAGTCGCCAAATCTTGAGAGATGATCAGACTCATTTGTTACAGCGTAGTTTCAGCCCGACTGTTCGGATGGTTTCTTGACTGATTGTCCACATTTGTTTCCCAAAACAATCGGACACTTTCGTTTGGATCACATATTGGCAATTCTCTGCAGCTTCATTGAATTGTCGTAATGATGAGTTATCTCCAGCATCAAACTTATTTTTCAGCTTTCGGCCTCCTGACAATTCGCGCCTAGTTTCGTTGAGACAGGTCTAGTCTTCATGACTGGTTCCACGATGCTGAGAATCTCCCGACGACCAGTACGCGAATACTGAGTGATAGGCAGATGGCGGAGCCCATGGCTGAGTGCCTCGTAGCTCGACAATCATTGTGGGAAGCGGAAAGTGAATCTGGAGAACATACTTAAGTTTTTCGCAGTGGGTGCCGTCAGCACGACACTAGCCCATGCGCGCGATCCATAGAGAAAGTGAAGTATTGTCAGTACTCTAGCTTGTCCTATTTGTAAGTTGTCTGGACCTTCTGTTCACGTCGGCCACGAAGTTGTGGAGTTGAGATTTAATTGCTATCCGTGCGGAAAGACGATTTAAATGCCATCAACTCGAGCGCTCATTTAGGATTCTGCAGTGCCTCGCGATTGTGTTAGACGTCCCCAAGTGGATACGATGTGAACAACAGTTACTTGATGCGACTAAAAAATAGTGCACCAATGTTCCGCGACAGTGATGAGTAGCCATATAACAGCTTCTGGACTTGGGATAGTCTCATCTTCGGTCGGCTAGGACCTCGCTGAGAAGTAGACTCCGCTTTGTTATTTTCTGTATATACATGGCTCTGATCGCTCGATCTACCAGCACCGTGCTGACTTACCTGAGTAGTTGCCGTCAGGTATAACATTAGTGTTCCTATGCATGGTGACGCCAACATGGATGGTGATGTGAGAAGTTTTTTAAGTCTTCGAAGGCTTGCTGGGCTTTGGGTGTCCATTGAAAATTTGTCCGCTTTCTTCAATAATTTGAAAAAGGGCATGCGCCTGTTGCCAAGTCGAGAGATAAATCGGCTGAGTGCCGCTATGTCAGCCTGTCAATTTGAAAAAGGGCGCTGTACTCGGTCGCAGCTCGGAAACGAGAATCTTCAATCTTATCAAGGCGTCTTGGCGAACAATATATGAGAGTGCTTCCTCCATCGATGAGAACCTTCTTTAGTTCGATGCTCTTGATGACCAGGTCCAGGACGAGTGGATAGCATCCTGAGTGAGTTACCTGATCAAGGGTCCGTGCGTCAACGTTATAGGGCATTTTGGTCAACGCAAGTACTGGGGGGCGTTTCTGCAGAGACCGAGTTGACTTCACATGCTGTCAGCTTCTGCTTCCTCTTGGGACTCGTATGCAGACGGTCTCCAAAAATGTGGTTGAGCTCAGCCTGGGTATCTTGGTAATCGCCAGTTCGCCAAATCTGGCTTTCCTTGTCTTTGTTGGCGCCAGATGTTAGCCTGCTCGAAGCAACTTTTGAACATGAAGCAGGTCCTTAGCCGTATGTGTGGCCTTTGATGAAAGGGTGCATGGCCGTTCATTCATTTTTTTGGTACTCATCTTCCTTGGGGTTGCGGCCGAGTGCGCCACAGCAGCCACCACGTTGTCTGACTTCCGCTTGCGTTGCCGGACTTGTCTGTGCTGGCTCGTCAGTGTCATTCTTGTCCTTCTGCCAGGGCTCCTTCTTGTCATCCATGACCTCAGCAACTGCTTCTGTCGAGTCAACGTATTTGTTCGCCATGTCGAAAGGCCTTGACAGAAGTGGGAGGTTTTCCGAGTAAACTGGCAATGAACGGGCATCTCTGACTCCCTTACAGAAGGCGGCGATGACCGACCTCGTCCTTGATCATGGGATGAATTCCTCTTCTTAGAACACTCTTGATGAAATCACAAAAGACTCATTCTTCTTTAGTGCAACTAATAAGATCGGTACTCAGGAAGATGCAATCTCGGTAAGTTCCCTGGAAGTTGCGATGAGTGTTTCCCGGAGGTCTCCCCGGAGCCGATTGATTGCTTGGAAGTCCGTTGCCATGTTCTCACCCGAGTCGGCTAGGCGACTGGGAGGTAGTAGCCATGGCTTTGTGATCTCCTCCAGCTGCTCAGTTGCTATAGTGTAGACTGTGAGTCGGACACGGGATTGTCTTTCCCGTCATATTTTTCGATTCCGTCGGCTGAAGCCAGACAGCCAGTCGACTTGTTGGAGCTCCTGGGTGAAGCGCCGATACTCTTCATCAAGCTTGAGGATCGCAACAGACTCCGACTACATGCGTGAAACCACTCATGGTGGAGGCCGAAGCGCTCCATTCATCGTCTTTCAGTCGGCGACGCTTCGTCTTTCCTCACGTCGGGGGCGCCTTGCATTGATGTCTTTGCCCGATAGTCACGTCGTGGTTGGCTCGGAGATCCTGGTTGTCCCGCGTCGTCTTGATGTCGGCGGCGCGCCGTCATTATTGTGCTTGCTGAGTGACGGGGCATGACTCCAGTGCGACTGACTGGAGCCGGCGGCGCTCGCCGTCGTGTCGAGGCAGATGAGACCTGTTGACGCCGAAATTCGCCGGGTCCCGGTTCGGCGTCTGGGTGACACGCGAAGGCCTGGGAGATTTGCTTCACTCCAGTGCAGGTCCTAAAGTTTGAGGTTCGTAGGCGTGCCAGTCAATTTGACCCTGTAATTGACAAGGAGGAAAATATTAGATCAATGAGCCAATCGGCTAGAAGCCGATCTAGACTCGTTTCATCAGCGAATGGCCGCATGCTCGGTGCGGGCTCTGCCTGTACTCGCGCCCGGGTCTCGTGCTCGCGTCCGGGTTCCTTGTTGGTCCTCGTGGCCCGGATCGGCAGCAATTGCGCAATTGCTATCGCCGGATACGGCTGTGATGTAGGCTCCTTGTAGCCGATGGCGATAGGCACCTGTGTATCGGCTAGGAAACCGATAGCGCTATGAGCAAATAGACAAGATGTCAGTATAACATGTGCATCGGCTAAGGCCGATGATAAAATAGATAAGCAAGATAGTAAGCCAGCGACTGCAAGGAAACATGATGCATCGGCTAGAAAACCGATGATAATATAGATGACAAACAGTAAGGATAATACAGTCGGCTTTATAAAAAGCGATAACCTATCGGCTAAGCACTCCGATAGAACGCTCGCATATACACGATCAGCCGACAAGGATAAATCTATTATTATCGATCTAGTAGTTCAAACCTAACTGATGCACAGATCGATAATAGTAAAGGAACCTCAACGAGCCAATAGACCTAATGCAACTGTGATAAAATAACTTACCGGCTATACATTCCGATAAGACGCTTGCGCAAAAACCATCAGCCTAGCAGGAACGATTATCGCTGGCAAATTCAGTAGGCCGGACCCAACGATGCAGCACGAACTGATGATAAATCGCCCCCAGTGAACTGATCAGATCTACGCACGCGTGATGTGTATACCTGATCGGCCTAAGAGGTCGGACCGAACCGATGCAGCCGTAGACAGGGCAGATACACTGGGTAAGGGTGACGATCTTACCTCTCGCAGGAGTTCGGACCTAACCGATCAGCCCGCTCGAGAAGCAAGAACCCGTCGAAAGTTGGCGATGCGCCGAAGTTAATTGATCGATTGATGATTTTACAAGGTCCCCGGCATACGTATATACCCCGAGTTTACATGAGTCCTTATAGGACACGGAATATGATTTCCTATCTATAACAGTAAACGCTAACGAGACCTGACCGGACACAGAGGTCAGGTTTCCTAAAAGAGATAAACCTTTTCTAATAACTATAGTAATTAACTGCCACGCGCGGTCTTCACGGCTCTTCTCAGACTCGTCTGCTTCTTGGATCAATTTCCATTACCGACTGCAACGTCCTCTGACCGAATCTGATACAGTCCTTACCAAATTTTCGTTAACAAGACCGCCGTTGGAGAAGCTGACCTATTGGTCGATATGAGAGTGTCACCACTGTTGATACTGCTGACATGCAGCAGCGGTCATCATGGCTTTTATCCTTGCTATCGTCAGGATGGCTAGTGATCAGGCCCAAACTGGAGTGTATCCAGTAGAGTTGCAGCACGATGTTCTGTTGAGGCGTCATGAAAACATCGTGTTTCGCCGACTCGGTTTGGAGGATTTTGTTGCTAAGCAGTCCGCCCAGCCCTGTGCAGATCGTCGTTGCGAGCATCAGCGCTCGACATGTAGGCCCCTACTGCTTTTTCTATCATGGCCATGGGCAGCGAAGATCCCCCACCGATTTCATCAGTGCCGAAAACCCAACGCACTCCCTTCAAGAAACTCAGCCATGTGGTCAGTGAACTGGACAACAGCTTCAGTCCTAGCCGAGCAGATTGCCCGAAAATAATGGGGAGAGAAAAAAAAAAACTGGTACATCAGAGTATCGGCTGCAAAGAGGATCTATTGGGAAGAATCTCACATCGGTCCCACTGCATCACCTCTCCTTGACCGATATGGAAAGGAATGATCTACTGCTCGCATCGCCTCGTAACTTCTGGTCTGATGCTCCCAATGCCTTTCTGTTTGTCATGGGCCGATGACCCCCACCTCTGCTAGATGTGACCATGCTCACCTGCCTGGACACGAACAAGCTACATCAACCCCTCAAACTCCGGTTCAAGCCTGCCCACCGGCTCCAAACAAAAAACATCGGCGCTGGTCCAGGCTATATATCTCTCACAACAAAGGAACTGGAGCCGGTTGATGATCGGAGCACGTCGCTTTTCTGAACTTTGGTTGGAACGGTTCGTCTTTTGGTAGGCGCAACCCCGCCGACGACCAATATGCAATGCTAGCAGAGTGCTTGGCCGATAGGAAAACAAATTCCGTTAGGGCACTATCTCCTTGGCGCCACTACCAGCTGCTCATTAGGTGCAACTAAGCTATCGCCGGCCAGCCCGTCGGCCACATTGGGGTCCTTGTGGTTCGTACAGCTCTGGCTTAATGTTTACACCTCCAAGGCCATCCCAGAAACTTCCCTCCTCAAGCAATCCTTCCAGCTGATTACCCAGAAGATCAAGACCCCATCTACCGCCATGCATCTCTATGGGTGAGCTGCATCGGCCCTTTCCAGCGGCAAGATATTCCCCTGCTGAAGTTAGTCAGGTGTTCAAGGGGTTTTATTATGGCTTTACCAGGGATGCTACTCTTTGGTTTGCTTACAATGACGCATCATCATTCGAAGATGCCTTCCAACTTTGATCCACTCAAAGCTCTGAACGTATGATCAATCTAAAAGCCATATTCCTATCGGCCATCAGTCCTTGCTGCTGCCAACGGCTTTTCTCTAGGCCGAACTCAACCATCGTATGAGTTCTACCACCCATCAACCAGCTCCCGTCAACTCGGCTTGGCCAGCTTCCGATCGCTCCTGTTCTTCACCGACAAACTCCAGGCTCGGGACACGGTCATCAGCGCCTGGAATATGATCGGCTGCGGTCTTTGACAGACTCCCCTGCTAGGCGCTGCCACGAGGTGTACATCTGCACTGCCAACACCAAGCCTTTGTCGATGGTGTCGGAATGGAAAAAAACACTGTTCTGCCTAGCCCCACTTGTTATTGCTCCCGTCTGGACGCCGACTATGTTGAATCTGACAACGAGGTGACTCTTGCAAGCTTTATTCAAATATCATCCTCAATCGTCTCTGACCCTTGCTTTTGCAGGCCGCCAGCGTCGAGCCCCATCAACAAGCAACAGGCGGCCGGCCGATTCTGTACCAACCCTCATCAGCCGCTCCGAACTTAGGACGCGACGCTCCATCTCCATCGGCTCTTCTCAAGGCACCTCGGCGATGGGACAAAAGCGAAGAAGTTAGCGCATCGCCCCTCTTTGAAGAAGCAGAAGACCGATGCCGATGTCGCTGTCCAACGCCACCTTCTCCTCAGCAACATCGGCTCCCCCATCCCCTCAGGTATGCGCCAAATCTTGTTATCGGCATTATCCACTCTCTCATTTATTTACCAAACTTTCAGCTTGGTCATCGGCTCCAGAACCTCAACATTCCTCTGACATCCTTCCAAGTGCCAAACGATAGCTTCTCCGGCTCCCCTCTTTCAGCACCAAGTCCCCCAGCATCGACGAGACTGCTTCTACTCCATCGCTGACATCGGCCCCTCTAAGAACAACCCACTCATTTCCTACCGAAGCCGATGTTACCCGATCTGCGACGTCCTTCCTCAGGTAACCTTTGTCATGCTCGTACTTGCTTCTAATCTCTTATGGATCACCTTCCGATACCAATTTTGCAGTCCTGACCGACTTGTCTCCATTCTTTTTTTTTTTTTTCCCTTCTTTTTTTTTCTCTTTTTTTTTTTTTTTCTTTTTTTTTTTTTTTTTTTTTTTTTTCGACATCGGTCAATATCTGGAGTAGAAGAAGCTACAGCCACCAGTGCAGCCTCCAAACCGTCTTCTCAGCCGATGTCCAGTATTAACAAGCATCATCAGTTGGCTGGAAAAAAAAAAAAAAATCAATAGATAGCACTAAAAAAAAGTAGAAGACTGCGGGCCAATCGACAAGATTGCAGAATCGAACACCACCTGCCCGAAGAGCTCGTTGATGCATTGACCCCGCAGCATACCTGGATCATCATAGGTTTAAACTCATCAAGCCAGGACAGCGTATAGCCGATCGTGCTGACCAACAGAAGATAGCTCAAGACATCCAAACCGACTCGGCTATCAGCCCAGATAGACAAGAAGAAACTCGATGACATGGCAGCTGTCCCCCAAAACTTCAATCCAAGCTAAATCAACTGAAGAAAAGGAGCCGATTTGCTGGAAACTTGAAAAAGTTCGCAAGCGGATCTTGAAGACACAGAATCCCAGCTCATCGTCTGCCGAAGCCATCCAAGATCCAAGAAGCCAAAGTCGAGCAGCAGTGCGCCAAGTCATCCATCGGCGCAAAAGCTTGAAAGTCATCCCAGGCTCTGATGAAGACGATATCTGGGCATCAATGAATTGATCAGATCCGTCTGCGCGCAATCGAAACCATCCGCAACAGTTTTGTAAGCCTTAAACCTTTATAACTGACGATTTTTCGGAACATGCCGATCACCCTTCTGCTGTCATGTAATCAGATCGGTTCTGCTTTTATCTATCTCAGTCCTGATAATTTTTCCGCTTGTTTTGATCTAAAGGCGATATCAATTGATACTCGGCTGTCTTTAGGCGACGTATATAAAACATCGGCTTTCGAATTGCTTAGAAATCGGCTATACTTAACCGTTTAAGAGTTGATCCAAACGCTAGTAGGGTAGTATTTCTGAGATATTCCCATTAAGTTGCTTTAGCAACTCCGTCCGCAAGATCTTCTAATATATATGCCGTTACCAGGCACACAGCGATTAATCCGATAAGGCCCTTCCCAATTAGGCGACCATTTTCCGAACTTATTATCTCTGGACCCGATCGCAAAATCAACTTCCCACAAGGTCCCCTCGGCAAACGACTTATTCACCACCTTTTTTGTTGTAATGCCGAGCTGCCTAGCCTTATTTCTCTCCTGATTCTTTCCAGCGCTCTCAACCGATTCTGAGCTAAATCTTCAAGTTCATCTGCCATCAAGTTATAATAATCATCGCCGTCAATTGATTCTGCAAAGAAAGTCTTCTAGAGCCGATGTTAGTTTCCCATGGTAAAACCGCCTCATGTCCATATACCAACTGATACGGCGGTACCGAGTAGACCCGTGGCATGCCATCCGATAGGCCATAGTGAATCGGCTAATGTTAGATGCCATCGCCGTGGCTGCTCATCAATTTTCTGCTTAATCAACTTGATCAAACTCTTGTTGGAAGCTTCTGCTTGCCCATTGGCTTGAGCATAATAAGGCGATGAATTAATAACTTGATTCCCATACTACAGCAAACTGTTGAAACTCATCAGAAACAAAAATAGACCCCTGATCAGTAGTTATCGCTGAGGAATCCCAAACCGATAAATGATATGCTCCTTGATAAATTCAATCGCTTCTTTGGACGTGACCTTCTTCAAAGGAATTGCTCTACCCACTTGGTGAAATAATCTGTTGCTGCCAATATAAACTTATGTCCCTTACTTGATGGAGGAAAAATCTGGCCGATCATATCAATTTCCCATCCTCTGAACGGCCACGGTTTGATGATAGGATTCATAGCCGATGCCGGTGCCCGCTGTATTATTTCAACTTCTGACAATCTTGACATCCTTATAATACCTAAAGCAATCTTCCAGCATTGTCGGCCAAAAATACCCTACTCTTCTCAACAACCACTTCATCTTATGAGCCGATTGATGAGTCCACAAATGCCTTCGTGCACTTCACACATAACCACTTTGGCTTCTTCCAAATCCAGGCATCTAAGCAGAACCCCCTCAAACGTCCGATAATACAACTCCTCATCAAGTAGCACAATTTAGTAGCTTTATACCGAATCTTCCTGGAAACAGACTGCGACGGGTTTTCGTAAGTAATCAATTATCTCCTGTCTCCAGTCATCGCCTTGTTCTGGACATCAATATCGGCTATCTCCACCTCAACCTGCCTATTCAGCCGATATCCTGAAGCAATCTGTGCAAGATCATTGGCTTCCAAATTCTGCTCCCTGGGAATATGATTCATTGACACCATCTTGAAATCTTCAACAAATCCACGCACTCTTCATAATATGACCTCAAAACATCATCCCTGCACTCATATTCTCCAGATAACTGTTTGATCACAACAAAGAATCACCAATAATCTCTATAATATCGCCCCGATCTCCTTTAATAGTTGAAGTCCTTTCAGCACCGCCTCGTACTCCGCCTGATTGTTAGTCCGATAAGGCTTAATGTAAAAGCAAACTCAAACTTGCCCCCGAGGCGACACAATAACCAAACGATACCAGATCCATGCCTGCAAACCGATCCATCAAAAAATAAGACCCACGGATCGGCTCCACAAGTCCTCGTGAGACCCCCTGTGCTGGACAATAAAATCGGCCACTGCTTGTCCTTTGATTGCTTTAGCCGATTCGTACCTCAAGTCAACTCTGTCAAGGCAAAAACCACTTGCCAACTCGCCCTTTCAAGACTGGAGCCGACAACATATATTTGACACATCGGCCTGCAAACTACTGTACATTCAGCCGATAGGATGTAATGCTCAACTTTGTACACGAGAAATATAAACACAAGCATAACTTCTCCACCGCTGGATATCTCGTCTCAGCATCCAAAAGTCTCCTACTTAGATAGAACACAACTCGCTCTTTACCTTCAAATTCTTGGATCAAAACAGAACCGATGGACTTCTCATCGGCCGACAAGTATAATCTGAACGCACTCCTTCCTGCGGCGGAATCAAAACAGGCGGGAACTAAGATAGTTCTTGATCTCATCAAACGCCTTCTGCTCGCTGCCCCCCACACAAATTCTTGATCGGCTCTCAACTTCAATAACGGCGTGAAGACTCAATTCTCCCTGATAAATTTGATATGAATCTCCTCACAAAATTAATCTTGCGATCAACGATTGCAACTCTGTCTTATCGCTTGGTGCTCTGTGGTCTTAATGGCTCTGATACTTCGCTGACTAACTTCAATCCTCGCTCAGAACCATAAAACCAGAAATTGCCCAGCCGATACACCAAAAGCACACTTATTGGATTCATTCTTATCCGTATTTCTTGGCCTCTCCAGCACTCTTCGTAAATCGGCTATATGGCTTTCCCCACTTTTAGATTAACCACCACATCATCAATGTAAATTTCCACCCAAACACGATGAGAGTATGAAATATATAATTCATTGCTCTTTGATAGGTTGCACCGGCACTTTTCAATCCAAAAGTCATTACTACCCACTCATACAAACGATAGCTCCAGGACATCGGAACCAGTCTTGTGTACTTATCCTCTTCGGCCATGAAATCTGATTGTATCCTGCATGTGCCGTCCATGAAGCTGATAATCCTTGTGGCCTGACGCTGCATCCACCAAACAAATCCGCTATCGCATCGGGTACTCATCCTTGGGGGGTAGCTTTATTTAGATCCCGGAAATCAATACATATCCTCAATTTCCCATTTTTTTCTTCTCCACCGAGACGATATTAGAAACCCACTCAGCATATCGGCACGGCTTATGACTTGCATCGTACAACCTTGTGATCTCCGCTTGATCGTTCATATATTCTGCCTTGAATCTCCTCGAGCCTGCTTGAATGGCCGATACCCTGGTTAATAGTAGCCGATGTTCAACAATCGATGGCTCAATCCTGGCATATCATGTACTCCAGGCGAAACAATCCCGATACTCCTTCAATAATGCTATCAATCTTCTCGTAGCTCAGGATTAATTTTTGCTTATATTACATCGGCCTTGGTCTATCTCCTGGTCCTATATCAATCTCTTCCAAATCATCAGCCGACGTAAATCCTTGCCCCAATTTCCCCTCGAAGTTTCAATGGAGCCATCAGAGTAACAATTCAGAGCCGACTTGCTGGATGGCTGTATCCCCTGGCTAGTAACCTTGAGGTAATCTCCTTCCCAAACTCTTCCAGATAGGCAGTCAAACACCCATCGCTTCCCAGACTGGTAGATCCGGTCATGGCAATATTGGTCGACCGATCTGCTTGCACTACCTCGACTGATCTCCCTGCCACTGTATTAGACATTGATGCATTGTCGAAGGCACGCAACAGTTCGCGTGAATCCAGTCCCTGCCGAGAAGCAAACTATATGACCCCTTTCCGTCAATTACAAAAAACGTGGTGGGTAATGTCTTACTCCCTATTGTCAGCTCCACGTTCAATACGCCTTTCGCTTCAGATGAATTCCCACCGAAGTCTTTTAGCACCATATTTGTCTTGATCAGGTCTTCGGTAGTCTTCCCCAATTTCCGGAACGTAGCATGAGGCATGAGGTTAACAGCCGCTCCCCATCAACCAACATCTTTGTCATCGGCTTCCCATTTACGTATCCCTTGATGTATAACGGTTTAAGTGGCGATGCTCTGACTTCTCAGGTTTATCAAATATAGCTTGATCAGATTGCAACGTTAGTTGAGCGAAAACCTCCTCATCTCCTTCTTCATCTGATGAAAGCGCTTTATACTCCCGAGGCAAAAAGAACACCATATTACCGGTGCTGATACGTCCTCATCGTCCTTCTTCTTCACTTGCCAAACTTGCCTAGTCCTTTTGGGACGATGATCAACCTCCTCTTGACTCTGGCATTGCTCCTTTTGCTGTCTTGGTGTCGTAGCCGTTGTGCCCCTTCTTCTGATTCTTCGTGAATATGCGCTAGGACACCACTGAGGATTCTGGACTTGTTTCCCATGCGCTTCCTCTTCATCCTCCTCAAAGAACTCTTCATGGATCGGCCCCCAATCGGCTATGAACTGATGTTCTTTTCCCAGTCGACCGATCCCGCGAACACTCCTGCTGCGATCATGCCGATTTCCTGTACCGCTGCACTCGGGGCAATTTTCAGCTGATGGCAATCTCATCCTCTGATCCAGCAGAAACGAAAAAACGGGCAGTCCCAATGCGGATTATATTGTTCCGGTCCATCCCCCTGTTCATCGTACCTGAGTACTTCTCTATCATACCTGATGAAGTAATCCTCGATTTACTCTGACGTTTTCCTCATCGGCTTGAGTTCTGGACGATGACCCCACATAGACCATGTTTACGGGAACGGGTGCCCATCTATCTTCATTGGCTTTTTATCTTCAAACTTGATTCGTCCTTGCTCAACGGCCAGCTGAATTGTTGCCGAAAAACCTTACACTCGTTAGTATGGTGCGATATCGCGTTGTGCCACTTGCAATACTTCTTCTTCTTTAGTTCTTCGGCTGATGGAATCACGTGGTTTGGCGCAATTGTATTTGCTTTCCTGCAACAACAAATCAAGATCTTATCGGCTTGCTCACATCGAAATCATATCGTTCCTCTTTGCCGATATTTTTGACCCATGGCATGATACCGACTTCTGTTCCTGGCCCACTCCGCCAATCCAACCTCAGCGTCGATTCCTCATCATCTGAATCCGTTGAATATACCTGAACCTGAGCAACTCTCCTCTGTACTTGTCCTTTTTCGCCTCTTGAAATCGGCTTTCATGAGCCGATACTTCTGTACTAGTGCGACAAAGATTCGAACTCTTGAGACGAAAACCTTTCTCTGATTGGCGCCAAGAGTCCCTGAAAAAGCTAAATCGGCCAGATGCCATCGCTCAGGTTTAAACTATAACACCGCTTCTGATATCCCGAAATCGCTGAATGTATTCCGGTACTGTTTCATCTGGTCGCTGCTTAACCGATGTCAAATCTGACAGTCTCAGCTCGTGAATCCAGCGAAGAAATATTTGTGAAACTGTTTCTCCAGATCGGCCCACCCTCGAACAGAATTCGGCGGTAACGAGGAGAACCATGTGAAAGCCGATCCAGATAGTGATAGGGGAAAAAACCTAACCCTTAGGCCTCTTCAGCCGATGCTTCCCCGCACTGCGCAGAAATCGGCTGACATGTTCTACTGTAGACGTGTTGTCCTGCCCTGAAAACTTAGAAAAATCCGGGACCCTGTATCGGTGTGCAACGGAACCCTGTCAAACCACTCAGGATATGGGTGCCGATACATGAACGCTTGTTCCTTGGGCTTGATCCCGAACTGCTCCCTTACTATTTCCTCAACCCGTGCCGACAAATCTTCCTCTCTTGCATTCTCCTGTTGATACTGCTGATACTGCATCGGCGGGTTGGTTGCGATTCTGTCTGTGATACTCCCTCTGGTAAGTACCTGGATCGGCTCCTCCTCCCGGATAGTTCGCTGGTATCCCCCATAATAAATAGATCTGATATCCAGGAGGATATCCTGTTGCCCCCGGCCTGTTTTACGGCGAACAAGTGTTCTGGTATATCCTTGCTAATGTTGTAATTAACTGGCCTGGCTCTATCTTCGGTGGGAGATAAAAACAGACCCCGAGTTGGCTCTTGGGCAATCATCCATCAACAGTCTTCTTGATAAGTTATGCAATGTATTACTAAGATCCCTGACTGATTGATGAGTGCGTGGTGCACAGCCTCGTTGACCATCTCCTTAAAGGCTTGATGGTGGACTCTCAGGTTGTGTGCGGCTCGATTCTCCTACCAGTACTGGTTTTGGAAACTGAGACTTCTGAATCGGCCCTTGTCTTGTCATACTGAAGGATTCTAAACACAGCTTCTGGAAATTGCCATGGTCTGTTCAACTTGCTGTTTTGTTCTTCAGTTAGATCTTCCATGTGACCGGAATTACGTTGTCCGTCTTGATTTCTTTTCCAGCCATGTTGAAATCTTGATTAAAACAATTGTTTGTTGGAATTCTGGCTTAAAACTTCGTGTCCCACCGGCGTGCCAAAAGCTGTTGACGCCGAAATTCGCCGGGTCCCGGTTCGGCGTCTGGTGACACGCGAAGGCCTGGGAATTTGCTTCACTCCAGTGCAGGTCCTAAAGTTTGAGGTTCGTAGGCGTGCCAGTCAATTTGACCCTGTAATTGACAAGGAGGAAAATGTTAGATCAATGAGCCAATCGGCTAGAAGCCGATCTAGACTCGTTTCATCAGCCGATGGCCGATGCTCGTGCCCGGGCCTCTGCCTGTACTCGCGCCCGGGTCTCGTGCTCGCGTCGGGTCCTTGTTGGTCTCGTGCCGGATCGGCAGCAATGCTGCGATCCGGCTGATGTAGGCTCCTTGTAGCCGATGGCCGATGGCACCTGTGTATCGGCTAGGAAACCGATAGCGCTATGAGCAAATAGACAAGATGTCAGTATAACATGTGCTCGGCTAAGAGCCGATGATAAATAGATAAGCAAGATAGTAAGCCAGCGACTGCCAAGGAACACATGTGCATCGCTAGAAAACCGATGATATATAGATGACAAACAGTAAGGATAATACAGTCCTTTATAAAAGATAACCTATCGCTAAGCACTCCGATAGAACGTCGCCATATACCGATCAGCCCGACAAGGATAAAATCTTATTATCGATCTAGTAGTTCAAACCTAACTGATGCAGCACAGATCGATAATAGTAAAGGAACCTCAACGAGCCAATAGACCTAATGAACCTGTGTGAAAAATAACTTCCGGGCTATACATTCCGATAGGACCCTGCCGCAAAAACCATCAGCCTAGCAGGAACGATTTATCGCTGGCAATTCAGTAGGTCGGACCCAACCGATGCCAGCACGACTGATGATAAATCGCCCCCAGTGACTGATAAGATCTACGCACGCGTGATGTGGTATACCTGATCGGCCTAAGAGGTCGACCGAACCATGCAGCCGTAGACAGGGCAGATACACCTGTTAAGGGGTGACGAGTCTTACCCTCTCGCAGGAGTTCGGACCTAACGATGCAGCCCCGCTCAGAAGCAAGAACCCGTCGAAAGGTTGGCGATGCGCCGAAGTTTAATTGATCGATTGATGATTTACAAGGTCCCCGGGCATACGTATATATACCCCGAGTTACATGAGTCCTTATAGGACACGATATATGATTTCCTATCTATAACAGTAAACGCTAACGAGACCTGACCGGACACGAGGTCAGGTTTCCTAAAAGAGATAAACCTTTTCCTAATAACTATAGTAATTAACTGCCACGCGCGGTCTTCACGGCTCCTTCTCAGACTCGGTCTGCTTCTTGGATCAATTTCCATTATCCGACTGCAACCGTCCTCTTGACCGAATCTGATACAGGTCCTTACCAAATTTTGGCGTTAACAAGACCGCCGTTGGAGAAGCTGACCTATTGGTCGATATGAGAGTGTCACCCGACTGTTGATACTGCTGACATGCAGCAGCGGTCATCATGGCTTTTATCCTTGCTATCGTCAGGATGGCCTAGTGATCAGGCCCAAACTGGAGTGTATCCAGTAGAGTTGCAGCGGCCACGATGTTCTGTTGAGGCGTCATGAAAACATCGTGTTCGCCGACTCGGGTTTGGAGGATTTGTTGCTAAGCAGTCCGCCCAGCCCTGTGCAGATCGTCGTTGCGAGCATCGCGCTCGGCATGTAGGCGTCTTGCGTCTTCCTCCTATTGTTCTCGCAGTCGGCGGGCCTCCTCCTCTTGTTGGTCACGTAGTCAGCGTGCCTCTTGAGTGGGAGTCGAGCCCTTAGACACCATGAAGACTTCGCGTGGTGGAGACAAGCTTGCCGAACTGCTGTCCGACTTAGAGTCGGAATCAAAGTAGTTGATGGGGGTAATGATGACTCCGACCTCCCTAGATCCAATCTCAAGCGGCTCTGGGCCGTATCCGAGTTGAACTCTAGGGGATCGGGTTTGCCGCATCGGATGATGATTGAAAATATCCGCGGCATGGTCGAGTCCAAATGGGAGATTGACAATCTCCTCCTTTCTTAGCCCAATCTCGGCTGGCTCAAGGCCAAGTTTGAGTCGAACACCGAAAGAAAGAGTTGTCCTAAGACCCGAGCATGTTGAAGATTGCCACAGCATGTCGACGAGGATTGCTGCAGCATTATGTGGGCCGACCGGCGCGGAATCGGCTTGGTCCCTAGCCGATCGGATCGAATCCGAGTTGGACAGGGTGAGGTTGCCGAACTTGTCGACGACGAAGTCGAGGCTCCCGAAGGCGATTATTTCCCCGGGGGAGAAGTTGATGCCATCGACTCCGGTGGTTGAATCCATCAGGCTTGTCGAAGATGATCTCGCCGATGCCCCTACCTGGCGCGCCAACTGTTGATGTTTTGTATCGGCAATAAGAATATGGGGCTACTCGTGAGACCTAAACTTGATGGACTGTAAAGGAACACGGAACAATTTATACTGGTTCAAGCCCTCGAGATGAGGTAATACCCTACGTCCAATTGTGGTGTATTGCCTTTGAGGTTTCTCTGATGTGAGTTCTCATCTGCCCTCAGGGGGTGCCCGGCCTCCCCTTATATACCGGGGGACAGGGTTACAAAATAGGAATCCCAGTCGGACTCCGACTAAGGGATTTCCTTCTAGAAATACAACGTGCCTGACTAGGACTATATCCTTTCCTTGTCGTACAAGGTAATGTATGTCGAGTCCTATTGTATCCCTAATTACAAGGTTAGGCCCATCCTCTGTCCGAGTGGCCCATATGCTTCTCATGAGGTACCTAGGGCTCATGGCCTCCACAATCTTGGTTTTAAGTCCTCAAAGGCTGATACTTCTTTGTTTTTCCTAAATAGAGGAGCATAACTATTTTTGTCTTGGTATATGTGGATGACATAATTGTGGCTAGCTCTTCAGAAAAGGCAACAACAACTTTGTTGAAGGATCTGAAAGGAGAGTTTGCACTTAAGGATCTAGGGGACCTTCATTATTTCCTTGGAATAGAGGTGAACAAGGTTCAGAATGGCATTGTTCTGACTCAAGACAAGTATGCTATGGATCTGTTAAAAAAGGTGGGCATGACAAACTGCAAGCCAGTTAATACACCTCTGTCAGTAAGTGAAAAGTTGTCTTTACATGAAGGGTCTCCTTTAGGTCCAAATGATGCAAGCCAATATAGGAGAATACTTGGTGCTTTGGAGTACTTTACTCTCACCAGACTTGACATAGCCTTTTCGGTTAATAAAGTTTGTCAATTCCTACATGCACCAACAACTGTACACTAGGCTACGGATAAGAGAATATTGAGGTATATAAAACAGTGTACAAAGTTGAGACTTAAGATACACAAGTCAAAGTCTTCTCATGTCAATGGATTTTCTGATGCAGACTAGGCTGGCAGCTTGGATGATAGAAGGTCAACAGGTGGATTTGCAGTGTTTTGTGTCAAACCTTGTGTCCTGGAGTGCACTTAAGCAAGCTACAGTATCAAGGTCTAGCACTGAGTCAAAATATAAAGCCATAGCTAATGCAACAGCTAAGATAATGTGGGTACAGACTCTTCTTACAGAACTTAGGATCAAGAGTCCTCCAGCGGGAAAGATCTGGTGTCATAACCTTGGAGCAAAATATTTGTCAGTGAATCCTGTGTTCCATGCCAGAACCAAGCATATAGAAGTTGACTACCATTTCGTCAGAGAACGGGTAAGTCGTAAACTTTTAGAAATTGATTTTGTTTCATCTAGTGATCAGGTTGCCGATGGTTTTACTAAAGCACTATCAGTACGACTCCTAGTAAATTTTAAACACAATCTTAACCAAATGAGGTTATGATTGAGGGGGACTGTCAGATGGTGTTGCACAGCAGCAAGGGCGCACACGTACGACGTACGATCGTGATCCGTTCGATGTTTCCTTCCACATGCGATAACGGTGCATGAGATATAGATGCGGTTAGTTAGATGGAGATAAGTATAAATTGGTTAGTTTGTTTAGGGCCTATTTGTTAGAGCTCCAGATTCTATGATTCTAATCTTGCGATTCTGATTCTTCCTGAATCAGATATTGATTTTGTGGGGATTTTCAATTTTCGTTCGTTGGATTCTCACGAGAAGTTACCTTTTGCCTAATTCTCTATTCGTATATAAAATTGAGAATCACAGCGGATCGATTTGGCTAAGAATCAGGAGGATTTTTTACCCGTTTGGCTCAGCTCCAATTAATCCGATTGAGAATTACCCTCGAGAATCCCTACCAAACACATTCTTAGCATCTGTTTTCATCCATCTATCTGCATGTAAACGGCAATGCCGATCCCCCTGTATACGCCACGGCAGAGGCTGTTTCTGTCGAGTATATTAACACGTATCGTCGTACCCTGAAGATTAAGGGACGACGTTCCTCCCATCTATCTGAAACCTCACACGCCGCAACGCCGCCTTCCGGTTCGTGGTCTAGCTGGCGCTGATGCTGAGCTACCCGGCGGTGTCCTACTCGATCAGGCTGATGCAATCCAGCTCCTTCCGCAACGACATGGTGGTGGTGGTGTGTGCATGCTTCCTTCTCGGCTGCGCTGGTGGCATCACTGCCTGCAGCGTCAACGACTCCAACCAGAAGGCCCACACGCTCGCACGCGGCGAGCGCGAGCGTGGGGCGGACGCGATTGCCACCGGCGAGGAGGGAGTAGCGCATGGACTTGTGGAGGCGAAGCGGGAGCGTGCACTCCAGGGCGTCGTCCGCAGCCCTGGTCTTGGACGCCATGTACTGCTCGAAGCTGAACGGCTCCTTGGCTTGCAACAGCACGGTGGCAGTGCTCGTCAGAGCAGTCACGGCGCATCGGACTACGGCGGCGGCGGTTGAGTGGTTGGCATTAAGGGAATTGGTTCTCAGAAGGATGTGAAGCTTGAGGTTTGGCAATGGCGTTGCATGGTGGAGGACAAAGGGTGCGATATTGGCCATTAGAGAGGGTGAGAGAATTTTTATATGTTGAGAGTGTACTGGCAGAAGTCACTCATGCACGGTGTGGTATAAATAGTGAGGCCTTGTTCGGTAACTGGGTTGATTTCACAGGGGTAAAATCATCCAAGAGGGGCTTCGGTTAATCCCCCTCCCTCCACCAAATCCCCTCCCCCTATGGAATCAATACCCCCTCCATCCGGGCGCTACTACGGCTCAGACGTCTAGAGATTTGTTAAAAGAATGTTGCAATGTCTCATCACTCGAAAAAAATATTTCAAAATAAATTATTTCCTGATGTTTCATCCTTCGTTGAGGAATGTTTTATCACTTTATCAAAAGATATTTTAATCAGATGCAACACTCGAGAACGCTGGCTGCAACACCCAAAAGTTGATATGTGTAACATCCAACATAAAACCAACTGCAACATCAAGTATCAATTTAATCAACATTCAAAAAGACGTATTGCAATATCAAGAAACATTATGTTCAACATACAAAAACATAGTGTGCAATAATCCTTGCTAGCTTGACGCTCCCACCAGCCTCACCTTCCCCAGCAAAGCTTAGGGTCCTCTCCAGCGACAGCCCCTCAAGCTCCACCCCGCGTGCCGCCTCCTCGCAGCGTTGCCTCCGCCGTCGGCGAGCTCGGGACCCTCTCCTCCGACGGCGCCTTCTGCTTCATCCTGCACGCCTCCTCCTCCCGGCGCCAGCGACAAATTAGGGTTCCAGCGAGTTCGGGCCCTCTCCACCGATGCCACCACCGGCGATGGCGGCGGTAGCGAGCCAGGGTTCCGGCGAGCCCGGAACCCTCTCCGATGACGATGCTTTTCTCTTGTGGGTTGAAATGAAAGAGAGAAAGGGGGAAATGAGGGAGAGAAGAGAAAGGGACGGGGGAGAGAAGATAAAGAGACGGGGGACGCCCGAGTCGAAGCGTCTGATATTTCTCTCGGGCTAGATGCCCGAAAGGAAGCATTCCCGCCTCCATCCGCTGGTTTGTTTGGATTGCAAGGAGTTTGGTGGGCTTCGGGGGATTAGCCGGGATAGTGCTAGACATTGTGCAACAGCTACCAATTTAAGATAAACCTATTTCAAAAGACAAAAAAAATCTAAAAATCAGAAAATTCAAAAAAGGAAAGTTTCAAGAAACTCGAAAAAACATATAGGAAACAAGGAGAAATTCTGCCAAAAAAAACATGTTGAAACAGTAATACAATATTGAGAGCCTGCACTAAAACAAAAGGGTGTGATAGTACTATTTTAACGATATTCATTTTATCTCATCATCACCAACAAAAGAAATTACTAGGAGTCTATTACTAGTTGACTACCACCCAAAACATAATAAGTTTGATTAAATTCACTTGAATTTCCTCTCCTCGTGGTAGCTTAGTCCAACACTTTCACAAAACAAACTTAGATCCAATGTATAAATAATGATTTGCATTACATCTTGCAAGCTTGCATTGCTCAAGCTTTTCTTAAGCGCACTAATGCCCTCACTCTCCTTTTCAGATTTGCATCTAGTGTCACCAAGACTTCATATTTTCATCGAGATAACTGTCACCAAAAGGATTATTGGATCAGAAAATTAGTAAAAACAAGCTTATTCAAAAAGAGTAATGGTCAGATAACTCAATTAACCAAGCTCACAAATGACTAAGCTCTAGAAACAAGATAATAATAACTACTATTAACAAAAACAACTTTTTTCTGGAACAATTGTACAATCAGTTGAATGTGCACATTGAGCTTCCTAGTTACAAATAAAAATTCAAGACTTCATTTTGATCAAGTTTGGAGAAAGAAAATGATTAGATAGAAACCGATGTCTGATTAGCAGACACATATCTTGTAAAACTCATCTGCATCTGTGGCTGGGACCATATTAATCCTTAGCTTCTTAGGTCCATGCAAAGTCTGTCAAGTGTGCAGAATAACCTAGGTTAATTGATTAGTTAACAATATGTCACAGCCCAATTTTTCGGGAATTAAATAATTAATTAATAATAAATTTTCTAGAATTTATATTAAATTATAAAGTAAATTAATTAAGTACAGTAAAAGTGGGAAGTAAAATTTTCTTTAACAAATCATTGTCGAAATCATTTTTAATAAATTCTCTATGTGTAAATAACCCCTCTGAAATTTTCTCGGATTTTTTAGAGCTCCAGAATTAATTTTAAAATCACAAAGATCATTTTCAATAATTATTTAAACAAATTCCAAATACCTTTTCTTGGGTCGTTCCTGGTTCAATCACTCTGATTTCCTCCATTCCCAAAATAGTTTGATTCCAAAAATATTCCGATATTGCTTGTTCCAATGTTCCCAAAAATTCTGAATATTCGATTTATCCCAAAATTCCTTTGACTCCAATATTCTAATTATTCTGGTTAATCCGAAGCATTCTCCAAATTCCAGATTTCGTAAAATATCCCTAAGTTTCCAATTTCCAAAATACCCAATAATTGAAATATTCCAAAGTTCCGAGTATCCCCTCAACTCCCAATAGTCTAAAATATTCCTCTGATTCCTTAAATATCCCAAAATTCTAGATTGCGCAAAGTGAAATTTTTCTCAAAAACCCTTTCATTTTCCCCCTTTTTCCTATTCTTTTTTTTCCTTCTCTCTTTTCCTTTTTCCTCTTTTCCCCTTTTCCTTTTCTTTTCACCTTTTTTTCTCCTTCCTTCTTCTTCCTCCCTTCTCCTTTCCTCCTCTCTCTCTCTCCGGCCTAGGGCCGAGCCGGCCAAGCCCACCGCCGCCTGCGCCCCTCCTCCCCGGCCTGCCACCAGCCCCAGCCCGCTGCACCTCAGCCCACGCCGCCGCCGCTCCGCCCGGCCTGGCCCGCCCCGCCGCTGCATCACGCCGTGCCGCCCCCTGTGCACGAGCCGCCGCCGAATCCGCCACTGGACTCCTCGCCCGCCGCCATCCCCTCCTCTCCATAAATATGGTCACGACCTCGGTGCCTAGCCACCTCTGTCGCATCCCGCGCCCCGCCGCCGCCCCTGGAAGCCCATCTCGCCGCCACGGCATCGCGCTGTCCACCCCTGCAAACCGCGCCGCCGCACGGCTTCCTTCCGGCCGCTGCCGTCGCCGGGAGCGTCACCGCCGTCACCTTGCGATCTTCGCCCGTCGCTGGTAAGCACCTGCCGCGCCGCCCTCTGTCTTTCCCCATCGTCACCGTCTTGCCGTCAGGCGCTGGCCTCTCTCGGCCTCTGTTCTCCTCCCCGGACCGGCGTCGCCGCCCGCCTTCATCTCCGGCGTGCCTCTATCGGGCGTCGCCGTCGAACCGTCGTCCCCCGCGCCGGTGAATCTCCTCCGCCCGCCCTTGCTCCGCCGATCATCGCCGCCCCTGCCATCGGCCTCCTTGCCGCGCGCCACCATGGATGGGCTCAGCCGAGCTCGGCTTGCCTCTCTATGTCACTGCCATGTGGGCCCCGGCCTGCAGCCTCTCTTCTGTGTGTGACAAGCGGGCCCCACCAACAGATCCTCCTCTCTCTGTGACAGTTGGGCTCCATGTATTGATCCCGAACCGACCTCAGCCATTTGATCGTCAAAATTGAATCTGGGCCATCTAATCCTCATAAAGCCCTTGATCATATCTTGTCTGCCCATCTATTTCAATTTAATTCGAGCCGTTAGATTTCCCTGACTTCCAATTTGTGCCATGTCAGCCCTAAATCCATCTCAATTGCCACTTGGATGCCACCTCACCCTGCCAACTCAGCAGTCTACCACACCAATCCATCCTTTGGTCCTGTGGACTTAGTCCATCTTAAACCCAGTCTATAACAGTGGGTCCTACTCTTTTTTCTCATAAAAAATAATTCCTTCAATAATTATTCTCCGAGGGAATATTCTAGACAATATTTCTTTTCTATTTCTTTTTAGATTTTCTCTGAATTCAATCTTCCGGAGGCCATAACTTTTTCGTCTGAACTCCGATTCGACCCGTTCTTCTTTCTAAATTCATCTAAAATCATGATCTACCTATTTATGTACTTTTTATATACTGTTTATTTAGAGTTTCTTAGAGTTTTTTTTCTTGTTTTGCGTATAGTCTATCGTTTCTATCGTTTCGAAGGATCGCGGAGTCTACGGAAGAGGTTCGGAAGATCGTCTAAAGACTTTTCTATTGCAAGGAGTCTGCAGAAGAGGTTTGCAAGATCGTCTGAAGACTTTTCTATTGCAAGGCAAGTCACACGACAATCTCCTTGAGCATATTGATCCCATTTGTGAAAATTATTTTATTTTAACGTTATTGCATGCAAAGTTTTTGAATGTCATTATTACGGGTATTTATTTATTATTCCAATATTCCTTGATTATGGCCGCATTGATATTACCTTTACCTTGCTACACTGGGTAATTAATATTAACTAGCTAGATGGCTGTTTATTGATCTAGCTAGAATATTTAGGATTTGCTTAGCAATGCATAGAAACTATAGCGTCATTTTATGTGAGAAACTATTCATTCACCATGAGTAATTAATGATTAATGGTTATTGTTTCCGACAGTTGGTCGTGGTTGGTTAAATGAATGGTGGGTTGTGAGCACATGAAATGATGATGATGCTAGTAATGCTCATAACAATTAAGGACCGGTTCGCAGACTACTTGTTGCGAAGCAAAACCCGTACTAACCACAAGCTAGAATGAGTAATAGCGGGATTGGAAGTGTGCCGAGTTCAATAGGAGACACCAAGGCTTTGTTTGTGGCTGATATAAGTCCACACATGGCAGTTGTCAATAAGTCCATGAGTTCGGACGCGAGCCATCTTGGGGGAAGGCACTTGATCACCCCTACCAGAGACCGGAGGCTTGGCAGAAGGCTCTCCTATTGTGCGAGTTACATGGATAATCCTATCACAATTCCTTTTCGAGATACCATGGTGGTATTGAGGCGCACAGTGATGTGTTGTGAGTTATGTCTTGTGGGTAAATTGGTACATCTCTGGCCTGAGTAAAACTATTCAAATAGTCGTGCCCACGGTTATGGGCGGCCTAACAATGTTTTTCGTGATTAGTCCCACACTATTCATTAATAGTGATAATTGGTGGAAACTTGATAGCTTCAGTTTGGAGGGTTATGGTTTAGGCCTAAACTGCATTGCAGTGTTGTTCAGTGATTGGTTTAATGTTGATATTAATTAAACTATACTATTTAAAAATGCTTTTTATTGCAAATATTTTAAATGCTGTTCTATGCAAATAAGCCATACTATGCCTTTCCTTTGGAACCCCGTTGCATTATTTTGCATTCTTTGTGTGGCTTGTTAAGTACGGTGGGTGGTACTCAGTCTTACTATATTGTAATCATCAGAGTGAAGATTCGTGAGGAGAAAAAGTTTTATGTTTGGCTTATACCCCAGTTGAGTTGCCTATGGCTTGGCGCTGAAGCTACGCTAGTTGCCGTTCCGCTGCTGATTTCTTCTGTGTGAGAACTAAGTGTCTCTTTTGTAAGTATTTGTCGTTATTACGTTTTGGTTATGTTTATCAAATTATCGATTTATGTACCTCGGCTAATTCCTGGACGAGAATTTATTGCATAAATTAGCTTTGAAAATTTTGGTGAATTTCTAGGCATATGACACAATACTGACTAGTGAATTGAGAAATAAAAGTGATAGTACTCTTGGAATTGAAGTTGTGTTCAACTAGGCACCTTGACAACATCAATATGGACTAGTCCACCCTAGAATAAAGAATTCTATCTCTAACCAACATCTTTATCATTAACCTGAACATAACATTATATCTGAAGAAGATATTAGTGTGCATATTTTCAGAAAGAAACATGAGTGCCACTGAATAAAAATGCATAATAGGAAAACAGAGTAACAAACAGAATAATACCCTGCCTCCTAAAAATGCTTTAATCTGAATAGGACCCGAGGCTATTCCAGGAACGGTACATTGTATATCTGGTTGTACTTTTGAGCTGCAGCTGCCACTGGTCTTTATAACTATCACAATGAGCAAGAATGCCAAGTTACCCTATAACCATAGTTGGTGAGATAGATAGTCCAGTACATTGCAGATGCTCTCTGGTCTCTTCTCAAATGTTGATGTTTTTTGTTTCACAAGGTTACTGCCAAAAGGTTGATGCACATCCATTCAATATCTTAAACTCTACCATAAATATATCCAACAAAAAAATGAGATTCTTAGAAAGAATTAAGGAAATAAAACTATCTGCACATTTATTAGATGATTATAAAACATGGAATCAGAGATAACCAGGGTGGCTACATGCCCATGCAATGCAAATGGTAGAATAAAAAGGAAACAACCCCACTGGAGTGATGCATTGGTTCACAAACAGAAGAGGTTGGCTCATAGTAGGTGTTATTCACATAGATTTTAAGGTAAATGATAGAAGTTCGTAAGAATAGGTTACTATGCCACATCACAAAAACAAGTGCATCCAACAAGTGCCAAAAGCAACTATTTGTCAAGACTAATTAAGATACTAGCACCTTTTGGGAAAATATTATCACCAAAAAAAATTAGTCCTTCATTAGCATGCACACTAAAAATATCTAGATAGAATGACACAAAATTTGCAGTACCATCAAAGTGAAAATATGAAGCAACAGGTTCATAGATGACAATTGAAGAGAAATGCAGGAACATTTGTGGAGAGACATGATTTTGTGATTGAAATCGGCTTTTGTCGGGAGGAGATAAACGATCGTGGACTGACTTTCGTGGCTCCACCCATCCTTGTTGATATGGCATTGGAGGTAAGGGCAGATTCAGCATGTACAGTGGCAGTGGTGCCTCCCATTGCATAAAGTAAGGAAAGGGGCAATCCGGCGGTGGCATAGGACACGGTTCCCATGGCATAATTTAAGGACTGTAGGGGAACGGTGGCCCCAATTGCCTTTGTTGCTGGGCAAATCTCTCCCTAGGAGGCAATATTGTCCTTTTTCCAATGTTAGGATGACCATTGATTCGCTGACCAGTCTTTCCATTCTCATATTTGTTCAAAACCATGTTAAATGGAACCTTCGGCTTTCTTGGAGTCTTGGAGCTTAAAGCTTCATCTTTGTTAACTTTCCACACTCTAATCTCTAGGTTTTTCGGCTTAATCATCTTGAGCCGAGGTTCTCCAATGATGACCTCCTTTACTTTAGTGGTATCGGCTTGACTAGGCCGAACCAATATCTTTTTGTCATTGAAGTCTATTGTATTCACTGGGAAAGGATCATGATCCAACTTAATCTTCGGACCATCGGTAAACTCCAATCGTCCTTCATCTAGGACCGATTGAACCTGTCGACAGAAGACATTACAATCATTAGTAGCATGTGAAAAAGAATCATGCCATTTACAATATGAACGACATTTTAATTCTTCCGCCGGTGGGATAATGTGGCCTTTAGATAAACTAATTTTCTTCTCTTGTAATAAATAATCAAAGATCTTATCACATTTAGCCACATCAAAAGTGTATTTAATTTCACTTTGCCCATCCTTGTGAGGAGTTGGCGTCAAACTAGAGCAAACAAATGGCTTACGTTTGTTAGTCCATGACCATTTGGCTATGTAGACATCATGATCTTTATCATCATCCGATGATGAATTAAAATATTCATAGTAGGCTTTTTATCATGTGTTTTTAAAAACTTTTTAACTTCTTCAGCTGGCTTTCTTGAGCCAAAACCTTTTGCAAAAAAAAAATTTGGCCTTCTAATCTTTTTTTTAATAAGAACAAGTAAACCATGGTAAGCAAGATCGGCCAAATCTCTTTCATTAATATTCAAGCTAATACATCAGTTTTTGGTATCTCTAAACCTTTTGATATAATCAATGACAGACTCATTGTACTTTTGCCTAACCGATGTTAAATCAGACAATCTAAAATCAGTTTCACCAGTATAAAAATAATCATGAAATTTTTGTTCTAATTGAGCCTAAGTATGAATAGAATTTCCCAGTAAAAGTAAACCAAGTAAATGCAGCACTGGACAAAGATAAAGAAAACATGCGCAATTTTAAAGCATCCATATTGCTGGCTTCACCATATTGTGCTAAGAATTGGCTTACGTGCTCCCACGTGGTTCTACTATCCTCGCCGTTAAATTTTGTAAACTTAGGTACTTCATAACCATGCAGATACAGGAGATTGTCAAAATAATCAGCATATGGCTTTTGGTAAATCCTAGCCCAATTCTTTGGCTCAATTCTAAAAGCTTCTCTAACTATGGTATGTATTCTTTTATCCATGTTCTTAGGCCTTTGTTGCTAATTTTATGGCCTAAGAGGTGGCGGCGGTGCAACATGATTATGCTAGCCATAACGTGCATCTTCGGGATACCCTTCAATAGGTTGATTAGGATTAGGATCATTATAGGTATTATAAACCAGTGGAGATAGTGGTGGAGCAATAGGATTAGTAGTGGCAACAGGAGGTACATAATGATATAAAGAAGAACTATTGTTAATGGGATTAACCTCCTCTATAGGGATTATGGTGTCGGTCTGACCGGTCATATAGGGCCCGGTCAGACTAGCCTGTTGTACGGTCGGACCGGCCCAAAAGCCGGTCTAACCATTGGCCAAAGGTGTAGTCTAACTAGAGGGCAGTCTAACTGGTCGAGGTCAGATTTTTTCGATTTTCGACCCCGACGTACTGTGTGGTGTGCCTACCGGTAGCTCCATCAGTTTTGCTATGTATATGCAATATAGGAGGCTCACTAGTACTAGGGTTTGCACTGTTAGATGGTAAATTGGCTATTGGAGAGCCAATTTGTGCGGAAAGCTTTTCTATCCTACTATGGAAGACAGAACTCATAGCGGCTTCTAATTGATTGGTTAAAGCGGCGCAAATAGATTTATCTATTCAGCTAGCAACAAGTTCATGGATAGCAGGAGATAAGTCATCGGGCTTAGGAGTTACCTCATTTGAGATGATGATTCGAGGAAGCAGGACGTCTGTTTTGGAGATGCCTTGGCGAGTTCTGACTAGCCCTCGAGCATCACCTTCTCCATTGCCAATTTCTGTTCCTCGATCTCCTGTCGTTCCTCTGGGCAAGTCGTCCATAGTAAGAAGGATGATGTTGCTTGGATCGATCTCTGTGCGCCTTGACATGTCATTGATGTAGATGTCCCCAATGGAGTCACCAAAAATCGTGTGAACACTTTTTTCAGTCACACGACGAGAATCACCTAAAGCTTTGCAGTGTAGAGAGTCACCAACCACCTCAACCTCGATCAAGGTGGGTTTCGCAATCAAAATCGGCTAGCGGAACCAATTCTGATAGATTGAGATAAACACCCGTCTCGTGGGTGGAACGGAAGGTTTCCGGGACAAACCTAGAAAGAGATAACTCGCAATCTCATAGCGAAGACGAACGATTTACAACGCAAATCAATAAAGATGGACAAACTAGGCTAGAAACTAGGCAAAAAGTAGATGTAAAGCTGAAAAAATGATTCAATTGGCTAAATTAGATGTTGTGTTGTTGGTTGGTTGAGTGTTATCAATTGAACCAGCCATAATCCTTATAAAGGGGTTGGAGTTGCGTTCCCTGAGCCTTTTCCAATCCTATTCAGGTTAGAGACCGATTAGGAATCATCAAACATCATGCACACCAAAGAAAACATGAGAAAGACTTAAGCCGAAGTCGGACCCGGTCTGTCGAGCCGACCGTCGAGCTAACCGGTCCGACCGGCACCTAATAGGCAGTCAGACCGCCCTATATAAAAGGCTCTGGTCCGTTTTCCAAATCTGGCTTCTTTTCCTATATATTTTTCAAAGTGCCAAATTTGGTTGTTAACACCTAGTTTACAATGTTTACCCCTATGATTTATGGTCCCAAATGGGGCATCTTTTTAACTTTCTTATATTCTTCCCAGGCTATAAAAGCCGAGCAAATCCCACTGTAATGGATAGATTATATTTTTACTACAACAGTGGCTAAGTGCTTGTACTTCCTAGAATACGTTTTACAAGGACAAATGGATGAAAACTTTTCCTCGCTGTCACGCCCAGAAATTCACCAAAATTTCCAAAGCTAATTTATGTAATAAATCCTCATCGAGGAATCAGCCGTGGTACAAAAATCGACAATTTGATAAACATAACCAAAATAAAATAACGATAAATATTTATAGAAAAGATACTTAGTCCTCACATAGAAGAAAACAGCAGCAGAACGGCAACTAGTGTAGCTTCAGCTCTAAATCACAGGCAGCTCAACTAGGGTATAAGCCAAACACTAAACTTCTCCTTCTCGCAAAGCTCCACTCTGATGATTGCAGAATTGCAAGACTGAGTACCACCCACCGTACTCAACAAGCCACACTAGGAAATGCAATGTAATGCAACAGGATTCCAAAGGAAAGATATAGTATGGCTTATTTACATAAAATAGCATTTAAAACATTTGCATTTAAAATCATTGAAAACTGTGTAGTTTAATTATTATCAACATTGAACCAACCTCTGAACAGCGCTCCAACGCAATTCAGGCACAAAACCAAAACCCTCCAAACTGGAGCCATCAAATTAGCATCAATTATCACCATTATTGAGTAGTGTGAGACTAATCATAGAAAACATTGCTAGACCCGCCCATTGACCGTGGGCACGGCTATTCGAATAGTTTTACTCTGGCCAAAGGTGTACCAATTTACCCACAAGACACAATCTCAACATCATGTCAGCCATGCATCGTGATACTCGAAAGTACCCGAATAGAGATTGTAACAGGACCCTCCATGAAACCCACACAATAAGAGTGACACCCGCTGGACCACCACTCTCTGGTATGGTTGATCAGGTTCCTAGATAGGGAGACGATCCAACGCCCAAAACATAGACTTATTGACGCAGCCATGGTGGTCTTATTGACACAGCCACAACATACAATGGGGCCTCTGGTTGAATGGATCACACATTAGTTCCCGCCATTACCTAGTATGGCTTGTGGTTAGCACTGGTATTGCTTCGCAACAAGTAGTCCGCGAACCAGTCATTAGCTGTCATGAGCACCACTAGCAACAACACAATTCTGGTGCTCACAATCCACCATCATTTAGGTTTTAATTGGCATATTAATTAACCAACCACGACCAACTATCGTGAAACAATAACCATTAATCATTAATTATCGATATGTGAATCATTAGTTTTCCACATAAAATGACACTACAGTTTCTATGCATTGGCTAAGCAAAATCTAAAATAATCTAGCTAGATCATTAATTAAATATCTAGCTAGTCAATATTAGTTACCCAGGGTATCAAAGTAAAGATAGCAATATCAATTCACAGCCATAACCAAGGAATATAGGATAATAACTAAATAACCCATAATAATGACATTCAAAAGCAGTGCATGCAGTAATGTTAAAATAAAATAACTTTCACAAATAAGATCAATATACTCAAAGGGATTGTCATGTGACTTGTCTTGTAATAGAAAACGTCTTCGCTTGATCTTTCGAACCCTTCCACAACCTTCGTGATCTTCCAAAATGGTGAAATATACCTGACTACATGCAAAATGAGAAAAAACCCTAAGAAACACCAAGTAAAAAGTAAAAAGTACATAAACAGGTAGATCATAACTTTAGATGAATTTAGGAAGAAGAACGGATCGAATCGGAGTTCGGACGGAAAAGTTATGGCTTTCGGAAGATTGAATTCAGAGAAAATCCAAAAAGAATTTGCAAAGAAATATTCTCAGAATATTCTTTCGGAATTTAATTAATAAGGAAATTATTTTTAAACAGGAAAAAAGAGTGGGATCCACTGGTCGATGTGATGGCTCATGGTAGATTAGGTCTATGGACTAGAGCAGGAGATGAAGTGGTAACGTGGGCAGGAGAGCCGAAATGGCACATGAGTTGGCACAATGACGTGGCCGCTAGGGCTAAGGTGGAAGAGAGATCAGATGAAGAGGATCCAATGGATGGGATCAATCACAACCATCCAACAGTGGAGATCAGCTTAGGGTTTAACAATAGATTCGATGGATCGAATGAACCAAGGGCAATCCGACGGCCGAGGGAATTTTATGTATCCAACGGCAAGAATGGATTTAGGGTTTTTAAACGGTTGAGATTTGGATCGGGTTTAAAAGAAATCCAAGGGCTTAGATCTATCTGGGGATCCAGCGGCCGAGAGAGATCGGGTCACTGTAAATAAGGGTCCACCGGTCGGGCACAGGAGGGGAGATCGCCCAGGCCCATAGATCATACAAAGGAGAGGGACGCCGGTGGGGTCCATACGTCGGTCAGGGGAAGGAGTACAGGCCGGCCCACTGGTCAGTGTCACCGTGGAGGAAGGAGATGCTGATGGAGGGCCCACATGGTTGTTACTGGGTGGAGGAGGTGCCAGGACTGCCTGTCAGTGCGACAGGCGTGCGCGACATGGCGTGGCAAGGCCGAGGCAGGGCGACGGTAGCGACGACCCGCGGAGCAAGGGCGGGACGGAGACGGTGCGCCGGCACGGGGGACAACAATTCGACGGCTTTGACGCCCGACGGAGGCGCCGGCGACGGCACGACGGCGACCAGCGGCTTCCCGATCTGAGGCGCCGTAGGAGAAAAAGAGGATGGAGGCGTCGGGGACGACGGGGTGGATGCTCACCGGCGACGGCCGGTAGATGGGGATGACGACGACCACGGCGGCGGCGGAGAGGAGGCGCAGGCGGTGGCGCGGCGTTGGGCTGGGCCGAGGCCAGGCGGCGGGGTGGGCCAAGGCCGGCGGCGGAGGGGAGCCGGGCCGGGCTGGAGCGCTGGCCGAGGGGTGCTCGGGCCCCAGGCGGCCGAAGGAGAGAGGGAAAGAAGATGAGAGGAGAGAGGAGACCGGGAGGAAGAAGATGAACAGGTAAGGGAGAGGGAAAAAAGAATAAAGGAGGAAAAAGAGAAAATGAAAGGGAAGGGGCTCACTGGAATTTTCCCTAATTTGGAACATTGAATTTAGGGGATTCAAGGAAACAAAAATAATGGATATTGGAAGTTAAGGAAATGTTCCGAATTTTGGAATATCGCGACTATATATTTTTGGAAACTCAGGAATATCAGAACATTTTCAGAATCGGAATATTTGAGAATATTTCAAGTGCTGGGAATATTTGGGAAAATAGGAATAATAGGGATTTTTGGGGACATTTTTGGAATATTGGATTTTGGGGAAAATATTCAAAACTTTGCAATATTATGGATATATATATATATATGGGGAATAATTAAATATCCAAAACACATGAGTATTTCGGGGAATCAGAGATGAGGAATATTTTGTAGGATGTGGGAAATTAGAATATTTTTCTAAAAGATGGAGTATTTAAAGTATTGTAAATATTCTGGGAGTCAAGAAGATATAGGAGATTTTGGGTTTCGAGATGGAATAAATCCAAGAGCTCATGTTCTGGATTTATGGAAGTTTTTAGGGTTTTGGGAATAGCGCATGACATTAATAAAAAAGAGGGACACAAGTCCAAGTCAAGAGGGTCAGATAAACAATAAGACCAGAAACGACCCAAGATTAAGGAAAGAAAAAAGAATTTATTTTTCTATTTATTTAATTACTGAAGTGATATTTATTTCATTTGAATTAATTCTGGAGCTTAAAAAATCCGAGAAAATTTCAGAGAGTTTATTAAATCATAAAGAATTTACCGAAGGCAAAAAACCACCACGAAACAGGAGAGAATTTATTATTATAAATACTTAAATACTTAAAATATTCCAACAAACCCTAGAAAATATAAAAGCATCCAAGTATTTAATTAAAATTTTAATTTAGGATTTTTAATATTAAAAATTTTAAAATTTTATTCAAACACTTTCACAACAACTTTTCTAGGGTTTTCATATTTCTATTTATCTACGATAATTTTTAATTAGGGCAATTTTTAAGGTGTGACACCCACCTATCCCTATTTTTTTTTATTCGTGACCCAAGGTCACAACAAAGCCATATTCCCTCGAGAATGGTCATGGCATTTGGTTAGTTTTGCCTACTTTGTTTCTTTCTGTAGGCTGTGACCGGCCGTCTCGTGTGAAGGACCAAGTGAATCACTGGTGTAAGACAGGCACGTCAATTGCCTTTACCACAAGATATACGTGCTGTGTCTGTTTACTTGCACTGTGCTGAAGCACTTGGCAGTTGGCAGATCATTTTTCATAGCATACATGTGATGGTAAGCCTAGATAATTTACATATGGTAATCTGCTGATGGAAATTGACAAAAAGAGGATCAGATGATCCTTGCAACAGCCTTACTTTCATTGATTCTAAACTGCAAAACAAAAGCTCCATCCAGGCAGCGACTGATTTCCTTCAGAGAAACTGCTGAAGCCAAGGATTGTCAGCTGCATCTTTCTCGAAGTCGGATTTCAGTTTGGTGACGGTTTCTGCAGCCTTGGTGTCATCCATCTCGTCTAGCGGCAGTGTGGCGATTTCCTCCAACAAAAGGCGAGCCCGAGCAGCTCCTCTAGTCACATCGTCTGGGCTAAATACCCTCTTGCGTTTATATCCAACCTGCAAGGGACAACGCTCATTCAGAAAGGGATTTTAGGTTTTAATGCTGTAGGCTAGGACACCTCATTCTGCCATTCTACCGTTGAAGCTCCTATGAATTATGTCCTATGGACAAAAATTTTTACCAAAATTCTTCAGATAATCCATCAAAACTCTTAAATTCCTAATCCATGAAGCTTAAACTAAGAACTACCACAAAAAGTCAAGAAAAGAATATGAAATTTGTTTTTCTAAGGTGACTGCAGGAGAGAATTAAGTAATTTTAATTAATATTTAACTACACCATGTATTTCAACTTCTAGTTGCAGATACCTCATCTTTTGAATCATCAGAAAAATTGGGTGCAGTGGAAAAATCTTCTAATTCTTCTGCTTTGCTTTTTGCAAGAGCAACAACAGCTTCTGGAAAATTAGCAAATTCTGCAACGTGGATACCAAAGCTTTGGTCACATGCACCCCGTTCAACCTACAAAAAGAACAGGAATATTCAGTAAGTAGAATATCTGCAGAAGAATTTAGCACATTGCTGATGTTGAGTCATTTTGATTTTTTTGGGCTAAGTACACCTCAAAATTAAGTAAAGAAAAGGTCCTTTCTAACTATGTATGGCTGGCAGTGACAAGGAATCAATCATCTGCAGGCAGCATACAAAACTAAGAACTTGCAACATATAACATGGCATTTTATTTATTTCAGGAGACAACTACAACTTTGGATGACATCAAAAGAACCTTAGAGCATGAACAAAATTCCTGAAAACGCTGGCAGGGTTGAGCTGTTACCTTATGTATCATAGATAATGTCAATAAGCATATTTGATTTACAAAAGACTCATTATATTTCAAACACAAGTAAAATACATTCCAGGCCCCTGTGAGCTAATTGGCAATTATGATAATGAAGATTGTAAGAGAAGCAAGATCAGAAAAAATATAAATAACTCCCGTAAGATTACATCGGAGTGGTTGGCTAAATATTAGCTTCAACAGAGTAGAAAATAAACAGCAACACGTTAGTATAATTTTCAGTAATAGTGTCATTCTCTAATTTTTCACTTTCATTGCTTAGTTTTGTGAGACAAATCTGAAAGTCCCCAGAAAATTATAGTACACAGATGTTCAAGCAATTAATTGGATCAAGCAGCATAAAATCTGAAAATATTTAGCAGACGATCAAGCTCCAGTAATTATTGAGAAACATGGGACAAGATTTCTAAAGAAAGAACTAAAGACAACACATTAAGAACTTAAAGGATTTCAAAACATGGTTCTGAATTCATATCACCAGTACCTTATAAAGCATAGTTAACTTCCGACTTGATGGGTCGATATGCGCACCCACATGGTAATTTGCAATTCCCAAATTTGGAACTTGTTGGTGGTCATCACCATTTTTATGTCCTAATGCAGTCAATTCATGAAAGTGAGTTGCAAACAACGTAGGTGCTCTAGTCACTTCCACAAGATGCTCACAGATAGCCCATGCAAGACCTGATAAAAAGAATATCAATTCAAAATATGGGTGACAACTTCCAGTAAATTAAAATCTGAGTATACTGCAGCAGTAGCAAATAGGAAACAACTACTAACACAATAAAGCATATTATTTAAGGGTGTATCCAAAGAGGCATAGAGCATCGAACTAAAGAAGTATGAACGTGAGAATCCTTTTTAAAAAGGTTATAATACATTGAATAATTTAACTCCATGTTGTAGTTAGTAGTAACATTGAACATCAAAGAGTAACAGAAAGGGATAACATTTTTGGTCTAATACATGTATCTCACAAACTGTAAGGTTTCTAGATGACTCCAACAAGAACCAAAACTCAATACATAGTAAAATCAAGGGGAAAGGTGAACCAAGTAAAGGTGCATGAGACCAACCAAATCCATCATACGTGGAAGTTCCACGCCCCAACTCATCAATAATAATAAGAGACTTGTCCGATGCACCTTTCAAGATGGATGCTGTTTCAAGCATTTCTTGCATAAAGGTTGAAACACCACGTAGCTGTTGACAAAAATTTAAAGTTAAATATTTGCAAATTCAAATTTTGCACAACTATATAAATTCATGATTGTTCAAAATTAACAAGTGCTCATCTTCCTTTAATAAATAACCATCCCTTAAATTAAATGGAAAACATGATGTTCAAATTACAGTCATTCCAACACCCACTCTTGGTTTTTCTCCTGTTCCTCTGATAAGATGATGATTGAGTGGGAATTGAGAAGATCCTAGACATGAAGATGTACTTATCCTTGGAACATTATGGGTGTAATCATTCCAAAGGAAGACCAGGTAGTTTCAACTTGATTGAGATGAGTGAACAGGAGACTATGAGGCAAAACAACCTTGGGAGAGAGATTATAAATTAATTTATCCTTATTTCTTGCCTAATACAAAGCAATGGCTTGGTATAGAATTATAAACATGAACGACAAGCACTTTTACTTTACATGGAAGATGAAGCAGACCAGTCCTATTGCAGGATAAATAGGTATCTACTTCATATAAAGAGTGGGTTGAAGGAATCCTATTCAAGTATTCATACTCTAAAGGTGTGACACATCTAGTTCATGCTTTTTGTTTGAGTTTATGTGCCTCTTTGATTTGCTACTTTCATGCTTCTATCTAAAGAAGAGTAGCATAGCATGCCTGCACTGCATTGCAGAAAGTGCTGAATAAATATGCCATAGCTTCCAAACTTACCTATACTCTATACTCCTTAAAAGAAGGTAGTGGTGGTGACAGTGAATCTGCCACCCCACCTACCCCCATTGTAAATTTTGCAAATTACCCCTTTAAACTTCTTAATATTAAGAAACAATCAAATCTAAATGGATAGCCACATATAAAATCAAATTAAGGTGAATATTCTCTATAGAAAAAAGATGTGCAACACATTTAATGAAAAATATATTTTTATTTAATTTAGACACTATTATAATATATTTTCTTTGATTCGTAGCAAAGCACGGGCATTCAGTTAGTGAATATAAACATATATATCCTCATATCTAAAAACTGTACATATATAGTTCACACTAGATATACACGTGCAAATGATGCAATCCTTTTACAAAAACATCCTACAGCAAAAAAAAAGACATTTCACATGGAAGGATGGTAGAACCTTCTAACATGAGTAAAAAACATGTGAGCAGTTTGTGCTTCTAAAAGAGGCTCAATACCCTTCAAACCAAAGAATTGCCAAATATAAGTGTGAGCATAATTATTGACTTCATTATTGACTTACCTGGCAATCACCAGCACCAACACGGGCAAAAATACAATCTCTCACACTAATGCTCGCCCGGTCACATGGAACGAATGACCCAACTTGTGCCATCAGGACATTAACACCAACCTGGATCTCAAATAAAAAAAATCATAAGCTGATAAAGTCATGAACTATAATTTGCATGCTGTAGCAGAAAGTAATGTAGAGTATGGTAAATAATATGAAAAGGTGGTCTCCATTCTCTATCAACATTCAATGTCCATTCACAAGGATGAAAATAAATAGATAGTTTGTTTCTGAAAAGTTCTTAGATAGTTACTCCGTCCATTCCTAAAAACAAGTCGTTTTAGACTTTTCAAAGTCAGCATTATACAACACTGACTACCTAGTTAGCTACCATAAGTTAAAAAAAGTTGCATAAGTGTAATATTATGAAAGCCCTTGTTTTGACAAACTTGAATATATCATTTTCAGTTACCAAAAAACCTTTATTTTAAATGATTTGTATGGTCAAAATTAACTCATGTTGACTACACACATTCCAAAACGACTTTTTGTTTTTGGAATGGAGGGAGTACAACCATAAAAGATGAAATAGTGGTCAGTCCAGCTCCTCTGACTACCTATTCAAGAAGAAACCATTCTATAATTTCAATTCCAGTGAACCACATTTTGTACAAACAAATACGCTTCAGTGAGCAAACACCAGAAATTCTCTTTGATTAAAGTTTGTTTGCAAACATAACACAGTCTCTGTTGGCCAGCTATTCCATTTGAACAAAATTGTAAAAACAAATCAAGAAAATTGTGAAGGTAGAAGTTATTTTTGCATGCATTACCATTCAGAAACAATATCATGCACTGATGATACCAGCATGCAATGCAACCATGGTTACCAGCCATTACACACAATGCACCAAGTATTATCCTGCTACCATTTACACCGACAAAATAATATACCACACCACTAAATAATAATAGCAACAAAATAAGAAGAATGCCATACAACACCATCATTCCAATACATAACAGAATGAAATTCAAAACTTTCATGCCACGTGTAAAGCAAATGCCTTCGATTACCATTGATTTTAAATGAGACTGCAAATCTACCTGCCGTATAAAAGTAGATTTTCCACCCATGTTTGGCCCAGTGATGATTTGAAACCAACTTTTTCCTCTCACCTGTTTAGGGCCATTTCAACCATTGCAACATCAATGACTAAGTGCTGCAACAACCAATATAATCTCATGAAATACTTACCAAAGTGCAATCATTTGGTATAAAGTTAACACCATCTTGGGCCTCCAGACAAGGATGTCTGCTACCTTCTAAAATGATATCTCCCTCCTCCTATATCAAGTTATTTGGACATATTAGATTTGCATTGCCAAATTGAAATTCCATAGCTCACCTTTTTAAACAGTATTAGCTTTCTTACCGATGTTGTGATTTCTGGTCTTACATAAGGAATCGGGCAACTTGTTGCTAAATCAGCAAAACTTTGTAAAACATCCAACTGAGATAGTACTGCAGCAAAGTTTTCAAATACCTGTGACAAGAATCTAAGACTTACTATCATGAAAGAAAAAAATAACAAAACCACGAGATCACATAGCTTTCATATAAATGTACCTCTGAGAAAGTGGCTGAAACTCTTACTACATCATCAACAACCTTTTTCTGACAACTTGTGTACTCACCAAGCAATGCCTGGTATTGGTCACCTAGCTTTTTAAGCTTGGAGCTTGTGAACTTCACACCATCTTTACGAGTTTCTATAATTAAGTAGTTGTTAGTGAGCTTTTTCCTAACCTTCTGTTCATCTTTCTTTGAGATTCTGAACACATGGCCAAGTGGACCTTTTTCTAGCTTCAGTTGCTTATCAACAGTAAGATCCAGATCTGTAGCTGTATACTTGTGCAAATTGTTGATGTGATTTTCAACTCCAGAAAGGTCATCCTTCAGCACAGCCAAATCAGAAGAATATCGGGGAGATATCCTGTACTCACCATTCTCAAGTTGATCAAGGTCAATAGCTGTCTCAACGAGAGAAGCAAACTTACCAAACCGATCCTCCGTTAGCCACTCATCTAAAGAGTTAAGAAACTTTGTCCTTATCAACGCAGAAAAATTGCCATCATATTGTTGAAGAACATCCTTGATGTATGAGACTCTAATGCAGGACTGCAAAACAATAGGTTAACAAAGTGAAATTTTGTTCGAGCAAAATGGATTTATGCAAACAACACCCATCTAGACAGCAAGTACTAAAACATCTTTCAACAATAAAAGATCGAAGAAGTATGTGTTTACTAGAAGCACACAACGATAGAGGTGAAAATTTGTTTGAGCAAATGGATTCAAAATGATGGCAAATGATGCATATGGAGAAAATGTGCATGGTAAGTACTAAAACAGCTTTCAATAAGAAATGTGCGAAACTGTAAATAGGTTTTTTGTTTTACTAGAAACACATGAACATATACCGTATTGGGATGTTTCACCCTGACTATGGCATGTAATGCTAGTGTGTTTTTTAGGAGTTCATGGAAATATATACACATGCACAGAAAGGTACAATGTCTTCCTTTAAGAATATGTTATATTGACCTTATACAGTTATATTAGCCGCTAAGAAATTAATGACTGTTCATGTTCGTACACTTTGAAGGCAAACAATCATCGTAGGAAACTTCACTAAAAATAACAGTAGGAAGAAGCAAAACCTGGTAGAGCTTGACAACAGGCTGCAGATTGGGTGTTCTCTTCCGGAGAGCATGTGTCAGACGGTCAATATCCGACATTCTTTTGAGTTGTTGCCTAAGTCCCTGACGAAGCTCTGGATCTTCTACGAAAGCCTGAACCATATCTAATCTATTATTGATTTCATTTACATCTAGCAGAGGTTGTTTCAGCCATCTGTTAAGCAGTCTCTTTCCCATCCCAGCTGTACAGGTTCTGTTCATCAAACCAAACAAACTGAAGTTCTTGTTTACATCAGTTTTAGCTTCGGCAATATTCAATGCTCGCACAGCAGCAGAATCAAGACGCATGAAGCAGTCCAAATTGTATTTCTCAATTGTGTAATTTCCGTAGTTTGTATCTTCTGCTAGCAACTCAGCATATGAAACTAGAGCTCCAAGGGCACCCAGTGCATAGTCAAACTGAGACACAAGATCACGAACTGGCTCAACGGAACCTCTGATCATTCTACTAAGATCCTGCACAAGATCTCTAGATTTAAATTCAACCTTCTTTCTTTCAGTTAATAGAACATTGCAGTTAGTAATAGCATCCTGAAGAGGTTTCAAATCTATAGATTTCTCACAATCTGCTGGAAGAAGACACTCCTTGCAACCTAATGCAACAAGAGCTGACTCAACATTTGTGAATCGACTATCTTCGGGGAACTCAGACAACCCAAGCTTCCTGTTTGTCAAATCCACAAAACTAAGACCCACATATAGTTGGCTTTCCTGGAACACAGGAAACAGTGCAACAGTGACTGGAGAATCTTGCATGTCATTGTTTGCAAAAAGAATATCTTCAAAACTGCCAATATTTCCAGGTGTTCCAGATTTTGTTAACCTCCAGCTAGACCCACTTCCCTCGTAGAGTTCCAATGTACGGTCAGTCCTCTCTAACAAAAGGTTGCGGGCGATGGTCTCAAACATAGTCTTGCTCACGCTGACACTTGAGAGTCCATCAGAGTTACTACCTAATTGGCGTAAGGCAGACATTGTGTGATAGTATATTTTTGCAATGAATGTGGCATTCTCACCATGAGCAGTGTAATAGTCCTGGTCAAACATTTCAGCATTAGTTTACAGGTCACGCTTTTAAGAGCGATGACTGTTTTACATAGGAAAAAGTACTGTTAATCAAGAAGAAAAAACTGATATCTTTTTTGTTTGAGATGAAGAAACTGATATCAAGCTCAGCAAGAAACTTTTGACCATGATTTTTCAACAATGGATTTATAAATACTTAGAACTCTACACTATTATGAAAGAATGTTGCGAGATAAGTCTTACAATGTAATTTTCAACCTACATGGCATAATAATATAGAAATTATTACCAGTCAAAGCTTGAACAGGAGAGTCAACGCTGTCAGTAATTAAAAAACAGAGGGGCTATATCTCAACAGCTGTGATTGCTGCATAATGAAGACAGCCTTCATGAACTGAGTCCATGGTGATACAGGTCGAGGGGCAAGGGCAACCTTTGAAAAGTTCCTTATAGAATTACTGTACATTCCATAAATTTTTTAGATAAAACATATCTGAACATTCACCTTTTTTTCAATAAACTGAGAAGATACTAGATATGACAAATATATTCAAATAATATCTCTTTTTCAGTGCATGTAAGTCTCCATGAAACTAAAACATAGCATGTCATTGGAACTGTGATGGAGTCCTCAAACTTTCAAGATAAATCTCAAGTTTCCTTCAAATGATACCTTGAATTATCCAGAAGGGTAAACTAACACTGACAAATTGGTTTCAAAAAAGAAAAAAAAACTGCCACTGACAGCCTGTTTAGAGGCAATCAGTCTACAATCATATCAGGTGAAGACAGATATGCACTGACTGCTTGTCATTTTTCTCATGATATTGCAATTAATGGAACTAATTCGCCATTAAGTTTGCACAATGGCTCATCGAGAATATAAATACTGACGCACATCTGCACATACATCTCTTTCTTAAAAAAATATCACTAATTTTAACTGCTTACCCGCCGATCGAAGAAACGAACAGCCCTTGAATCCTATACATCCCAAAAAAGAATGAACAGATTAGGAAAATAAAATTTCCAAAAATGTTTGTCAAAATAAGAAAAGAAAGGAAAAGAGGGAGAATGCGAGGGGACGGACGCACCTGCGGCAGTTTCTTGAAGAAAGAGATGAAGCCCTGCGCTTGCCTCGCATCTATTCAACCGCACAGCACCAAATGAGCGAACCAAAGAAAGAAGGAAACAATCGAAAAACTGAAGCGCGCGGGCGCACAGACCTAGCTTGAGCTCGGGGAGCTTGCCGCCCTCCGGCAAGAAGTCCTCGCCCTCCATGCCGCCGCGGACCGCCGGGCGGGATCGGGCGAGGTGGTGGTGGTGGTGGTGGTGGTGGAGATGGGGGCGCAGACGATGTGTTCTACGAAATGCGTACGCGCGTGCGCGCGGCGGGAAAAAAGGTTAGGGTTTTAGGGGACAGTGGAGAGGATGGGGCGCGCCACAGTGGGGATCTCGCGGCAAAATGAGAATACGGTGGGTTTTGTAGGGTGAGCGTCCGAGCGACTGAGCGGGATCGGGGTTGGGGGAGGTGCGGGAGCCGAGGTGGTCGCATCGAGTCGGTCGAGAAATCCGCCGGCCGCAGTGAGCCCGTGCTCGGCTCAAAGGCCGACGCAAAACCCGCGCGATCCATTTCCAACTATCCATTTTTGGCCGTTGTAAGTGAGTATGCTTTTTTTTTTAAATGTGCAACCAAATACTTAATTGTTTTATTAAATAAGGTGTACGTACATGCACAAACCTTTTACCGGATATTTCCTTTCTGAGTTAATTGCAACTGAATAATCTAAATTTTATTTATTTGTTTATTTCTTTTTAAGAAGTTTGACTTTTCTTTATTGTAAATGTTTAGCATTTTAATTATAAAGTTTTGTTTCAAAATAAATTTTAAATTATTTATAATTTAAGTAAATGTATTCTTAAATACTACAATAAGATTGTAGCTAGAAAGTTCCTTATTTATGCATAAATTTTTCTAGTGAAAAATTTATTGTTTATGTAAAAGTTTTCTACCGTAAAGTTTATTGTTATGAATTAAGTTTCTGAGTATAAAGTTTGATATTTTATATGTAATATTCCAAGTAGAAAGTTTGTTTATTTACATATAAATTTTCCTAGTAGAAAGTTTATTGTTTATTCATAAAGTTTTCTAATAGAACGTTTATTTGTTTATGTATAAAGTTTTTGAGTGGTTTGCTATATATGTAATATGTAATAAAGGTTTATAAATTTATACGATAATCATAAATTTTATGAGCAAATTATGGACATTCAAGTGTGAATGCATAAAAAATATGCATGTAGGTTTAAATGCATTTAAAGCATGTGTAGGTGTGAATGCATCTTTTGCACGTAATTCCACTTTGTAGGATACACTTCCAAGAAGCTATATAGTGTGAATAGCTTTGCGTGCGTGGCTAAAATACATGCCTAAAACTTGTCCCGGCAAAACATCGAATTTTATTGCTATCTATTTGTGCACGCTGGAGACGCACGACAGCTCGGGGTTCCCCGAAGCAAGTATACAAAGGCCAAAACAAGTATACATCATTTGCACCCTCTGTTGTAAAATATTTTCTCCGTCCCAAAATAACTTCATCTTCTATGCATCTTATTTGTCACATAAATAGTTTATCTTTAAAGTAATCAATGTATTGAAGTTTATAAAAGTAAGAGACAAATGCATTGGAGTTTGCTAAAATGAGAAACAAATGTATTTAAGGTTGTTAAAGTGGGAGACAAATACATTGAAGTTTGCATTGGTATGAATGAGATGTGCTAAAGAAGAAGTCTTTTTGAGACAGATGTAGTATAAGGATTTTTAGATTGTTTAGTAAATACTAAGTTTAGGTCAAAATATTACTTTGTAGTCACTTTAATTGTCAATTTTTGAATTTTAAATTGTTTTTTCTTTGTAAATATTTGATTGGCTCTGTAATCATTAAAATGATAAGAATTAAAAAATCAGTGTAGGAATGTTTATGTTGTATTATAAAATTTAAATCTTAGAAATATTTATATTTTAGAATGTAGGGAGTTTATTTAGTGAACTAGCAAAACACCCTACGCTTCGCCGCCGATCAGCCTGTTTGGCTGCACTGTAAAAAAAAAAAGCTAGATATCAAAAAAGAAACTCCCATATCGATGGAATTAAAAGAGGGATGAGTACGTGTGCCAATTCTGATGGGGTTCGAACGTGGGTGGGCTTGCACGCAACTCAACGTGGCCACCAGCTGCGCCATATAGCCTATCGTTACGGCTAACACCACAGTCCACAGCCACCCCCAGCAGCAGTTGTCTATTGCTGCTGTGACACAATGTTTTGTATAGTGCAGGCGAATAGTTAGCAGGGAATACACAAGTTCCGGTTTTTTTTACTTTACTGTATGTCCTTATTGAGTTATTGTAATCAAATGGGGCCACGTACTAAATGTTCATTTCTTTGGATACATGTCATATGTCACCTAGATTCATTCGTAATTACTGTAAATTTAGAATTTTAGTTTCAAAGTTGATTATATATAAGGCGTGCACATGGTATTAATATAATCCCAACATATTACGTACTAGGCTTGTTTTTTCGCTCTTATCAATGTAGAACCCGATAGGATAGAAATATTACAAATTACTTCATTACATGTTTTATGAGATATAACCATATGAAGTTCTAGGGGTATAATTGACAAATAGCATTACATAATTAGCAATAAGTAAATGGGCTTTTGTGCAAATTTATGGGGCAGTCACAAATGGCCAGTCTCTCGCCTCTTGCCCTCCTTGGACGCATCGCATCTCTTGTTCACTTGTTTTCTATTAAAAAAAAGAATGGTTCACTTTTAGAATAACCTCTCTCTTGAAACTTTAAATCCAACAAATGCATAACTTGGGGGCTTTTCTAGACATACTGCTCGTGATCCTCATGGCACTTCATTCTACGTGTTACTTAAACAAACAACTCAACCGAATCCACCTTCTATTAGTCCTAACAATCCCACCCTCTCTCTTTCTCTCCACGCTCGATCCTTCCTTCATTTTCTATCTCATTAAACAAACACCAAGGCACAAACTTACTCATGTGCTACATTTGTTAACTCTATTCCTTAAGTAATTAACACTTCGTCTAAATTAATAATATGGCTGAGCTGAAGTCGTCGTTTCCAGGATGGCCAGCTCATACTGCCTCTGGAGTTTTGTATATATACTTGTTAACTTTAAATTAACAATGTGAACGAACAGTAGTTAGTGTAAGTTTAATCGTATCTATGTGGGAGCATTGGTTGTGTGCATCCGGCTTGAATATAGAGACCAGGTTTTAATCTATTTTTTAAAAGAAATATCTCTGTAGGAGCATGGAGGAATACACAGCTGGTGCTCTAGAATTCCCTAGCGTATTGAACGATGGAAACACTTGTTTATTCTGACAGAGATAGAAAATGGAAAAGAAAATCCTGGCGGACAAATCAACAAAGTAGTGCAAAATTAGAGAATCAGAAAGGGACATGAAAAACATATGCAGAAAATATGAGTGCATTTAGCTTGAAAAACACGGCAAAATTGTGGGATTCAGATGCAACGAATACAAATGAAAACTACAAATAATTTCAACTTCTACAGACCAGAAGCGTGTATTTGGCATGACAATGCAATGGTTCACAAATTGATAAGAAATATTTGGTTAGTTAGTTGTCGACACGAGAAGTTAGAAAAAAAAAGATTCTCTCGTCCTTCGCTGCTACACCATTTTTAAGGGCTTATTTTGTAGCTTAAATAAGTCGCACGTAAAACGAAGAATATTATTAGCGCGTGATTAATTAAGTATTTACTATTAAAAACTTGAAAATAAATCTATTTATTTTTTTAGCTACTTTTCATATAGAAAATTTTTATAAAAATATACCGTTAATTATTTTGGGAAACGTGCGCGTGGAAACGAGAGAAAAGGCCAACGCAGAGAAGCTGCTGCGAACAGGCTGTGGTCACTTGGAGAGGTTGAAGAGACTATCGCTACTTTCGTGAGAGAGGAGCTGGAAAGGGAGAAGGGTAGCTACTTTAAGTGCAATTGTAGAGAAGCACGTGTTGGAAAATACCATAAGAATGAGAAATGTTGGGATATAAATTTGGATTTTTTAAATAATTGCTGGATTTTATAGCAGTGTTATTTTATTTCTAGAATTCATTTTTCTTTTCTAGGTCTGGGTACTTTTTAAAATACCTAAAATTGAATTTTTTTATTTCGAATTTGAATTTAGAATGTCATAAATGTGGGACCGCATTAGTAAACATAGAAGATTAAAAATTCGTAGGGCACACCTTGTTGCAAATACCTAATCTGTGTCGTGTACTCGTGTTATGAGCATACATGGAGGATATATTATGCAAAACTTGGAGATGCCGGCCAATGTAGTGGCACACCCTCCACGAAGAGTTTAATTTGGGATGTAGTAGTAGTACAATAAAGCCCAGTGGTCACAACTCACAAGTATATATATTGTTATCTCAAAAAACAAGTGTGTGTGAACTGGAGGCAGAGCGCCCCCTACGGCAGGATGGGGTGCCCGACCCACTTCACTGGCTCTGAACAAAAACCGCTCCTTCCGTCTACGGGGAAAAGCCATAAATTTTATGGTTCAATTAAACCAATACGTTTTTAACATGTCGTGAGATCTCTTCATTCCATTTTTGTAAGTTTCTTTCCTTCTCCTCTACTCATTTAGCTAGAACGGGTTTGTTTTTCTCTGCTATAATAAGTGTTTGATGATAATTATAACCACCTCAAAAAACATAAAGCTCATGATAACTACGCAAATATGTGTTTCAGACACTAAAGATTTCATTTTTTTCACTTAGTAAGGAGAACTAAATCATTGCATCAGAACGATTCTTCTTCTCATTTCTTACTTAGACTGACTGTCACCACTATTGTCAACTGGTGAGCCTTTGGTATATCTCTAGTTGTCGTTGGTCATGTGAATTCATGTAAAATATTCTTAATGTATGATTTACTCTTTTTAATTACTAATTTGTCTTAAAATATAGTAATTTTTGGCTATGCACTTTGTCAGCTATCGTTGGTTACGTGAATTCATGTAAAGTTTTCTCCCTGTATAATTTACTCTTCTTTAATTACTATCTCGGTTCTAAAATATACTGACTTCTGGTTATGCACCTTGGCTAGGTTAATAGCCGGAAGTTAGGTAGTAGTATATTTACTAAACAAAAGAACTTATTTTTTTTAACACCGGGGTCTCTGATTCTTGAGGACAGCCCTGAGCGTCATGGACTCATGGTGTCACCCATTTACCACCTGCCGCGCTCGTTGGCCATAGGCCCAGGGCCCGTGGCCGGTGCGTGACCCACCTTAATTTTTTTTGGTGTGCTTCGCGACTGATGTGAACCTTCTTGCCACAAAGCCATAAAGATTAAGTTACACACGTGCATACCACATCCATGAAGCAATGACTTGTTCCAAGTTCACATGCATAGGCAACGGATATGTAACATACATAAATATATGTTGTGCAGCATGGCGATTAAAGTTGCAGCTGATCTGCTGGTCATTCACTAGGAGGCCCGCTAAGAATAATCCTGGCCATGCATGGAGCCTAAAATAATCCTTCCATGGAACCTAACACCTTATTATCAGATACTAATGCTCATCATCATACTCCTTTGTAGGGGTCGGCTCTCGGTTTATTCGGTTCAGTTTGTTTGGTTTTTTAGTAAGTCGGTTTTGAGAAACGTCCACCGAAGAACAATGCGGGAGAAAATAAACTGATTCGAAAAAACTGAGGAAAAATTGTTTTTAAAGCATCTCAGCAATAGTCTCATTTTAGAGTCCTAAAGATTAAATAGAGACTGCCTCTGTCGGCGAAACAAGAATGGGGGTCCCACATTCTCTAGAGACGCGTGGATCTTCCCCCACGTCAGCTCCCCCAGGGCCCATTTTCTGCACACGTGACGGCGGGCTATTCGGAGTTGTCCCATTAAATGCTTGGGGCCTGGGCGCTGCCCGGGCCCGGAAGCGCCACCCCCGGGTGCCGCCCCCGGGCACGAGACCCGGGGCCTCGGTGTCTCGTGCGCGTGGAGGGCCCGATGGGCTCTCCGCCCCAAGGAACGAGGCCGGCTCGAGCGGATCTTGCTCCAACTACCCGCATTAATGAGAAGCGACGGCGCCGCCTCCCGCCTGTCTCCCGGTGGACATGCGTGCGGTCGTCACCATAATGACCCCTGTCGGCTGCTCCCGATACAGTGAGAGGGCTCCGGTTTTCCACGGCCTGGTGGATGACAGACGGGCCAAGCCGACAGCCTCGTCGCTGTCTGGCGCGCCGCCGGCGAGGGAGGGCGGCATCTAGCCCCGCGCGGCTGACATGGGAGGCGACGACCGTGCCGGGCCAAGCCGACAGCGTCGTCACTGTCGGGCCGCCGCAACTACCACAGCCGGGCGACGATGAGACGCGCCTCCGGAACGACTCAGCAGACGGCCGGAGCGCGGAGGTCGATGACAAGACGTAGCATACCTAATCTCTCTCTCGGGATAGGCGCAGGGGACTCGATTTTGACTGATAAAAGGAGCATCCATGCCCGAGAAAGAGGAGAGAGGATATCTGGCTGGAGCACACTCTAGTTATGTTCTTCCTCTCAGCTCCGGCCTCGAGCTAAGCTGACCTTGTAACACCGCGAAATACATCATCTCCAGATAGCATCCACACAGGAGTAGGGTATTACGCCCCCGTGCGGCCCGAACCTGTATACTTCCTTGCGTCTTTCTTGTGCGCCGATTCTCCAACCATTGATCTTCTTCCACACTGACGCCGACTCCGCCTGAGAACCACTCCCCTGGCCGAACCTCAAAGGGGGGTCTCCTGACTTCCCGCCGTCGGAGTTTCATCCTTCGACAGCTGGCGCGCCATGTAGGGGGAGTTTTCTTCCTCAGGCGGAACGCCGATGTTCCCACGAACCGACGCCCTTCATGGCTGGAGGCCATCGTCCGCGGGATTCCGACGAGGAGTCCGGCGACTACCCCGCCGGGCAACGTTAGCCGGTGCAAGCTCGCCACCTTCTCCTCTTCACCTTCTGGGGCGCACGGCGCGTACCGGCGGGCAAAGCGCGCCCCGCAGCGGCCTGGTAGTGTGGCCTCGGCCCCTTCCCTCGCGGAGGGGGCCGGCAAGTGCCCCGCCGGGTCTGCCGCCGCCTCATCCATGAGGCGCGAACAGAGGCGCCACCCCACGGCACGTCGCGGCCTCAACTTTCATTCGGCGACACCGCAGGAGGCCCTCTTGGCGGCAGAAGCTCTCCTACGCCACCACCCGGCATTTGCCGGGGGTGGAGGCCGGGAGCGGCGATGGATTAGCGAGATCGCCGACTTGGTAGGCACCGCCCATCGCCGGGTCGCCGCCAACGGCCATGCAAGTGCTGGGACCTCCGACCGCGCGACTTCTAGCGCGAGCCGGCCTACTGCCCCGAACCAGAACCAAGCCCGGGCGCGGGCGACCTCCGTAACGGCTGAACCAAGCGCGGGCCCACGAGGACGCCCGGGTCACAATGGAGCGCCAGCGTGAGCGGCGCACGGACGCCGCCAGGCATTCCGAAGCCCCGGCCTCCAGCTCCGATCCACTAGTGGGAAACCGTTATCCATCGCCCGAGCCCGCCCAGTACGGCTGCTCGGGTTGCCTGGCGCTCTCCCCAGGCCTCCGGCAAGTGCGCTGGCCGGCTAAGTTCCGGCCCAGCTTGCCAGAGAAATACGATGGCTCCGTCGACCCCTCGGAGTTTCTACAGATTTACACTACCGCCATTCAGGCAGCTGGTGGCGACGAGAAGGTGATGGCGAATTACTTCCCCGTCGCCCTCAAGGCCCAGGCTCGCTCCTGGATGATGAACCTCCCCGAGGGGTCGATCTACTCTTGGGAGAGTCTCTGCCACCAATTCGTGGCAAATTTTCAGGGCACCTTCCCACGCCCCGGGACCGAGGCGGACCTGCACGCCCTACGTCAGGGCAGGGACGAGGCGCTGAGACATTTTCTGCAGCGCTTCAGCCAGGTTCGCAACACAATCCCTCACATCGCCCCCCACGCGGTTATCCACGCGTTCCCGCTCGGGCGTGCGCGGACCCGCGCATGCTCGAGAAGTTGGGCACCCGCAACGTCCAAACCGCGGCGAGCTGTTCAATCTCGCCGACCACTGCGCCCGCAAGGAGGAGGCCCGGGTGTGGAACAAGCCACGCCCCGAGGCCCCAACCAGGGCCCGGACTGAGGGCGGCGAATCCTCGCGTTCCGCGTTACGGCGGACAGAAGGAAGTGCCAGAAGGGCAAGGAGGTCGCCGAAAACTTCGCTTTGGCGGCCACCGGCCCGCCCAGGGCGATGTCACCCGCCGAGACGGCAACGGCGGCAAGCGCAGAAAAGCCACTCCTGCCCCGCAGCCACCGCTGCGGGCCGGAAGTGGTGCTCCGTCCACGAGACGGATCGCCACGACCTCACCGAGTGCCGCGCCGTCCATAACCTGGCCGAGCGCACCAAGAAGTTCAGCAGAGCGGCAGCAAGCCAAGCCCGCTCCCGAGTCGGAGCAGCCTCTCGAGTTCAAGAACCCAAGAATTCCTTGCCACCCTCGACGGCGGGGCGCACGCTCACTCCTCGCGCCGTGGCTTCAAGGCCATGAAGCGCGAGCTCTTGGCTGCGACACTGGGCCCCGAGGTGTTCCTGAGGCTGAAGTGGTCAGACACCCCATCACCTTCGGCCCCGCGGACCATCCGCCGGGTACCCGGTGAGGGGCAGCTCGCCTTGGCTGTCTCCCCCCATATGCAACGTCAAGGTGGCCGCGTCCTTGTCGACCGGGGCGCTGCCCTCAATATCCTTTCCCCCGAAGTCTTCGAGAAGATCAACGGCCCCGGGGATTGAGCCTTGCCCCTTGTTGCCCATCATTGGGATTACGAAGGCCTCACTTGGCCTCTTCGGCCAGGTCTCATTGCCCGTCACCTCGGTGACCGGCAACTTCCGCACCGAGCGCATCGTCTTCGATGTCGCCGAGTGCAACCTTCCCTACAACGCGGTGCTCGGGCACCCCGCGTTGGTGAAGTTCATGGCGGTTACGCACTACGCGTACCTAACCATGAAGCTTCCGGGCCCCTCGGGCCCGATCTCAGTCCTCGGGGACGTGAAGGCCGCCCTCTCATGCGCCGAGCAGCGTGCGGCCGACATCGCCCCAGCGGCCCCCGACGCGGCGGGCGACGCGGGACCCTCGCTTCTCCGTGCCCCCAAGCCGCGCATCGTCGCCACCGACGCGGAGCTAGCCAAGGAAGTCGTCCTCGGCGACGACCGGTCCCGGACCGCCAAGATCGGCGGTTCGCTGGACAGCAAATAGGAAAGCGCGCTCATCGCCTTCCTTCGGGCAAACTCCGACGTCTTCGCCTGGCAACCGTCGGATATGCCCGGGGTCCCCAGGGGGGTGATTGAGCATCGCTTAGCCGTCCGCGCGGGCTCGCGCCCGGTGTGGCAGAAGGTAGACGGCAGGCCCCGGAGCGCCAAGCTTTATCCGCGAGGAGATCGACAAGCTTCTCGCTGCCGCGTTCATCCGCGAGGTCGTCCACCCCGAGTGGCTGGCCAACCCGGTCGTCATTCCAAGTCCAACGGAAAGCTGCGCATGTGCATAGACTACACAGACCTCAATAAGCTTGCCCCAAGATCCATTCCTCTGCCTCGCATAGACCAGATAGTCGGCTCCACTGCGGGGTGCGTCCTTTTGTGTTTTCTAGATGCCTACTCTGGTTATCATCAAATCCGGATGGCGGAGGAGGAATGAGGAAAAAACTTCTTTCATTACCCCTCGGGGGCTTATTGTTATGTTTGCATGCCTTTTGGGTTAAAGAATGCTTGTTCCACTTTCCAGCGTGCTGTCCGTATGACATTTGAATCGCAGCTAGGTCGCAATCTGGAGCCTACGTAGATGATTGGTGCTTGAAGTCGCACGACCGCACCACTATGCTCCACAATTTGGCCGAGACGTTCAGCAACCTTCGATGCATGAGGATGAAGCTGAACCCGGACAAGTGCGTCTTCGGGGTCCCGGCCGGCAAGCTCCTCGGGTTCCTCGTGTCCAGCCGCGGCATTGAGGCGAACCCGGAGAAGATAGCGGCAATCGACCGCATGCGCCCCCCGACGAGGCTACGGGAGGCCCAGAAGCTGTCCGGGTGCGTAGCCGCACTAGGTCGCTTCATCTCCAGGCTTGGGGAGCGTGCCCTCCCCCTATTCAAGCTCCTCAAGAAATCCGGGCAGTTCACCTGGACGGAGGAGTGCGGATCAAGCCCTTGATGAGCTCAAGAGGTACCTGACTACGCCCCCTGTCCTCCGTGCACCAGCACCAGACGAGCCCTTGTTTGCTCTACATCGCGGCAACCCCGCAGGTGGTAAGCGCGGCGCTCGTCGTCGAGTCCCCTTGCCAAGCAGCGCGCGACCCGGGATTCACCTCCCGGGCCCGCCACCGCGGAGCCCGAACCTGGGCAGCCTCGCCAAGGCGAGCACGAGCCCGGGGACGCGGCGCCCGGGACAACCCCAACATTCCACCTGGGGCCCCAAGGTCCCAGGTCCATACCTGTTCCCATAGGCGAGAGCTTGCTCCCTCCCAGGGGAGCTGAGCCCGGATCCCCGGCCCTTGTCGGGCCGGCGTCGGGAAACACGCAGCAGAAGCCGGTGTACTTCGTCAGCAAGGTACTCCGTGACGCCAAATCGCGCTATCCCTAGGCGCAAAAGATGCTCTATGCAGTTCTCATCGCATCCAGGAAACTTCGCCACGACTTCCAGGCGCACAAGGTATCCGTAGTCACATCCTTCCCCCTCGGGCAGATATTGCATAACCGGGAGGGAACGGGCCGTGTTGCTAAGTGGGCGGTCGAGCTCGCTGAGTTCGACCTCCATTTCCAAGCGCGCCACGTCATCATGTTGACGCCGAAAACCGCCGGGTGTGCCAAAAAGCTTGCTGACGATCTGGTTCGGCGCCTAGAGACATGCGAAGGCCTGGGAGATCTGCTTAGCTCCAGTGCAGGTCCTAAATTGTTGAGGTTCGTAGGCGTGCCCAGTTCAATTTGACCCCGCAATTTGACAAGGAGATGAAGAAATTTGATTACTGATCCAATCGGCCAGTAAGCCGATACGGATTCCTTCCAGCGATCGCCGCTATGCTCGTGCCCGGCCGGGCCTCGCCTGTATTCGCGCCCGGGTCTCGTTGCTCCCCCCGGTTCTCGCTCCGCGGTCCTCGCTTGTGCTCGCGGCCGGGTCAGCAGCCAACTGCAATCATCGCTATCGGCGACACCTACGGGCTGATATAGACTCTTTGTAGCCGATAGCCGATAGCACTGTGTATCGGCTAGGAAACCGATAGCGCTATAAAAAAATGGATATAGCTGTCAGTATAACATGTGCCATCAGAACTAGCAGCCGATAAAATAGATAAGCAAAATAGTAAGCCAGCCGACTGCCGAGGAACACATGTGCATTCGGCTAGGAAAACAAAACGATGATAATATAGATGACTAAACAGAAAGATAATACAGTCGGCTTTGTAAAAAGATAACCTATCGCTAAGCACTCCGATAGAACGTCGCATACTACACCGATCGGACTCTCGACAAGGATAAATCTATTATTATCGACTTAGTAGTTCAGACCTAACTGATGCAGCACAGATCGATAATAGTAAAGGGAACCTCAACAAACCGATTAGGCCTAACGCAACTGATGTAATAGGATCAACTTATCGGCTATACATTCCGATAGACACTTGAGCAAAAAACATCAACCTAGCAGGAACAACTTATCGCGACAGTTTAGTAGGTCGGACCAACCGATGCAGCACACTACTGACGATAAGCTACTCCAGTAAGCTGATAAGATACACGCCACGCGTGATGTGGTATACCTGACTCGGCCTAAGAGTCGGACCGAACCGATGCAGCCGGAGTAGACAGGCGCAGATGCACCCTGGGTAAGGGGTGACGAGTCTTACAGCCCTCTCGCAGGAGTTTCGGACTAACGATGCAGCCCCGCTCGGAGAAGCAAGAACCCGTCGAAAAGGGTGGCGATGCGCCCGAAGTTTATTGATCGTTGAGATAGATTACAAGGTCCCAGCGCATACGTATATATACCCCGAGTTACCAAGAGTTCTTATACGGACACGGTACATACTTTCCTATCTATAAACGAAACTGTAACAAACCCTGATCGGATACGAGATCAGGTTTCCTAACAATTATCAAAACTACCTAATTAATAATAGGTAATTACTGCCATACTGTGGTCTTCACGGTTTCTTCCCAAACTCGGTCTCCTCTGGATCAATCTTCACCGGTTATCTGTGATTTTCTCTATACCGAATCTGTTAAGACCCGCTGCCAAATTTTGGCGTAACACATCAAAAGCCAAGTCCTGGCGTATATTTCTGGCGGAGGACGCCGGGGCCCGAGCCGGATTCCTGTGCGGACGCCGGATTCCCGGCCCTCGAGCTGTTCGCCCGACCTGTGCCTCCACTCGGATAATGAACTTCGACGGCGCTACCTGCGCCAGGCGGGCTTGTCGCCATCCCCAGCGCCGGGCCGGGTCGTCCTCGGACTATCACCCGCCGGGGATAGAGTAGCCGCTTCGTCGTCCACCTCAACTTCGGAGCCACCAACAACCATGCCGAGTACGAGGGCTTTCTCCAGCGCTCCGGCCTCCGGGCGCGATCGCCCTCAGGGTGCGACGGTTGTGCGCGCAAGGCGCCCGAGCTCGTCCATCAACAAGTATCCGCGGGAGTACCAGACCTGACCCCAATTGGCCGCGTATGTGGACGAAGTGCGGAGGCTTGAGCGCCGCTTCGACGACCTCACGCTTCGCCACGTCCCTCACAGTTGCAACCCTTGCCCGCGACCGAGCTCCTCAAGGCTGGCTTCCTCGCGGGTGCCAGTCCCCCCGGGGTTTTCCAGGAACGCCCTCGAGACCCCCTCGCGCGCCTTCACTCATACTCACCCCGGGACCTTGGGGACCGCCCCGAGCCCGGGTCATAGCCTGAACACGCGTCTCAACCGGCCCCAGGATTTGGGTCCCTCTCGGCCGGCACGGACCCCAGCACGCCTTTCTGGATGGACGAAATCCGGGCATATCTTCTCCGAGCGCATCTCCCGAAGACGACGCGGACAAGCAGAGAGGATCGCCTCGCTCGTTCCAAGCGCTACTCATCAGGTAGGAAGCGGACCTCTACCGGCGCGGCGCTAATGGCGTCCTGCTCGCAAGTCGCATTTACGCGACCCAACCGCCGCGACTCCCCACCGGCGTCGCAGATCCTCGCCGACATCCACGAAGGGGAGTGTGGCAGTCACGCCGCATTTCTCGATCCCTGGTCGGTAGGCTTTCCGACCGGCAAGGATTTTATTGGCCCATGCTTTGCAGGACGCGTTCGCCTCGTCAGCGCTGCCGCGCATCCAGGTTTTCATGCAACAGAGCCACCGCACAGCACTCCAGGTGATCCCCTGTCCTGGCCCTTTGCGGTTGGACTCCGATATCCTCGGCCACCCTTCCCCCGGCAGTCGGGGTTACATCGGCATCTGAGTCGGCCATCGACAAGTTCACGTAAGTGGCCGACGAGGCTTCCGTGGTCGACATCGACAAGCACTCAGCGCTCAAATTCATCCGGGAATACCAGCCGCTTCGGAGTCCCCAACCGCATCATTACCGACAAACGGCACGCAGTTCACGAGCGAGTCTCGGCGAGGTACTGCCTCCGACTCGGCTTCAGGCTCTGCTATCGCCTCCCCTGCCCCCCTAAACGAGCAATGGGCAGGCCTGAGCGGTTAAGGGCGAACGCGGAGATCCTGCGGGGCCTCAAACAAGGTCCTATAACGACCTCAAAAAGCATGGCGTCAAGTGGATCGACGAGCTCCCGGCGGTCCTGTGGGCGATCGTACCACACACCAACGCGGGCAACCGGCGGAGACCCCATTCTTCCTGTGTACGGGCGCCGAAGCCGTCTGCCGTCAGAGGCTACCTTCCGGCTCTTCCCGGGTACTTCCCCTTGCGCTCACATCACTCGCGAACGGACGCTCGCCACCGACAGACGTGCAACTCGCCAACCCTCGAGCTTCCTCGACGGAACGAAGCGCAGCCGCGCCCGCTTCCATCGCGTCGCTCGTTATCAACAGAGCCTAAGGGCTACACTAGCTACAGGCTTCGGAGCCGATCACTCAAAGGTCGGGATCCCGTAGTTTCTGCCGCAGTGTCCTCAACTGCGGAAAGACATAAACTTTCCCCCATGTGGGAAGCGCCCTTCCTCGTGATCGCCGTGCTCTCCGACTGGGCTCGTGTAAGACTTGGGCAAGAAGAACGGGACCACCCCCCAGTCCAGCTTCCCAATACCCTGGAATCTCGAAGCACTTCACAAATTTTATCCATAAGCATATCCTGTAATATCAACGGGAAGCCTTGGGCAGGCGCCGTTTTTCTTCCAATCTCTCGGCGCTGGCCGGTCGGTCCCCAATCATGTATTATCTACGCCTTACGTAATCAAGCTTTTACATATTTCCCGGTGTCGATACCTTTGTTGTCCTGTTTCCTGTGTTGCGCTCCGTTGGCGCCTGTCTCCGTCCTTTGGGGCATAATCCGGAGCCGCCGTGCAGGAACAAGTTGGGGTTCGCGCATTATATCAGTTCCCTACTGACGAAGTCAACCGATCCGCGCGTGCTAGGTTCAAGACGTTTCAGAGCTCGCGGGGAAACTAAGGGGCCCTCCGGAGGCGCCGGGTCCGGCGGCTCGGCGCTTGCCTGGATAGCTTGGGGTCCGGTTTTTTCCAGGAGGTAGGGGGTGAAATGGTTATGCGTGATCTTTCTCCTCGCAGGTCGCGACTTCTGGGGTAGGTTAGGAGATGATCGACGCCACGATTCGTAGCATGGGTGGACAAGGGACGAAGCTAGATACTATCACAGTCCTGTGCGCATGAGCTAGACGGCTTTCCCCCCCAGCTGGGCTGCAAGAAGGGGCCCCGGGTCACTACCACGGTAACTGCGCCCGGAATGGGAACGTCCTTGGGACCTGCCGCCGGATCGAGTGAATGCCGCGGGGAAGGGTTCCCGGGATTGGCTGTGTGGGGCCAAGCTAGGAGGCCCCACGCCCAGATCTGTTCCCGGCGGCGGATTGTCGGCCTAGGGGCTAGCAGCTTCTCCTGGACCCGGAGTTCCGCTGCTCGCGGAACTTGCTATCCCTGACCCGGGCAAATCCGATAAGTATCTTGCCTGACTGTACAATATCGTCAATTTCTATTTCTCCAGCCACTCCAACCTCCCCGGCCCCGTTTGTGTGCCTACGTGTTTTTGCTCTCCTCGGCCCGGGGGCAAGCGGAATCTGCCAGGCCGACGCGGGGGCCACCGGGTGTCGCCCCAGTTGCTAAGGCGGTGGTCGGGTCGTGACCGTGCCCGGCGCACGGTCTGATTGCTGCTGGGGTCCCGGGCAAAAGTCCCCTGTAGGGCTGCGTCGAATCCCAGGGGCGGGCTATGGTGCCCGGTCGGTTCCCAGTTCCCTCCGGCCAGCTGGCCGCAGGCGCTGGGTAGACAGTCGCTGCCTGGGGACCCCGGCCGCGCCAGGGCCGGCTCCGCGAGGGGCTTCCGGCAATCCAGGAGTGCTCGAGCTTCGAGCACTTCGGACCTACTCTAACACGCGTAGGGTTCCTTTTCCGTATTTTTTTCGCTCTCTAGGCATGTCTTCTCCCTGGATTCGGCTCATGCACAGGGCCAGGGGTC
>RYFJ01001250.1:0-314243 GCA_003991445.1 Oryza meyeriana var. granulata | reverse complement strand
TTCACGCCCACCCTCTTCGCTGCCTAGAGAGAGGAGAAGAAACGCTTCAAGGCTAGCCCGTGCCCACGCTGGCTGTGGAAAAGTTACGGATAGTTGCCCAAGTAGTCCCGCGAACGTCCTTAATGCCATGGGTGTGACAAGCAAACCATACACCCACAGCCCACCTTTAGTCCAATTTAGTAATTTACCTCAACCTATCCAAAGTTCTATTTTGCCACAGTTGAGTCAATCATATAAAAAAGATAATATATTCCCAGTGAGCGTATGTTGCTAGGCATGGCGAAGCAATCCCTAAGAATAGTGAATCCAGATCGTATTATTACCCAGTGACAGGATTTCAGGTTTCAAGCTAAGACAAGGTCATATATTTATGGTTATACCCACCCCATGAAATATTAAAATTATGTAGTTTATTGAGTAACAAAGCAATTGAGCGAAAAAGGGTACAAATTATCAAATACGTGCGATTGCCTTGCTCCGGCTGATGTACTCTGCTATGACCTCGTAATACACTGGAGGTCACCAACGTAGATTCTATAACAAACAATGCACAAAAATTTTAAAAAAACAGTACGTGTGGCATCAACATGGGCTGAAAGTATTTAAGCATTCTTGGCATTTTTCTGGATTTAAGAAATTAATGGACTTAATCGGAGTTCATTATGAATCAGTTTTGAATTATGAGTTACTGTGTTTTTCTACGTAAACTATTATTAAACGATTTATGCCGCAATTATCAGTAATGGAGTCACGTTAGGGGAAACCGGCGCCATAGTGAGCCCACGATCAGTGGCGCACCGTTAGGATGGCGCCACGGTGGACCGAGTCACCGCGGCGAAGGGTGCCAACGTGCGCACACGTGCGCAACGAGGCGGCCACGCGGGCCCGTCTGCACCCCGGCAGATCGGACAGCCCGAGAACGGCGGCCGAAGCCGGCCGTTCCCGAGCGGAGGGGGCGGCGCACACCGACCCCAATGGTCACCGATGGCAACCGCCCCGGCGGAGACATGCGAATTGGGCAATGGGGAGGGAGGCAGAGGGAATCTTAACCGGCGCTTCGCGGCGGCCGAGCGACAGCACGAGGCGATGGCGGGCGATGAGCGTAGACGGCGGCGGCTTCAGGACGTCGTCCGCAACGGAGTCCGACTTCGGCAAACGAGGTAGATGGCGCGGCCAGTCTTGTCTAGAAGAATGAGTTTGAGGACGAGAAGGAAATAATAGGGGCAGAGAAAGGAGGCGCGCACGCGGAAAGATCGGCCGGAGAGGAGCAGAGGACTGGAGACTCACCGTGTGCAAGAGGACATAGCGTTCCGGCGGCTTCGGCTTCCAGGAGTGCGGCCGATGGGCTCCTCGGCACGGCGGAGACGATGGTGGTGGCGGTGCGCTTGGCGGTGTCTGAACCGGCGGCGGCAACGGCCGGATTGGTGGAAGGCGGTGAAAACTCGGGTGCGTGTGGCGGTGGTTTTTGAGGGCTCGAGAAGCCCTCAGTATGAGAGGGGAAATAAGAGCGGAGAGCGCAGCGAACACTATTATGTACTCGGCCGGGCGAGATCGAGGCCATAACGGCTCAATCGTGCTCGGGAATGAGGGCGGCGGCGTCGGGGTCATGTGTGTGATTCGCGAGAGAGAGGGGACGAGGACGCCGGAGGACATGGGGAGTGGGGGCAGACTCGGTCCGCGCTAGTTTGAACCCGAGGCGGGCGGAGGAGGCGGGCCGGGCCATCGAACGGCGGAGGGGATTTTTCCCCTCCGCCCGATTCGGACGGAGGAGGAAGACAAGGATGACAGGCGGGCCCGGCCTGTCAGCGGGGAGAGTTTGTTGTTGTTTTCTTGATGATATTCTCATCTACTTTATGACAAGTATTGCATAGAATATTAGACAAGTTTGTTTGTTGTTTCATTGATGATATTCTCATCTACTCCAAGGATGAGAAGGAGCACGAGCATCATCTAAGGCTTGTTTTGAAAAAACTAAGAGACCACCAGTTGTATGCCAAGTTCAGTAAGTGTGAGTTATGGATAAAAGAAGTTGAATTCCTTGGACATGTTGTGATTGCCACAGGAGTTGCAGTTGATCCATAGAAAGTAAGTACGGTTATCAACTGGCGGCCGCCCAAGACCATGACACAGGTTCGCAGTTTTCTTGGTATGGCCGGCTACTATAGAAGATTCATTGAGTTTCTCAAGGTTACTTGTCCACTGACCAATTGTTGAAGAAGAGAAGAAGTTTGTTGGACACCAGAGTGTCAGCATAGTTTGAAGCCCTGAAGAAGAGTTTGCATCAGCACTAGTGTTGGTTTTGCCCGATATCCACAAAGGGTTTCACATCTACTGTGACGCATCTCATACAGGACTTGGTTGTGTTCTAATGCAGGAGGGCAAAGTGGTTGCCTATGCCTCAAGACAACTACGCCCACATGAGGAGAATTATCCAACCCATGATTTGGAGCTTGCCGCAGTGGTACACGCATTGAAAATATGGAGGCATTACTTGATAGGCAACTGATGTGAGGTGTATACAGACCACAAGAGTCTAAAGTATATCTTCACCCAGCATGACTTGAATCTGAGACAGAGAAGATGGTTAGAACTGATCAAGGATTACGATGTGGGAATCCACTACCATCCAGGCAAGCCAAATATTGTTGCCGATGCCCTGAGTAGGAAGGTCTACTGCAGCACTTGGAAATTCAAGTGAGCCAAATATCACTCTTTCAGGAGTTTGAAAGTTGGTTTGGAGATAGTGCCAGAAGGTATGTGGCTAACCTGGAGGATCAGGCCCACCTTGGAAGACCAGATGCAACGAAGCTCAGAAGCCGATAATGCAAATGTCAAAGAAATCAAACTCAACATGAAGAAAGGAAAAGCCATAGGATTTGTTGAAGATGAGTAATGTGTTATATGCTACAGGGAAGTTGGTCATGCTGGATGACAGCCAGAACGAAGAAGCTTATCTTGTCAGCCGGCACATGAGTCTCGTTATTCATCCATTCATCCGGAGTACCAAGATACTATCAAGACCTCAAGGGCAATTATGGTGGCCTAGCATGAGACGAGAGGATTGCAGAGTATGTAACACTTTGTGAGTCTGCCAGCGAGTCAGTTAGAACACCAACGACCCACTAGACTTTTACAACCGTTGAAGGTACCAGAATGGAAGTGGGATGAGATTGGCATGGATTTTATCACAGGTTTGCCCAAGACTCAATCAGGATATGATTCCATTTGGGTTGTTGTAGATCGTCTCACCAAAGTTGCTCACTTTATTCTAGTCAAAGTCACCTACTCATGTGACAAGTTGGCAGAACTATATGTGAATCGGATAGTATGCTTGCATGGAGTGCCCAGGAAGATAGTCTCAGATCGAGAGACTCAGTTTACCTCTCGCTTCTGGCATGCTTTGCATGAGGCAATGGGTACTCGTCTCAATTTCAGCACCGCATATCACCCACAGACTAATGGGCAGACGGAGAGAGTTAATCAATTTTGGAGATATGCTCCGAGCTTGGTGCTTTAGCCTATGCTTCTAGTTGGGACAAGAATCTACCCTATGCCGAGTTCTCCTACAACAATAGCTATCAGGTGAGTCTACAGATGTCACCGTTTGAAGCTATATATGGGCGGTCATGTAGAACACCTTTGAATTGGAATGAGACTGGAGAAGGAATGGTTTTTGGACCCGATGTGATCCATGAAGCCGAAAAGAAAGTTGCTTTGATTAGGGATAGATTAAAGGTAGCTCCGTCTTGGCAGAAGAGTTACGCAGATAACTGTCGTAGCGATTTAACTTTTGAAAAGGAGGACTATGTCTATTTGAAGTGACCCCATTGAGAGGAACCAAGAGGTTTCAAGTGAAAGGAAAGCTTGCCCCGAGGTATGTAGGTCCGTTCCGGATCGTTGCTCGTCGAGGAGAAGTTGCGTATCAGTTGGAGCTGCCGCCATCAATGTCAAGGATCCATGATGTGTTCCGTGTCTCGCAGTTGAAGAAGTGTCTTCAGGTGCTAGAAGAAGAAACCCCGTTGCAGGCAGTGGAATTGCAACCAGATCTGACATATCATGAATATCCAATCAAGATCCTCAAGATTGCAGAGCGAACCAGGAGTAAGACCATCCGTTTCTGTAAGGTTCAATGGAGCCATCACACAGAAGCAGAAGCCACCTGGGAGCGTGAAGATGATCTGAGGGCAGACTTTCCCGAGTTGATCCCAGGCCTGTCCGAATCTCGAGGTCGAGATTCCGTTTAAGGAGGGTAGGTTTGTCACATCCGCATTTTTTTGTTTTCCGTTCTTTTTGTCCGATTGCGAAAATCCACCTCTGGTTTATTCGCCTCAAACAGCTTAATGAAAAATTTTGTAATAAAAAGGATTTAATATGATTAAATAATTAATTATGGTGTGATTTGTTTCTGTTTTCTTAATCGGGGTTATTTGGATTTCGGAAGTGGAGCTCGTTTCCTAATTTATTTTTCCCCTAGATTCAAAGACTCTAATTTTCGCATCCGTACCGATTTCTAATTCCCCGGAGATTCAATTTCATTCCCTAATTCTCCAAATAATCCCAACAATTTCAAAGGGTCCAAATTCAGAAATTTTCCAAAAAAAGCCCCTATAATTCTTCCTTTTCTTTTTCCCTTCCTTTCTTTCTCTTTTCTCTTTTTCCACTTAGCCCCTACCTTCCTCTTTTTTTTCTTCTCCTCCCTCTTCTTCCTCCTTCGACCAAGGGCCGAAGCCCTTCTCCCTCCATGATTTCGCGGCTGGCCCAGCTGCCGCCCGCCCGCGCTGAGCCACTGCACCGCCCTAGCCGTGAGCCGCCCATATATATATATATATATGAAGGAGTACGCGTAGGCTACGATAGCAGAAAACAAAATTTTTCTACCGCACACACCAGGACATCATGCGAGAGAGGGATCATGAATCGTTACCACTAGACGCGCAGTGTAGCGGAAGAAGGGTTGGAGAAGCCGGTCCAACCATGCGCGCGTCAAGGTAGTAGTAGAAGTAGCCGATCTCCGCGAACAGACCGCGATCAACCACACCACGAGCAGATCTAATCAGCGTCAATGCCAATCAACGCCACAACGAGCAACACTGTGGGCACCCCGGAAGTGCATTATGAAGAGTAACTATTACGGCAATGCGAACTATCTAGATGGATGGGGCCTCGAATAAAACCCGAATAAATGCAGTAACCATCCATCCTCATCGCAGACTTGCCATAATCTTTACCCACTCACAATACAAATCCAAAATGCCGAGAAGTGTACAAAAGAGATAATCATAAGGATAGCTTGCCAGTCCTCCCCATCATACGCCCGTCAAACCACTCGATGGTGGCGACCAAACACGATACGTACCCAGAGGACTTCGAAGCACAATAGCTATCCTCCAACCATCTCAATTATACACAACTCATACTCATGTTCAGCTAGTCCCCAGGAAAGCGACTAGCCTCACACTTTCATCGCAAGCAATTGATAAACATCACAAGTACTCTAAATATAGATAAACGAGCAGCAGAGTTATAAATATTACATAGAGGGTTCACACCCTAATTCATCTCAAAGTGACACAAAAGATTTGCAGCGGAATATAAACACAAAAGACAAGAACCAGTGGTGCCAAACCCAAACAGGGCAACCGACTGGGGATAAAACTTAACTACAACTACACATCATCCTCGCCACCCTCGGCGGGATAATAGTAGATCACACCATCTTCGTCGGTAACCTCACCTGAAAAGATGCAACGTGAGTACGAATGGTACTCCGCAAGACTTACACAATAATAATAGTACAAAGGAAGCATGCTGGTCTCTACATCAAGGAATATGGCTATGTGAATCTGATTTTGCTTAAAGCCAAGTTTGTTGAACAAATATAGCTTGAAATTATAAGCAGTTTGCGAAATAACACAATCTGAAAATTCAGGACAGCAAGTACATAGTTCTGAAAATGAATTAAAAATGAGCATAATCCCATGCTCTAACATCAACAATGGGCCACCATTGCCCAAACAATTATGCTACACAAGCATATCCTTTTTCCATGACTAAACCAAGTCATATGTAACATCAAAGCTTTTCATATAAATCCATTCATCATTTAACATCAAAAATTCCCTTGCATAGACCCATCCATCCATGACTATCCTAAGTCATGGTAACTACATAATCCCAAGTTGGATGCTAACATGACTAACTAACACATCAAGCATTCGTCCTATGACCGTGGACACGGCTATTCGAATAGTTCTTACTCTGATCAGAGGTGTACATCTTTACCCACACGATGTGATAGAAGCCAAACGGCTACACTCTAGTTTGGTTCGTACCTGCCGGCACCCACACTCTACACATTGAGTGCGAACTAGAGGTCACAACAGAACCTTTTGCACGCTTAGCCCCAACCACCTAAATCACGTCTGGGCCCCCGACGACTTAGTCGTGCGTGTGTGATGACTAAGGCGGGCTCACCGTCGTGGGAGGCACCTCCAGCCACAGCTAGGCGTGCTCGAGGTCCTCCAACGGAAATCCCTCCTCACGACTGACGGACGGGCGTAGATGGTCACAGCCTCCCGTGCTACTGAGTTAAGCCATCCCATATTAGCGTGTGGAAGTACGTAGGGTGCTTGAATAGACGTTAACATGTTCGGTCCTTAACGACCCAGACGGAGCTACGTGCATCGGGGAAACACCATCCCTTCATCGCCCTATCATCCGTCCAAGTCAAACATATTCTCAATTATTGATCAGAAGTGATTCTTTTCAGATTTTAACGCATCCATTCGCATTAAACTAGTTTCGCACCGATAGCTCCATCTATCGGATTTCTCTAAGTCTAGAAATAAGCATAGCTAAGCATTTGGTAAAGTATAAGTATCCCAAAGTCCTTAACCAGGGGTGACAAGGTATAAACATGGCATCAATAATCAAGGAATGGAAATGCATACGATTGGGTAATATTAACTCTACCCATTTTCCCCATTTTAAGCGGACTGAAACATGCATATAGATATTGTTTTCACAAACAAATCACTTTATTGAAGACATAGGTTCAATATGCTTAGACGCTTGTCTTGCTGCAGTGATAAGTCACTCTCAAGCTCTGGTTCTTGCTCCACGTACTCCGAATTATTTGAATCTACCGATAAAAGACGAATATGCAAATAAGAATCAATTAAATATACCTATGCAAAAATGATCAATAAATTATGAGATAAATACAGTAGGTAGGGCATGTCCTAATAAGATTTTAGGAGAAAGAACCAAGTCATTTGCATCTCTGAATCAGGAGCTACAAAAATAACAATGTAGGAGGGCTGAAAACGGCAAAAGCCGAAACTATAGGAAAACCCTAAGTGGAAAAATGTATATTTGCGTTCTCTGGTAGAATTTTATGAGTGTGAGAATTTTGATGTGAAAATACATATCTTCCTGGTTCCGACAAAATTTGGTTCACTAAAATTCGATTTAAAACGATTTAGACATGAATTTTACAAGTTTAACAAAAAGAAAGGTTAGAAAATACTTTGGGCCTATTTTGAGAGGTAGTTTTGTCAAATGCAAATTATTCACAGCAAAGATTACAATTTTCTGAGTTAAACAAAAGTGGTTTCACATTTTTAGCAATTAGGATGAATTTTCTAGAATTTATAAACATCTAAGGTAGAAAGATGTATATAATAGGTATTTCCATTTTTAGAGAATAATCCTACACAGAAGTTCTCACTTTTTATTTTACCAAATTAAAGAGCACATTTTTATGAATCTATAGAAATTTGGTTCACCTCAGAAAGAGTCATAATGGATTTTATAGAAATATTTCAAGTTCTTAAGCACAAAATAAGTTATTATTGCTTTTTATTATTTTATAAATATTTCCTGTACAGAAGTGGTAATATTTTATTTGACAGTATTAAAGTTCACAAATTTACAGAATGAGCAAAATTGGTTTCACTCAAAAACGAGTTAAAATGACCAAGATATGAATTTACAAAGTTTAAACATTTTCTTTTCTTTTCTTATTTCTCTCTTTCTCTCTTACAGGTGGGGCTTGAGCGACATAGAGACAAAGCAGAGCAGGGCGCGGGAGCAGGGCGCGACGTGAGACCAAGGAAGCGGACCATCCGGACTGGGAGTGGATGGTCCGGCGTGGCGAAACAGAGGAGGTTAGCTTCTCGGCAGCAGCGACGGCGATGGCGGCGTCGGCTGTAGTCGGGCCCAAAATAGAAAAGGTAGATAAGTTCACGGCGGAGCTAAGGGTGGTCTTCTTGACACCTCAGGTGACCGGAATCTCGCCGGCAGCGAGCTCCAGCGGCGGAGTGTTTCGGGTCGTCGATGTGTATCCTGTTTCAGGCTCAATCTAGCTGTGCACATGCATGCGGTAGTCACTACTAGGTGCAAAGATGTTCACCCAGCGATGGCCCGAGGCGGAGGAACACTGGACAGCGGCGGCGACGAAGAGAAATGGCTCGGCGGCGGCGGATTCCAGTGGATCTTCGTCGGCGGCGTCCTCCGACCAACAGGCTGCTAGGCAAACGGGTGCACGACAACATGTGAGTCCTAAGGCAGCTACACACGCGATGAATCAGTTTAACTCTCACCGGGGAGGGAGGAATCGGTGGCGGTGGTAGTTTGCCGGAGAGGGAGAAGATGATTTCGACCTCGAACTTCACTGCACCAACTCCCGATTCCTTCTGCGGTTTGTCTTCTGGGAGCAAGGCTATGACACTGGCACAGGGGCTCGTCCAGCGGCGTCCTGGATCGGCCGGAACGGCGACCACGTCACGACGGCGCTCTCCAGGACAAAGGCAGGCACGGCGGCAACTTCGGCTGGTAATTCCTAGGGCTGCCAAGTACCAAAATGGAACTATTAGAAGGTGTACAGCATGTTTTGGCAGAGGGAAGAGAATGGAGTTCACCAGAGCTAGCTGGGTTTCTGTCGAACACTGCCGGCGCCGGGGAAGATGAAGTTTCCGGTGGTGATTCTTGGGGGTTCCATGGGTTTTCTCGGTGGGAACGTGGAGAGGATGAGGAGGAGGTTCTGCTAGCGAGATTAGAGGCGAAATGGTCGAGGTCTCCAAGCTAAGCTGTCCAGGGAGCTCTGTAAACCGAGAGAGGAAGAAGAAGGAGGAGTTGACACGTCTAACATGCAGTGCTGAGGTGCTCCCATTGCACGGTAGTCCTTGGTGGGTCCCACATGTAAGACAATCTCTTTCCACATATCTTTGGCTAACTTTAGTCTATGTCTTGTGGGCCCTTGTAGTGAAGACCTAGGAGGAGTGGAGGAGTATGGGTGAGTTTCCTGGTGCATCACACAGTCCCATGCTATAGTAATGCTGACAGGTGGGCCAGGTCTTGTGGGGTCCATTTGGAAGTGAGAGATGAGAGGAGAAGTCTCTAGAGACTATCTTGTGAGCTGTCCAAACTTGCAGTCTTTGCATTACCGTGTCACTAGGGAAATGAGGAGCATAAATTATGGAAAAATTACTGGAGGTAGAGGAAGAAGTGTTTAGCCTGCTGACCAAATTTCGTGGTCAGAGGAGGTCTGGTTAATTTGTGGTGAAATTGCAAAGTAGGCACACTGATTCAGTTTTTCTGTTGTGTGATGTATGTTCCTAGGGCTTTGCTCCTATTATTTCATGTGACTTCTTTGGGAAGTAAATTGAGCCAAAATTACTAGTGATAGGGTTCATGTTGACACACACTTTGGCAAAAGGGCTCTGTCTAATTAGTCCTCATTTTCATCTGGTGAATTTCAGAAGTAACCCAATTTATTTCAGCTAGCTTCCTAGCTTTGCTGAGTTGAGGGACTTGGTTGAAGTATTTATTGAAGGGATAAAATTATGTAAAATTTACAGGGGCTTACTCACATCACCTGGCATGTTTAGGAATTGTTGTAGGATTTTTAGATATATAGAACTTGGGAAGTGACAACTAGCACAAAGCAAAGGATTAGCTAGGGCTTAACACTAATTACCTTAATTTAGATTTAGGGCTGTGACAAACGCCTCCACCGGTATCCACACGTCCGAGGCTGGAACGCCGATTGCAAGTGTACTAGCACTCGTGAGCGGCCAGGGTTTGGCTCGAGGTCAACCGAAAACATGAATCTCCTCGGCCCCTCGCCTCCCTATATATAGACCTCCTCACTTGGGCCTCGTGGACCGAGACCCAATAAGAGTCTACTCGGATCTCTATCCGAATCGAGCCCATATTCGAATCACATTCGAATAAGTGTTTCAATCCATTAAGCGTGCAACCCTGTAGATTCACGTATATTTTGTCACGACCCAAAAACGCCTTTCTGCTCACCCTGCTAATAGCGGCCTCTAGCAAGGCATATTAGCCCCAAAATATACGTAAAGATCATATCGGCTGAACCTGTAATGTCCTCATGTACAAATCTCTTTGTCTCACGATATTGATTGAGCTCAAGGCGAGACTTGTGTCATCCTCTTAATAGCTCAATCACTCTCTCGATCCTGTGATAGATTACAAACTTGTGATTGACATCTCAATCACCCTAGCATGGCCATGCACTTCTATAATCCATTACATCGAGGGACCCAGAGATATCTCTCTAGTAAAGAGGAGCAAATTCTATCTTGATCATTCACATCCCACTACATGTTTCATAGCAAACCCAAAGACTACTTTTATGACTACCCAGTTACGGAGTAGTGTTTCGTAGTCCCAAAATAAGCTACTACGTATGTTAGGAACCATGATGATCTCAAGTCTAAGGACTCTACATAAATATTACTTGAGACTAACTGATGACATATGAAATTTCTACAGTATCTCATGGCGGGTCTATCCAACATATGTCCATATTATCGATTTGGTATCTCCATACCATGATCCATGAGACATGATCATCAATCAATACATATGCTGATGTTAGAATCATATTTGTTCCTCATATAATATATGATCAGGGATCATTTAGAAATAGCAACATTTGGCATTAAGAGTCTCATAAATAAATCACGTACTCATTGATCAATAATGATAATGTCTATTTCAAGAAACAAATCAATACATTATAAACATAGCATGTAATATATATAACATCTCCATGTTGCCTCTAGGACATATCACTAACAATATATATATATATATATATACACACACACACACACACACACACACACACACAGCCGTTGTCGACCTTTTCCTCATCTCCCGAAGCCGACACCACCGCCATCTTCCTTTGCCACCGCTCGTCGACGACGTGCCGCCTCCGCCCGCCCTAGCCGCCGACACTGCTGGTGAGTATCGCTGCCACCTGCGCCGTCTTCCCTCCTCGCCCTTGTCTGCGTCCTACTTTGCCCGCCGAACCGTCGCCTCCTGTTCCGCCAGCTGACGCCGCCGCCGGGCTCGCCTCCTTTTCCTTGCCCCAGCGCCGCCGCCGCCCGGTCCGCCGCCGCTCGTCGACGCCAGTCCCGATGAGCTACACCACCCCTGTACTGCCGCCCGGCCGTGGCCGAAGCAGCCGACCGGCGATAGAGCCCTGTTTTCCCTCGATGACATTGACATGTGGGCCCCACAGCTGAAAAGTTCCCCTTGATCTACACCGTTGGATTTCCTAGATTTAATCTCAGCCGTAGGATTTCTTTAGTCCAAATCGTGCCACATCACCTCGCCACATCAGTCCTAGATCTCGCCCTGTCATCGCCACATCATCGTCACATCGTCCAATCTAGTACAGGTGTCGCCACGTGGCGTCCACGTCATCATATCCACCGAACCTCTTACTCTTCTGGTCCGTAGACTGAGCCCATCATGAACCATCTCACTGACCAGTGGGCCCCGCTCCTTTTCCTTAACCAATTTCCAAATTTAATTTCCAAGAATATTCTTGGAATATTCCTTTTTCTTTTCTCCTAGGATTTTCTCTGTTCCCAATCTTCCGGAGTTCATATCTCATCCATCCGGACTCTGATTCGACCCGTTATTTTTCCTAAATTCTTCTAAAATCGAGCTCTACCTTCCGGTTCAGTTGGTTATTTTAATTGATGTTATTTAGGCTATTTCTTGTTATTTATTTGTTTCCTGTTGCAAACGTATAGACGCAGGAGCCGAGGAGCAGTTCGCCGCAGAAGACGCAGGGCAAGGACACTACCTAGAGTAAGGCAAGTGCACCCTTTGAACATATTGGACCAAATTTATAAACTGTTTTGTTGTGAAACATGCATTATTTTTGTTTACAAATTATCGATGGGTAGTATGACCTAGCTGTTGTTATTCCATGCCTTTGATTATTGAATATCCTGTGATACCTTGTCACCCTAGCCTTTGAGAGTTGAACATAGGGGTCAACTCAGGATAGAGTAGTAAATGCTTAGCTCCGCTCAAAGTCGTTTACAGGCAAAATATAATAATGATTAATGATATACTTATCACTGTTTTATTTGAACTGTGTAGCTGCGTGCTATCTTTCCGGTAGCATGTGTTGCACCATGTAATAAACAATGGGCAGATAAAATGTTTTGAACCGGGGTGATGGGTGGTTCTGTGTGAACCTAGTAAGGGGATAAGGTATCTGTGTGATCCTTACCAGGTTAGGTCTATGTGCGAGCCTAATATGGGGATGTGTGCTATCTTAGTAACCCAAAGGGCCAACAACGTGCTCTTAAGTGCTATCTTATACTGGGGATGAAGCTGTGTGCTATTGTAGATTTAGCAAGTTGCCCTGGTCAATTAAGGACTTCACTTCATAAGTTAATGATCTGAGCCTAACGTACAACCACATATCCTAATGAGAAAGACCTGGCCCAGTAGGGTTCCGAGTCCTAGCACTGCCGGCCCAGGTGGTTAGATGATAGGTTTTATGGTTAGCCATGGGTACTTTCTTGTCTGTGTGAGGGACAGGTGTCTCATGAGGAAAGGCAGTGTTGAGGCAGAGTTTCTAAAAAGTCTTGTTATAGATTCCTTGGCCGCACACAATGAGAAGTGTGACATTTGCGCATGGCCGTTAAGAGGATGATGTATCTTGTGGGTAAAGCTGTACAATCTCTGCAAAATGTTCAACTAATTTATTCGAATAGCTGTGTCCGCTGTCATGGACATGCTCGGTGATTTCAAATGAGGGGTAGTTTGCGAAAACAAGAGATGGTAATGATACTGTTGACGCCGAAAACCGCCGGGAGCCGACGATCTGGTTCGGCGTCTGGAGACACGCGAAGGCCTGGGAGATTTGCTTCACTCCAGTGCAGGTCCTAAAATCTTGAGGTTCATAGGCGTGCCAGTCAATTTGACCCTGCAATTGACAAGGAGAGAAAATATTAGATCAATGAGCCAATCGGCTGGAAGCCGATCTGGACTCGTCTCATCGGCTGATGGCCGATATAAACTGTAGCACTTATACACCGACTGGAAGCCGATGATGGCATGAACAGTAACTGATAATAATAAGCAAATACCGAACTAGCCGATTGTCGAAGGGATACTTGAAAACTCGGCTGTAAACTGATAAAATAAATAAGCAGAATGCGTAAGTAAATGGATTGAATAAACTTCAGCCGATTGCAATAGTAATTGCTAGCATCGCTCCAAAAGTGCTGCCCGCGCCCGTGCCCGGGCCCTTGCTCGTGCCCGCGCCCGAGTCCTCGCCTACTGTCCGTGCCCGTCCCCGGGGCCTTGCTCGTGCCCGTGCTCGGGTCCTCGCTTGCTGTTCGTGCCCGTGCCCGGGGCCTTGCTCGTGCCCGTGCCCGGGTCCTCGCCACAGGGAAAAACCGAGATATGCAATTTCGTGCCGCCTCGACTTGGCAGCGATTTTCTAGACATGTTTGTGAAAAATTGGCTGGATATAAAGATAACTTATCGGCTAAGCACTCCGATAAAACATCGCATAAAACCCATCGGCTTATTAAGAGTGAAGTTATTACCAACAGTCTAGTAGATCGGACCCAACCGTTGCAGCACAGACTGATGATGATAACAGAACCTCGATGGGCCGATAGATCTAATGCGATCGTGATGTAAAGCATGATAACTTATCGGCTATACATCCCGATAAGATGCTTGCGTAAAAAATATCAACTTAGCAGGAACGATTTATCACTGGCAGTTTAGTAGGTCGGACCCAACCGATGCAGCACAAACTGATGATAAATCGCTCCCAGTAAGCCGATACGATCTGCGCACGCGTGATGTGATATACCTAATCGATCTATGAGATCAAACTAAACTGATGCAGCCATAGACAAAATAGATATATCGTGGTAAGCCGTCCACTGTGAACCGACTAGAATATCAGACTTAACCGAGGAAGTCCTAGCTGATGCGGTGGCCGGGGTGACGAGACTTACCCTCTCGCAGGAGGTCGAACTTAACCGATGCAGCCCGGCTCAATAAGCAAGAACCCGTCGAAGGGGTGGCGATACGCCGAAATTGTATTGATCTGATTGATGTAGATAGATTACAAAGCACCCGGGCATATGTATTTATACCCCGAGTTGATACGAGTCCTTATTGGACACGGTACACGATTTCCTAACTACAGAAGGAAACATTAACAGGACCCGACCGGACACGAGATCAAGTTTTCTAAAGATAAAATATTAACCTTGCCTAATTAATAATCAAGATTATTAACTACCATACTGTGGTCTTCACGGCTCCTTCCCGGATTCGACTTCCTTCTGGATCAACCTCCGTTAGTTAACAGCAACTTTCTCCTTAGCCGAATCTGATACAGAGCCATACCAAATTTTGGCGTTAACAGATACTATGTGCAGGAAAATGAATTTTAGCTAGGTGGTCCTGTGTAGACAGGTCCTGTGTGGATGGTTGGATAGTAACATCCGTTATTTAAGATGTTGTTTGCGATCTCTATTTATAAATTGTTTATAACTGCAACTGCTGTGTTATGCAAAATAGCCTTAGCTTTTCTTTGTCAGCTGTACATATGCATATTTCCGTGCACTTGCTAAGTATTCCATGTACTCACCTTGCAATTCCCCCCAATTCCAGAAGAAAGGTTTCCGCTGTTTCCGGAGGAGTTTACTGCTGAAGATGATGAATAGGCCGTGTGCCCCAGTTGACTGCCTGTGGCATATTAAATGGAGCTTTCACGCATTTATTTTTTTACCGCTGCTATCTTGTTTTCTTTAGGCCCTTCGTGGCATAATAAATATAAACTTTAGCCATAAGGCTTTGTCACAGTCAATTTATTAATAAATAGTTTGGTTTTCTTCGTGATGTTGGTTGTGATATTATTCTTGTGACTGTGTGCTAGCGTGATCCTAGGGTTAGTACGTGTGCACAGAGGGTCTTGTTTTGGGGACCCCCCTTCCCCAAGAGGAGATTTTGGGTTCCTATTTAAACCCACCTCAACCTTTTTCTAGGGTTAGCCACTCATTTCATTCAAACAAGTTTTTGGCTAGAGCTTTGTGTATTTGTGCTTTTGATATTTGAGCTCGCATTCTCACTCTCAAATCCCTCTATGTTCTCCTGACTTGTTTTTTGGTGGGTTGGATTTGGTGATTTGGGAACTAGTGTTTAGCTCTCTCGTATCTTAAACACTAGGATTTTATTCCAAGAGTTGTCGTGGCATTTGTTACTCTTGGAGGTTGAGGACTCCTAGATAGCTAGGTGTCGTTTCCGAGCCACCGTTTCTCTTGTGGTGAGTCAGGAAAAGTTTGTGAAGGCCGGATTTCGCCCCGCAAGGAAAGAAGTACCACTAGTAGAGGAGATATGTATTTGTGCAACCTCAAGAGGATATGGTTGAAAAAGACCTGGCTCTTTGCGAGCTCCTCAAGGAGAGTAGAATCCCTGCAAGGATTTGAACTCTGGGAAATACATCGTCGAGCAAAACTTGGTAAAATCTCTCCATTTTTTGCACTTATTTGTTTTGCTATCTTATGCCACTTATAGTTAGCTGCTCTTTGTGCCATATTATCCTTGTTGAATGCTTGTATTAGACATTTTAGGTTGTGGTTTGCTTGTGTGCGCTTACGTGTATCAGAATATCTAATCCCTAGATCGGAATTTCCAATACACGTCAGAATATTTGACTTCAAATCGAAATATCCAACAAGTTTTCGCTTTACATTTTCACATTAAGTTTTAATTGATCCTATTCACCCCCTAGGCCTTGAATGATCCTTTCACTAAGTAGGGTTTCCCCTACCGCCGGGGGCGAGGTTACCATATAGATACTTCTGAGCAGGGTTTCCCCTACCGTCAGGGGCGGGGTTATCGCACCCCATCGATAAGCGCAGTAACTGTGCATTAACCATGGTAAAACCATGAGAAATAGTATAAAATTTATCAAAAATTCAAGTTATTTTTTAAATTTAGTTGAATTTACTAGGGATACCACGATATTACCAGTTTGCCACGAGAAACCATACAAAATTTATCAAAAATTTAAATTATTTTTTATTTTTTTTTTGAATTTAGTAGAGATACCACGGTCATACGGTATTACCGTTACCGGCAGGTTTGAAAACCTTGCTTCTGAGAGTAGCGAAATTGCCTCAAAGTGGCTGCTAGACAATAATTTTATGAAACTTAATTTTGAAGTTGATTTAAGAATTCTGAGTCTATTTTCTAGCTTTGCGTTTTAAACCAGAATAATACAGATAACTATGAACTAATTTTGGTTACTTCGTTCATATACGGGTTATCAGCCATAGCTCAACCTATCAGAAGTGGCCATTAGCATGCAACTTCAGCTTAGCTTTGACCTGCTCAACCAATCAGAAGCGGCCATTAGCATGCAACTTTTGCTTAGCTTTGACCTAAAAGCTCCTGCAACCCACAAAAAATTTTGGCAATTCCGATGTCTTTTACACACAAAGATGCCAATGACGGCTTTCATTAACAAATAAGAGACTGGTACATACAACACTGCCCAAATACAACACTCTTTACAAGATATCTATCTCTCTGTACACGTTATTTACAATATGTACATGGCACTGCTTACGGAAAGCTCACCAAAACGGGCACCACCTGTGGAACATAGCAGAAACAAGCAACTGTGAGTAACTTAACAAAATCAATGGTCAACTTTTTTTTTTGACAGTACGACAAACATGAAGCCTGATAAAATTGTGGATGCATACCCGACGTAGTTTTGGCACAAGTTTTCATGCGAAGTCGCTTGGAGTATAAGCTTCTGAACCTGGACCTTCACGGATAAACCAGGTTCCACCTCCCGAGCGTCTCCTGAAGCCAAATGCTCATTGCCATGTTGGGTGGAGCTTCCCCCTCCTGACAACGATGGTCCGGAAGAGAAATCACGCCCTGTTAGCTTATGACTCATTCGTGCCATCACAGCTACAGCACGCTCATTCAAAACCTCATTAGCATCACCAAGTTGATTGACCGCCTGCATGAGCATCACAAACGGTAATTATTTTGGTACGTGTTAATACTATAATAACTAACTGAACAGTCAAGGTTGAGAAAGAGAAGGCAACCTGTAGTAGTTCTCTCTCCCGAGCTCCTCGGGGTGGTTGCATGAGCTCGCGATTAGCAGCTTCTTCACTATTGACAACTGTGTGACTGTGAGCATTTCCATAGTTTGTAACTTGAGGAACTTCATTGAAATTGAACAAACGCCAATTGATTAATGGGTCATGCACAAATGCCTGAAAAAAGAGTACAAGTTAATGAATGTATAATAACAACATATCACCAAATATGTAAGGAGGTGCAGCAGATGAAGCATAAAGCTGCATTTAGTAATGCAGTTGTTGAGGAAGAGTCCGTGTGATAAGGGTTTGGAAAGCCTGCCAGAACCAGATGCAAACAGACACGGGTGGGCATTCGGTTTTTTCGGTCAAGTCGGTTTGGTTTTCTCAGTTTATATTGAGATTGGTTTTCCTAAAAATAGAAACCGGAGTAGCTGCCAGAAAGAACAAAGACAAAATAAAAAACCCAAAAAAAATCAGTTTGGTTTTCTCGGCTTTTGGTTTTTACCCAACAAAAGACATCGCTTATGAGGACCAGTAGACCATCATGCGACGCGTTGTCCCAGGCTCCTCTCATGCTAGCAAGGCGTGGGCCCATGCTGCACGTGCATGGTGCACACAGCCCACAAAGGCCTATGGACCCCGCCGCCCACGCAGGCAGATGGAGATGCCGTGCATGCATGCACTGATCGCTCGTGACGAGGAGCCTACCCAACTCCTGCATGAGGACTTCAGCTTTTTCGGTGTCCTCGGTTCACAGCACATGAAGGCCAAACTATAACCCGAAGACTGACGTAGATCAAAATAAAAACTGCCCACCAGTTGAAAACCGAGATCGGTGGTCGGTTTGCGGTTTATTTTTGCCCACCTCTACAAACAGACAAGGTTTCTTGGAAACGGTTCCAGAAAGGTTGATCCAAAATCGGTCAGTTCAGACTCATTCTTAAAACCAGCATTCTTAAGTTTAAGATCAAAGAGTCCCCTTATGGCCTAACCAGGGTTTACATTTCCGATTGGGCTCCAGATCCCTCGCCCCACGGTGGTATCACAATATTCGCGAAAACCGATCAAAAACGCCAAAATTAGGACAAAATTCAGAAATCAAAATTTGAATTTGAATTCCCAATTTCTACTGCCGGCCCTCGAAATCCATTCCAAATTATTGGAAAACTGAACAGAATTATTGAAAATCTGATGAAGAAAATGAATCAGAAAGAAAAAAAGAGTGAATGGATTTTAAAAAAAAGACGTAGGAGAGCTCGAACCTGCAACCCTGTAGTTTAAGGCTACACGCTTTGACCAACTAAGCAATTACAGCTTTAGTACTTGTCCTGAAGACTGAAGTGCTCTCATATTTGAATTGTATCAGAAGGCATCGAATTTTCCAGCGCAACCAATTCACGAGCCATGTCGGGAAGCTCGGTCTTCGCGAAAACTAACCGGTTTTCAACGGAAATGAGAACTGTGGGCCTTCCCCACCCCATGAACCACATTTTTTGCAAAATAATTTATTAACATCAGGATTTGGATATTACTAGAAAAAATAGAACAAATGAAACAGTTTTTCAGAAACTGGCTAAAAAAGGAATTTCCCTAAGTGGCTAAGTACAATAGGAGGTAACACTGGTTCTGATTTTTCAAAACACTAGGTGTCTCTGTGCAGAGTCCATACATGGATAAGAAACTATGCTTGTTAGCAAACTAAGTGTAAGAGCTACATCCTATGCTAAAATCACAAGCATACAGAAAATTGCAGAAGTGCATGGAACATATCATAGCACAAGTTCAACTGAGTATTAAGATGCAATGTGCAATAAAAAACACAATTTTCTTACCTCCATCATAGCCATTACGCTATCCTTGTTTGTTCGAAGTACTTGCATCACATTTTCACAAGTGGTTCTGAAAGTACCCTCAATACCACTAACTTCCATGGCTTTCACAAGCATTCTAGTCAAGCGAAATGGAACCTGTACCAGACATGAAAAATAATATGTAAACAACAATGGCAAACAATAATTAAAATGCCATACAGTTATAGATCATCAATGCATACGAGATAATGACAGCCTCACATGGAAAAGAATTTAATGTCAAAGGAAGACCATAAAATGATACATCATCAAGCTATAGAATAAATTAATAATTGGCAAGAAATAATGTCAAGAACAACGCATACTTACTTTTTCAGGAAACTTTTCACGATTCATTGAAGCCTCAAAACAATCTCCAAAGTCAATATGTAATATTTTTCCACTGAAGCAAAAAAAAAAAAAAAAGAAGACTTGAGACAATGAAAACAATGGCATAGTGTTGAACAGGGCTGCTTGAAGAAAAGTTTTGTAGATGTACCTATAGCGATCTAACATAAGATTACTTGGATGCCGATCTCCTAAACCAAGCAAATAGCCAACCTGGAAAATCACCTTTGAAGCATCTTAACGTGGAAAAGAATATTTAATTCAAAAAATCAGAACATGACAGTAAATCATACCATGCTCATAACAGCCAGACTTCTTGTATAATTTGTGCGCCGCTCAAGCCATACTTCAGAGGTTCGGCTTTTAAGCCAGAGTACCTGACACAAGTTTGTTCAGGTAGATTAATGTTAAACATTGTCTCAACAAGCACCAAATTGGCATGACAAAAAACAGCATAGTACCTTTGCAAGGTCATTTCCTTCAGTGTTTTCTAGGGCATGCTGAAATACTTCAACTTTCGCGATGAGGGGTAAGTGGTCATAATCAGGTGCAAAACCTAACATAAGTCTGTGCTCCTGATTTAAGAAAATCTGAAAAGAAAAGGAAACGTTAAATGCTCAATGACAAAGAAAATTATATCCCTCTTCTTACAGAAGAAAAGAAGAGGTTGCATCAGACAAACCTTCCTGGCATCTCTATATTCACGGATTAGAGCATGAAGTGTGTCACAATTTGGAACCCATCCAATTAAACCACTGTTAGGAGACAAAGGTATGACAGCATATCTTTGGATTGACAGATCTTTCTCTGAAGTTTTCCTTGAGTTCTCCAGCAGAGTATTCACCAGGCCAAAAAGCTAAATGAATAGGAAAAATATTTAGATATAAAATTAAAATATACACAAAAGTACAGAAGGATTCCAGCTAATCTAGAGTAGATAAGTACTATTGGCACTTATAATTATAATGTTAAGATGTTTCTAGAGTTGAATGGCAAGTGTTATTTTATGTTCAAATGGTAAGTTTCATCCACTACATGGGTGCATATCAGTGTAGCTCCTAGATTGAACCTCCTTATCACTGGTATTAAGCTTAGACTAGTTCTACATAGGCATGCAAGATCCAAGATGGATAAGACCTTGATTACTTGTCTTCCATAATTGTGTATAATCGAAGATAAAGAAAATGATGATGTGTAAATATTAGTTCAAAACTGAACTAACCAACGTCATACATTTGGAGATGAAGGGAGTACTATTCATATGGTAAAGCACAAGGGTGCTCAAAAACAAAAGAGCTGCCCTCCACATAGGAAATGGAGTTCAAAGCAATTGATGGGTATAGAATACAAAAATATGCTTATTACTCCAGGTTCTATGGTGATCAAAACTCTCAGAATCACATTAATAAAAGGCTGTCATCTATGTACAAACCTGCATTACACGCTCATCCTGCCGTAAATCTTCATGGCCTTTCAGTAAGAATGCATAGTCGTTGCCATCACTTCCATGAATTGTCAGTTTTCTTGGTCTTTGTTTAGATGTTATAACAATCAATTGAGGAACAAAATACTCAATTGTCACAAGTGGTGCATCTGGAAGCAAAGATTCAATTTTTAGTTTCAAAATATGTCCTTATACCAAAAAGAAAATATAACTAAAAAGTCTAATAGCATTGAAAAATCAAACTCTCTTTCTACTATCGAAGGCCCAAACATAACTTAAATAATTGTGAAAATCAGATTAAATTGTCTTGTTGCCTTCATAGGCCTCAGTTTCACTGATTTATTTAGCATGGTTCCAGCAATAACATATCGAAAAACAATATGAGATCTTGAATTGTGGACAATTCAAAATATCAAACAGGCTAGTATATATACCTAAAATGTCAATGCAGATAGCAAATGTACAATACCATTTATTCCCATAATTATGATAAACCAAATTTTCGACTATGGAGACTAAATAATGCTGAAAAGAAAACAGTATGAATTCCATAAGAGCTAAAGAACAACATATAGAAACAACTCCTAGTCGAATAACCTGCAGAATAAGTTCCTGGTACAGCAAGCTCCAACTTTCGACACTCAAGCAGCTCAGGTGACACAGACTGAAAGAAACATCGGAAACTCAATCAGGGAAAGAAAATGAAAAGAAACTGCCAGCCAAACAATAATAATATAACAAGCTTACGTGCAAATCCAAAGTTGTAAGACTTGGAAGCTGTTTGTCAATTCTTCTGAAAACATGGTAATACAAATCCCATGCCTAAAAAATAATACAAATGTTACCTTCAACTAATACTCATGAAAGAACCAACATAATTTATCTTGCACTAACAGTCTGATGTACCTTAGTTAGCTCAGCATCCTCTCCTGTAGCCCGATATTTCAAGCAGCATTCATGAGCTTCCAGTAATTCATGACCATAAGCCTGGAAAGTTTATTATCATATAAGTTATCCAACACTTCACAGGACACTTATTTAAGAAAGAAATTTAAGGTACAAAAAATGACCTATTTTTGAAACAAGCTTAAAGTAATTTGAAAAACAACCCAAATTCCTGGCAAAAGAACTGAATTGGTGTCACGGTAAAGTATTCAAGGCATGGGGCATTAAGTTTTGAAGACGTCAGCACCTGAATGAAAGTATTTTCTTTTATTGTCTCAGGACCCCTCTCGAGCATTGCATGCAACGGCTCAAGCACTGCAAGCATTCCCTCAATATTGTGCTCACCAAAATACATCCTGCTAGCTTCCTCAAGAGCCTCATGCCACATCTCATGCCACAAAATGGCAACTCTTATCAGTTCCTTTGAAACAAGCTGTGCCTGGAACAACGAACATTCACAGAATATCAGGAGTGACATGCACCTTCCTTACAAGCTCCACATGTGCTTGTGCTAACCTGATCAACAAGACCTCCACTATGTTGGCGGATCTTATCAACAACCTCCTGCGCCGCTCGTTGTCTTAATATACTTATTGATTTGCAAGCAACCAACAGAGGATACATCAATGCCTGATTAAGATGTCAGAGTAACCAAAACAATAATTAGGTCATATAGAAAACTGTCGACTAATGTAGGTAAACTTTTTCTTATGGGTATTATCTTATCGGGTGGTCACCAGTCATACTTGTTTTAACTGGTATTTCAGGTTTCAGCAGTTTTAGGATATACACATCTACTCCCTCTGTCCCAAAATAACTTCATTTTTTGTCCATCTCATTTGTCTCACAAAAATTTCATCTTTGAAGCAATCAATGCATTGGAGTTTGCTAAAGTAGGAGACAAATGCATTGGAGTTTGTTAAAGTGGGAAACAAATGCATTGGAGTTTGTTAAAGTGAGAGACAAATATATTGGAGTTTGTTAAAGTGAGAGACAAATATATTGGAGTTTGCTAAAGTGGAGGGCATTCTAGTCTCTTAGCTTTGTGTTGGTATGTGTGAGATGGGCTAAAAATGAAGTCTTTTTGGACGGAGGTAGTATTTGAAATGCATATAACCACTAGAAGGCTAAGCAAATTCAATTCTACAGAAAGGAGGAAAACAGCAATTGTGAAGGAACCACCGGTGTCCAGCCAATTGCAGGCATCCAGATAAAGCAGATTTTTTTTCTTCAAAGAAAAAGGACATGGAATCCAGGACAGAAGTAAAACATGAAAGAACAAACAAAAAATGGCACACACACTAGCAATTAAAGTTAGAAAATAAACAAAGATTTTCCTCATTGTTTTTAAAATATTTCATCCAACCTCCTGCAGACCTACGCTATAGATCCAGTTCCTTAGATTTTTAATAGTTTCTCTAGATTATTACTTTTTGTGGATGCAGGTCCTATTGTTAAACCAAGAACAGCAAGTTTGGTACTGTTGCTGTAGGACTGCATAATACATACTACCTCTGTTCATTTTTATTCATCTTTTAGGACACATGTCTGATTATTGTTTTTCTAATTATATATTCATCAAATTATTAGAAATATAACTGCACAGAAGTATTTTTCATAGCAAATCTACTAATGTCATTTGCATATATTAAATCTTAATATTTTTTCTATACATTAGTGACTCAAGATTTCGAGGTTGACTGCAAGCTTTCCAAAACGTCATCTATTTGAGAACAGAGGGTGTAGTAAATTGCACTCAGAACAGATATTCGAGAGGAGCATCCCAGATTCTGAGTCATAGCCAAAACCTATGTCAAGAAAAATGCAAACCTGTGGATGATCCTTTCCAATTCGAACCAGCAATGACTGTATCAGTTCTCTCACTATTTTATTGTTTGAATGGATCCTTGCAATTATCTGGGGAAGGACAACCAACCACATTTCTATGTTGACAAGTGAAAAGCCTTTCTGCAGTGCCATTTGAACCTCTGAGGTAGCCCCATGATTAAACCAAAGAGTCAAGAGACGAAGGATATCCTACAAAAGCAATTACACAGAAATAATCTCCATCAGTCAAAATTCCAGTGTTTTGGAAGGCACTAGATACTCGGCATCCTGCCACCACCTAGTCATCCCTGACTTTTCAGGTTAAGACAGCTATCTAAACAGGTAAAATGACAACTAGATGCTACTTAGGTCACTGACTTTTAGACACTGAGAAATCCATCTATCAAAATTATTCTACAAGGCATCATATAGAACTATTTTTTTCTGCATTCACACCACTGTAGTTCTCTCCTGCTATCAGGAAAAAAAGTAGAAATTTTTAAATAAGCAGCATTCAGAGCTTGAGGTTGCTTTCTCGGTTCAAGAGAGTATGCCACACTTAGCTTTAGCATCCAGTGCATAGCTTCCAGGTCAAACGGCAACACGCCGAACCATTGAGAGGGTTTTATCCCCTTCTTTCTTTAAGTTGGTTTTTTTCATTGTGATTTGTTTTTATCCAGGCATGTAACATGATTGATTCCATCTTTTTTTTTGTCTTCTCTTAGTGGAAAGGCAGAGCTCCTGCTATTCCCTTTTGAAGAAAAAAAGGAAGAACTATCTCCTAGACTATCAAGAAACCACAGTAGAAATTCTTTTAGTTAAAGAGTGGTTGACCAGTGATAGTTTAGGCCAATCTCAGTAGATGCAAGCTTTTTCTAGAAGTTCATGTCTACGAATAACATCAATCTCCATCCAAACACTTTATACAATGTACTCCCTCCATCCTAAAATATAGCTACCTTTGGTGTTTTCCATGGAGATTAAGGAGAGGGTTGAAATTAAATGAGGGATGGTTGTGATTGGTTGATATGAGGAAGACACATAGCTTACCGAATCAGTTGCAACACAGATGGGAAGAAATTAAATGAGAGATGTTTGTGATTGGTTGAGATGGAGGAGTAGGTGGAGAAGTAGCTACATTTCAGAATCAAATTTGAATGCTAGAAGTAGCTGTATTTTGGGGCGGAGGGAGTAGTACTATGTTAATGAACAAACAATTGTGATGATTTAAGTTTCTGTCAATTTTAACAGTGTTCATGAAGAATAGTAACTATCAAGACGCTCAATGATGATAATTTTTCATTTCAAAAAGCTCTTGCTCAGAATCAACCTTATAGGGGAAAAAAAAGGAAAAAGAAAGATTTACCTGTAAGCTATCATCAACACCTTTTGTTGTAGATGCACAAGCAATAGAGTAGAAATATCCAGTTACTGCTGCAACAACATATTTTCCTGCAATATCTGGTCGACCACGCAAAGTATAGCGGGACATGACTTCAGTGTTGAACAAAGCCCATAAGTGCCATGCCTTGCCCCAGTCCTTAGCACTAAGTGTGGCATTTTTATAAGAGACCAATATTTCTGGATAAAGAAAAAAAGTATATTTACATCAAAAAGGGCAGGCAGACAAGTAAAATAACTGATTTTCCTAATCTCAATACTTTGGTGGGCAATCTTGCCCACCCACCCCTCAGAGGGAAATAAACTGAAGTTATTCAGACCTTGAATAGAGTCATCATCTAACCCAGGTGATAATGCTCTCTTCCAGCTAGCAAGTGTCAAATACACGCGAGCAATAAGTGGTACTCCAGCATTTGATGTGGCAACCTGGCTTGTTAATGTTCCAGAATAACTATTCGTTGTGGTAGCAAGCTGCACAGACAAATCCTATACCACCAAAGGAAAAAGAAAGTATAACACAACCACTTAAATGCAGAATAATGCTGCAACTTGGGGTCAAAAATAAAGGACAAGAACAAGCTCACCTGTAGCCTAGAAAACGCGTCCCTTCGTTTAAGCTCATCTCCAACAGCATATTGGTATTTCAGGTATGCCAGGACTACTTGAGGATGCCCATGATACAGCGTCAATTCAGGGGAAGATTCTGGATCAAACTGCATTTTGACACAGGAATTAACTATTTTATAGGAGGGGGTAGCACAGGCACACTGATGAACAATGACTATTACCCTACCTGTAAGAGTTTGACTAAAGTAGATTTAGCCTGACTAATGCGGCCACTCTTCCAGCAAAGTTTAGCAAATTTTATCCAGGTGTCTCTGTCTTCATTAGGAGGGAGAACCAACTCTCTAACAGCAAGTAGGGCTTGCCAAACCTGCAATTTTTTTAGTCAATATAGCCAATATAAAAAAAAATTATATCAGTATAAGGCACAAGGCAGTTAACGGAGGCATAATATACCTCAACATTTCGTTTTGTTCCTTTAATACGCTCATTCCACATATTACGGATAAGTTCCCTCTGGCTGTCAGCTATTGGGCTTTCCATAGGAAGAGTGCAGTAATCAATCACCTGAAGTCCAGGTCATATATTTGGTTAGCAAGACAATAAGTTTCTTTAGAAAGTAACTGAAATGAGAATACCTCTTCCAGCTCTGAAAGCTGTTGAACCCGCACCATGTTATTATAAGCACGCTCATAACTCTCAAGTACCTGGTCACAAGAATAGGATCATGAAAGGGAAAAAAAAGTATGTTCTGTTACAATTACTGAGCTTCTAAGAGAGCATATTAGTTATCAGAACTAAAACCATTCACCTTTGCTTTCTATGTAAAAAGGGACTAAAGAATACTTAAACAATATATTGCAAACTAGTCACCGTAGAAGTATATGGCAAATATTTCAACTGTTATATTATCTTATAAATATAAGAGTTCCAAAGTTACACCTTCATTGCTTCACATTCAAATCTACTTTGTCACCCTTTATTCCCTTCACCAATGGTTATAGGATTCATCCAACCATCCAAACGATCTATACAGTTTGTTAAAAATCAGAAGTTTATCTTTTTAGCCTTTTCACCCTATCAGCTAACAATTCCTTATTTAACTCTTCAATGCCCATTCTCCCGAATAATATATTGATTAGCGTTCTAGACCCTTCTCAACCTGCACCTGACCCATGCATACTATTCTGTCTGTTTTGCAAATTTATTCCAGGTCTCAGAAAAGATCACCTAAAATTCCTTCTAGCTTACGAAATTTTGCCCGAGGCAACCGTGCAGTAAGAGCTATTTAGGGTCCCACCCCACAATACCCAAAAACCACTGGAAATCCCTAAACATGAACAAAAACAAATGTCTCCACAAATATAAAAAATCGAATAAAGGAGATTATGTAAAGAATATAATGACTATAATGTTATACCAATGCTGCAAGTTCTGTAGCCAAACACCGCCTAGCTCTCTCAACATATACACGAGCTTCTTCATACTGCAAAACAAATGCCAAGTAACCAAAAGCATGACCAAATTTTTAAAAAGAAATGCAACAAGAAATCAACAAACACACAAACATACCTTTTTGCAACGGACTGAAAGAACAGCCCTAAAGAAAGCACCGTTGCTGCTTCCGTCACCACTAGCTGTTGTGTTACCCAATATCCGGAGCTTGTTTTCATCCCCATCATCCAGACGAGAAACATATTCAGCCATGTGGTCCCACTCACCCATATGCCAAGCAGCATTTGCAGCCTAGAAGGAAAGAAAGAAAAGGAAAATAGAAATTAAATTAGCAGAATTACAGGTTAAAGATACACAGTAGATTGATAACAAGATATATCCACAACCATTGGAGCCATTTCTAATCGGGCAGATGGTTCTGAGCCAGTCCATTGCTCCCTGCATAATGCACTTAAATCTTCCCAACGGGCCAAGGCTGCTAGACACCTCATTCGACCTGACGGAAGAATGAATCTCATTTAGCTACTTTATGAAAAAGAAAGCCAGAAAGGACTAGTAAAGAAGAAGAAAAAAATCCCCCCATTTCTGTTTACTTGGCACTTTGAACACTGTGCGTACAGGCAATCATATTTTTATAGAATATGACAAATGCCCTCTATAACAAAAGCACAAAATTGACAGTAGTAAAAGTGAGGAAGGTTGATAAGAGGGATTGGGGAAGTGCCGACTATTTTAGAATGGAAGGGAACACAACACAAGAAACAAAACAGAAACAAATTCCTACCCAATGTAGCATCCAAGTTTTGTAATGGTCCAGATGCTTGAGATGACTTTGCTTTGTATGCCTTTAGGGCCTCATCCCAACGGTGCAATTTTTCGTACCTGATTGGACAAAATTAAAGCAAGCATTGAAACGGACAAAGTCTAATGTGAACTATATTTCCGTAAATTTTACATATATCATTACAGATAAATTTGTCAAAAGTGTCTGATAGTGTTTACAAAATGTAAAATGGATGTATTTAATGCAACAAAATACAGAGCAGGGGATCATAGGTTCGTGGCAACTGTACCAGGACTCCTTCAATTGAACTTCTAAGTGTTGTTGTGAGTAAGTCAATATCCCAATAGCTGCCTGCATAAATAACAGAAGGATTAACAAGCTACAACACATACTTCTTCTTAGCCTTGTATGACATACAAACCAACCTCATGCTGGTGTAGTTGGTTGTTAATATGAATAAGGGATTCAACAACAGTAACAGGATTTGCACCCATCTTCTTGGAACATACCGCTTCAAACTCCATTTCTTTATAATGCAGCGCTTTTGCAAATGCTCGACACTGAAATGAGTTCAAAGGTTTCAACAAAAACAGAGATTACATGGGAACACAAAAATTTGCCGAAGATACATAAACAGTAAAAAGTAAAACTAACCTTCTCGGCAAGTGCACCGAGCAGCCTTGTATCAATTGGAAGCGGCTTCTCATCATGTTCCATAAACTCTGCCTACTTACGCAAAGGAACAATTAAATAGAAGCAAGATGACAAAACTGTAAAAATGATAAAAAATATAACAGCAAATTTAGAATTTACCAAGTTCAGCAGTGTGGCAAGAATTTCTGGAGGTATGTTTTGAGATGAGAATGCTGTCTTGAGACTTCTCACAAGTTGCTCCTGGGATGTTTCATTCATTTGGGCCCAGCAACTTGCAAAGCCCGCAGCAAACAACTCACGACCAACCGAAGGCTGAAAAATTTGCATCAGAAAAGCAAGCAGTGAGTTGGGACCCCACCAGCAGCTGGTCTTTTTAAAGTGAATACAAATGAATCCATTATCGGTGGCACTGATGTGCTTGATCAGGGACAGCACAGAAAGGCTATGTGCCGTGGCATCAAAATAATACGAAATGCTACATGACGCCTTGATGTCCAAGGAGGTTTGTTTGCTTTTGCCAAAGGCAGCATGGTGGGTGAGAGCTTATACGGGAGAATCATGGATGGGAAAGTATTACCCTCAGCTTCCTCAAGCGTTTGGTAAGAACTGTCTCACCTGAAGTTGTGCTAGCCTTGCACAAGTGCGTAAAGCTGGAGACGGTGATTCTTTGAGAAGCGCAATACTGAAGTGCCTCATCCATTCAGCCCAGTCTTCTCTAGTACTCCTTTGAGAAGCCTCACCAGCACTTCTGAGTCGAACATCATTGACCTGTAGAAGTCAAAGTCCTTAATGTTAAAAAAGAACAAACCAAATTTTAAAATTACAAGTAAACGGAAAGGCAGGGCATTATTACATGAAAGAAATTATTAGAGGATATCCCCTCCATTAAAAATGTAGTTTATTTAGGTATGGACAAGGGGCCACAGGAATTTAGAGTAACAGAATATAATTTTTTTTATCAGAATATGATGTTCAACAATGTTTTAGGTCCTGGAACTATGATTAGCTGCAACCTAGGCAAAACGACCAACAGTACACTTTACAATAGATTTCCAAATCACTGCACTACTTGGATGTTCATTTTTCAAAACATAATTAACTAGTACAGTGAGCAGCTCAGCTACAAATACACTTACTGCAGATTCAGTACCGATAAGCTATGCAGAGCAGCTGGCTAAGATTCAAATTCCCAAAAGATCATCAAAGATCTTCACAGGTACACCATAGTCTTCAAGACTTCAACAAAGTCAAAAGGTTTTATGAACTAAGATGAGCCTGGAGCCCTGGAGCCCTAAAACTAAGCTGAACAGTGAATAACAATTAGGCTCGGTTTGTGGTGGTTGTGCTATGATGCACTATGATTATCTTTTAAGTTGCCATGCAAACAACGATTCTTATAGTTTTTTTTACAAATCACATTAAGGTTAAACAAAATACGTCATCCAATTGTCATGTCTCTCGAAATTGTTTCATATTTTCAGAATGCAAAAAATATCATGCTTTTTGCCAAACGCCAAAATGTCCAAAAGCAGTTTCACCAAATGAGATTATCGTAATACACTAATACACATCAATACCAAACAGAACTTTAATAAGTTGCAGAATAGCACAGAGAATCCAGTGTCCCAAACAACAAAGCATCTTACTTGATGACTTCTTGGTTGCCGCTGTGTTTCATCAGCTTCCTCAGAAGGAACACCATCAAAATCATCAAGAGGGTCACTAATGACATCAGGTGGGCACTGTGTATACTTTTGTACTGATAAGTTCTCAGAGATGAGTGGCTCTCGCCTTAGTAATCGATTTTCAATCTCATCCCATTTTCTATACTGTAAGAGATAACAGTAATAAGAAATTAGACCAAGCCATTCAAAATGGTACGTGCAAAAAACTAAAAGGAAAAAAATATCTATTTAACCGCCTAAAGTATTGGGGTTAGTCTACTTAAACCCTGAAGTATGAAACCAGTTATTCTACCCACGAAAGTATAAAAACTGGTTCAAATAACCCCCTAGAGTAGTTTTGGCCACGTGGACTATGACGAGGACAGTGACATGGCAATGGATTTGGTTAAATATTTTTTCAACAAGTTAGACAGCTTGGAAATGAAGCACATCACCACTAATGAGTAATCCCAGGGCTCACCTATCAGAGAGAAAGGGAGTGGTTGGGTTGGTTTAGGTAAAATGGGCTAACTTTTCAGCCACGTAAGCAATAACCAGCTGCCATGTCATTGTCTACATAGCAAAACCACTTATAAAACTACTCTAGGGATTTATTTGAACTGGTTTTCATACTTGGGTGTAGAATATTCGGTTTCATACTTCATGGGGTTAAGTAAATCAACCCTGGCACTTCAGGGGGTTAAGCAGATTTTGTCCAAACTAAACCAGATACCCGCAAATGGTGCTTCACAAGAAGCTTGTGTATTGATGACACAAATATTGTAAAATCTTCTCCAAGAGCATGTGCGAGACAACAAAGCGCCTCTGCTGCATCTTTCCGTAGATCGTCATTGTTTCTGACCATAGAATGAAAAATTAACAATCTGGTGATAGCAACTAAAAGTACGAAAGTTGACAGACAGATGATAAGCATTATACTCATAAGCAAGCTCTGGAAACAAGAATCAGTGGTTCAAAATCTCAATGTTTTCTTGATACAGCCATAATACACAAGAAATAAAATGTTACTTGTAACCATAAGTCTTACCCATCCAAAACTAGCTTCAGATGATGCACCAAAACTGAAACATGAGTACCAACCTGGACAAGATATGTTGAGAACACATGATGTACAATAGAAAGGCACATAAGTTTCTATGTATTTGGTAAAATCTATAATAGTCAAACTAGAATTGAACAGCAACCAACCTGCACCCTAGGTATAAGTTTAGTCAAAGTGACAATGGCACGGTGTCTAATATCAACTAGCTCCACTTTAAATAACCGAACAAGTACTGGAGCAACCAAGTGCATGTGCTCATCCAAATTTCCTAAAAGGAGCAATTCAAAAAAACAAGTTAAAACTGACCAAAAATCTGTTGTGGACATAAAAAAGAAACATTACTGGAGACAGACCTCCAAACACCTCTAGGGTGTGCAATATGTCAGGAACATAGTAATAGTCATTGCAGCGTTCAGCATCACCCAGAACTTGAATACAACTTGGTAAAATGTGAAGTAAATACATTCTGAATTCGTCATTCAGTGCCAAGCATAGTTGTTCAACAAGGTGAAGAACCTGAAGACACAAGATAGTAATTAAGAAAACAACAGTATAAACACCAAAACAAATATATATATAGCTTTAAGCAGGTAATGAAAGGGGATGTAAAGGCAGTCATATCAATGGGAAAAAAGCGTCAATTCTACTTCCCATGCACAAGCAACCTCATAAGAATTGGAGCATGAGTTTCCTATTGTACTCCATTAGTTTGGCAGACATGGTTCTTTGTTTTGCTAACCGCCTAACTGAGGACATGACCAAAATAGATTGGCCTACCATATGCCTCATCAAAGTTAGGAGCTACTTTAGCTGTGGCAGCATTATACAGCCAGCAGAAACTATTAATAAGAGCACACGACAAGTAAAGTCCCAATGTATTATTACCGGAGAAGCTTGTGGACCTTGGACAGTCCGATTTGGTGCAGGCAAGCTGAATGAGGACGTCCACAATTCAGAGACAAGAGAGAGTATTTCTTGTAAATATTTCCGAATGTGCTGTAAAATAAATAAACTTGATGAAATATGCAATATATGAGATATCAACTGAAATAGAAAGAAATTAAGAATCTTCCAATAACTACAATAAGCAAAAGTACAACACCAAAAGGACCATGTTACCTGTCGAACAATAGACACCAATGTCCCAAGCTTCCAAGTAATGAACTCTTTCAAACCACCATCCTCACACATGCGAACAGCGCGGAATAGCTCAGGAAGAACCTTTAGAAGCAAGGGTAAAGTATTTCAGAACAACTGGGCCTTTTCCCACAATGACAAATTGTCTTATATCCAAAACCATATTAATTATATTGCTTCAGTTCACAACTTGGCAACTACCATCAGAAGAAGGCAGAAAACATGGCTAATATTTTGAAGAAATTTTCTTGGAAAAAACAGTTCCCAGTGGTTAAATTTAAAATCTTCCATTTTTTAATACTCTCTCACTCACAAAAAATCATGAATTAGTCTAACAGGCCGCAACTCAAGAAACTTCAATACTGCAACGAACTGGTAATTGTCCAAATCAGTCTGTTTTCAGAAGAAGCAGGATCTCAATGCTATGGCTTGTCTAACAAATGAAATATTATATAATGGAAGCCTGTGGCTTTGCAACAGCATCAGCTAAAGACCATGTGGACCATGGTCAAACAAGAGCAGAATTGAACACCTTTGGTAAATACAGAACAAAATGGATCTATGCATCATGTGAAACAAAATGAGTCTGCTAGAAAATGTGTAGAATTTACAGTACAAGAAAGCAAGTTGACAGGCGCTCACCTTTGGTAAATATGGAACACAGCCAAGTCCCATCGACTATAAGTGTATCATAGAGAAGAAGAAAATAATTATTACAGTAAAAGAACAAAATATTGTTGAAGGAAAAGCTAATAAAACTAGAAATATTACCTTAAAAATAAATATAAGAGAGCCAACCACCATCTGATGATAACTTGAAAGGGAAGGATCATGAAGAATCCGCATGAGAGAACTAATTGCAACCTAGCAATAGAAGATTAATGTCACAAAGACTAATATATGAATTTTTTATTATGCCTCACAAAATAACACAACATACTGTTGAATAATAGTCCTCAGATGCTGAAAAGGATGGCCAGAAATCAGTCGGCAATTCTTCCATGGAAACAATATGTTGTGCTGTTTCCATCGTTGGCCGCAAGACCTCCCTATGTTGACCAGGTAGCTTATGTTGATTACGCTTATGTGCATGTGGGTCCAATGCACCCATAATACCTAAAACCTAGGAAAAGCATATTTCCTCACTGCTCAGATCATGGGTGTCATATAATTTTGAAAAAGCCAGTAAGAATGAACCAAATAGAAAGAGAATTTCACAAAACTGTACTAACATCACAATTTTTTTAACAAACAATTGCAGAAATCCACACATCATGTTGTGAAGCATTTTCACAAAACTGCATTCTCGTCGAATTAAATGAGCCTGACAGACCAGAGCACTCATTAGTCTCACACATAGGTCATTTCCACTAAAACAGACTACATATGTGACACTGACGAGAGGGACTGTCCTGTCAAGCTCTTTGCCTAGCATCAGATGTTCTGTATGTGGTTTCAACGAGTGGGCCTAGCATCAGGCTCTTTTTATCCAACAGGAGTAGTTTTGTTAAATGTTTCAAAGAAAGAAAGTGTGACTATGTGAGTTTCATGTTTTGTAACACAAAAAGGTGTTGTTCTTGAAAATTGATTGTAAACAGCAGGGTTTTGTGATAGTTTAAGCAATGGTAGCGCGGTATTGATGGAATTTATCAAATGAATAAATACCTTCAGCACTTCCAGTCTAGTAGACCATTCCAATTCACCATTCAGCAATTTCAACAGCAAACCAAGCAATGGAGGATACTCATTATAGGGAGAGATAACATAGCTGGTGGAACATCCATGGAAAAAAAATCAGAAAACATGAGTGACGCCCAAGCTGCAGTAATACACTTAATATTGAATGAAAACAATTACTAAAAGACATATGAAAAGAAGTATATAGGTTCAAAAATGCAGCTATTAGATGTTATAAAGACTCCACATCCATATGTGCCTGTAAGAGGAAGGAAAGAAGTATAAATTTTACAAGAATGCACCACTGCCATACAGTACACCCCACACACGCCTGCATACTCACAAATGGTAAGGCAAAAAAATTGCTTCTATGCCACAAGGGTTTTGTCCAATTGTCAATCTGCAACTACTTTTTGCCTAATTGCTCAAACGCCACTTGTTTCATCCTATGGCTGTAACAATGCCACTCCACCATTAAACTATGTTAATATCATCCGGTCAAAAGAGTTTGACTATTTCAACAACGAAAATGCCCCTGGGAAAATCACAAGAAAAGAAAAGAAAGAAAAAAAAAAGAGGGGCGCCCTCTGCTCCCAGCAGCTCACCGGAGCTTGAGGTCCGGCAGCCCAGCGGGACCCCCTGATGATGCCACAGCACCCAGATCAGATGCTGCGGATGACCAGACGGCGGCAGCGTGATGATCATGAGCAGACATCCGCCATGTGAGGACAACAAGCAAACGGAGGTAGTGACTTGCATACGATATGTTTTTTTCCAGGTCACTCTTGGTAGTGACTTGAATGGTAAATGACAATGTCCAAAGAAGTGTCTGTGTGAAGATAAGCTGGCACATGACATGAACTCTTTGGATTTGTCATTAGTTTGTATGATATGTGCATTCTGAAAATTTAGGTAGCTAATTGATTTTATGTGATCTTGACATCTTGTACACAATTTTTAGATTTGAGAATACTTTTTACCTTTTAATTTTACATTTTATAGTATATTTATTTGTCATTCGTAGCAACGTACGAGCAATAAGCTAGTATTCCCAACTCACCCCACTATGACATTGAGTGCTCACTGTTTGAGGATTCAGACTGGCACATTTAGACAGAAGAGGGAGAACAGGGACACAATGGCCTCCTAAGGGAGGAACATGAAGGAGTGAAGGGAGGGGCATAAGTATCATTTATTTGGACCAGAGGCACATCAATTAAAGAATGATGAAAGTGGCAAACAATTGATTACCTCGTTTTTGGAGTGGCATTACCATTTCTATCTCTACTAGTACTTAAAGAGAGGACTTGGTGGTTGTGATGTTGTGTCCTATGCCCCCAATTTAAATCTATTGTACTATGTGTGTATTATTTGCAGGATGTTTTGTTAAATTAATACATTATTTGCAATGTATACGTAATTCTTTATTGAAATGATATTACTAAAATGTATGCAATGTGTTTAACTAGATGATAGTGTTATCTTTTCATTAAAAAAACTCAAAACTGGTGGTGTATATATATTGCAGGTCATTTGCAACGTGCATTCACCGTGCTAGTAATTAGATTTGTCTGGTGGCATTTTTTGGAACGTTAATCTTTGGAGTGGTAAATATCCAAGGTTTCACACTAAGAAAAATAGTGATGTTTTGGATAATAATTACTATTCACAATCATGCAAGACTTGCAAATGCCATAATAATTTAATAACTGAAGCTTAAGTGTTTTACAAACACTAGATATGCTGCCACTTATGAGAAAGTCAAAGCGGTAACAAATTTCAAAAGATGAGCAGACAAAATTTGAGGGCAGAACTCTTACAATTAAGAATTGCAATCATGCCAGGAATTTAGTACAGCACATATAAATTAGCATGCATGCAATGAACGAACAGACGTATACCCTGTGCTTTGGATAACTTGTCCAAGGGTTGCTACTGCCACTTCCCTTTTACTAACAGCACCTCCATCCAAAAGAGCATCCACAACTAGAGGCATTAGCTCAGGAAGATATTGCCTCATTGCAAAACCACCCTATCATGAAGAGCTCTTCAACTTTCAAGAAGAATAACTGAACAAAATATAAAAGATCACACGCTGGAGAACAGAACATACCACTTTGGCCAACTCTCCAACAGTAGCAAGCACTCCCGCAGCAAGCGCATTATTAGCATTCGGTCCTGTTCCTTCACGTAGCCTAGCCACTAGTGCCTGGAAGAAAATAAAATTAGACTAGAACTTTAGAAGGTAAGAACATCTCAAGAAAGAATAAATAATACTGGTTTTATTTATTACTAACCTTGTGAATTGGAGCAATATAAGGAAGAATGAGTCGCGCACAACTCCTAATTAAGCAACCCAACAATCTAGCACTTTCCTCTCTACACTTGCTATCCATACTACATGAATAATCAAGATTTCAGAAGATGTCTGAGCAACATAATTATATGAGGCAAAAATTTGTAGCAGCAAACCTTTGTTCAAGATATGTGAGCAACTGTATAAGATAACGGCGAAGGGCAGGTAGTACATATGCAGGATTTTTTTCAGACAATCTACCTGCAACTGATATTGCCAATTCTCTGACATGATACTCCTAAGTCAAATGGTAGAAAGAAAAATATCAGCAATTACATGGACCATTACATTTAGAGATTTAAACTATGTAAAAGATGTTAACGTTGCCAAATAAAAAGAGTATGATGTTGTTGTTAAAATGTAGATGATCCCAATCCTGGATACACTAATAAAGTGGCACATAATGGTCACAAGATACACGATGTTATTCACCAATGATTCTGTTTCTAGAAATATTGGAATGGGTGCACTAAGATAAGTTATAGATAGACCGTCTTAACAAGTCAATTAACAAGCCACCTCTGTTGCATACTTGCACAAGAGGAACCCACTCATAAACAAAAAGGAACTGTGATAAATCGACATGAATATGTACAAATGCGCACATACATGTCATGCAGATATATATGTAATAGGCACCTAGGTGGCACCTATCACCGACTTTTTAGAGCACTGGGTCCAGTTCAAAGTTCAAATGTCACTGAATGGTGAAAATACAGAAAGGGACCCTCTAAATCTCTAATAGTAAAAAACAATAACAGTACTTTCACCCTGTTTCAAAGATCCATAAAGAATAGATAAAAGGTAAACCACATGGCTGATAGAACCATCTACTATGTAAGTGGCCCATACTATATGATAATCATGTACTCCATCCCAAAATATAAGCGTGTTAGCTTTTTACATGGTCTCCAATGTTATACTTTGACTTAGTTTCTTTCGTAATACATTATCAATTAACATCATATGAAAGTACTTCAAATACGAATTTAATGATAACACATGCATGCTCACTAAACACATAATAAATAGTTAGTTTAATTATTAGTCAAAAGTTACAAATGTTGATTTTCCTAAAAATGTGCAAGCCTTATATTTTAGAACGGGGGAGTAACATGGTATACCTCATCATTTAAGGCAACAAAATTTGAAGTCATGATGTCAGCTTGGGCCAAAAAATCATCAAAAGCTGGATTCCGATATAGAGCCTTAAATACAGAACTTCTAACACCAACATCAGCATCAGCAACTGCAGCCATAAGAAGTTTCTCCACAATCTGCAGAGGAATTTAAGAATTTTTATCGACATAAACAACAAAATATGATTAAATTATGAAAAGAGACCATCATTACACCATGCTTGCAACATAGAAACATAGAAGTGCATAATTACAAGGAACCAAGTCTCAGTCTGTAAAAGATTTGTCTACTATAAAGATTGATGGATTGAAGATCAGTGGCATTGAAAGGGACTCATGTCTCTTAGCAAATGACAAGCTCTTTTTTTGCATGTCCTGTTTGTATGTAGCAATGTTGCACCCTAGATGTAGATCCAATCATGAACTATGTGAAGAGTCAAGTATAATAGAAGTATCAATTGTAACAAACAGTTAGGATTAGGATTTGAACTGCCAACCTGTCCCACTACTATTTTCCCACATATAATCTGTTTCTGAATTTCTGAAACATTCCACAATTTCAAATTCTACTGTTGCGCCTAAGTAATTTAACTCAATATAGTATTTCGAAACAATGTAGGCATGAAAGATCAATTGAAATGTTTAGATCCATGCACCATGCATGCAATAGTCAAGTTATTCAGCACAATGATAATTAATTACCCAGCAACACTCAATTAAGGACAGGTTGTATAAAAACCGCTGTTAGTTCCATTTAACTGAAACAATTAACTGATTATGCGTGAAAAAAAGGTTAACCTATGTACTCCTCCCTAAAAGAGAAAATAAATATATAATAAAGATATAGTAATGAGGGAGAACTTATGAGATGTGAATTGCCTCCAAATTTCTGAAGTTAGTACTTTTCAAAGCAAGGCATGCAAATAACTAATATTAGTTGGAAAGCACAATGCTCCACTATACAGTTAAGATGCTAAAGCTATGGATGATTTAAGATGTTCTAAGGCCACGATCATCAGACAAATTTAGGTTTATTTGATAGCATGGTATAATATGTCCGCTGGGAGCATGGGATAATGGGAGGCAGTTAAAACGATGCATTTGATGAAGTGCCACTACTGATATTGGCGCTCTCTTTTACGAGACAGATCTTAGCATAATGTAGAACAGAATAAAAAAAACTTCAAAGCAACGTCTGCATATGGTCAACGATGGGTTAGACCTTTTATATGGCTCTTCAGAATGCTACCATCAGCTCAAACATATGTGTCCATTTTTTTTTCAGCTAACAGTTAAATTTCTGGTGTCATTAAGAGAATTGTGCATGATGAGCTCAACACACTATTTCACTTCCAACTAACATAAACTGTGGGCAGCACTGAAGCTAAGATCTAACATTTAGTGTGGCATGCTAAAATAGTTTGGATCTTGAGCAAACCAACATTGGATAAATAAAAGTCCAATCAACAAAGTTATGCTTCAACACATGTTTGCATGGTTACTGAAATCATGTTTCCAGACAGCATTTGAAATATTCCCATAAAATTGCATTTGTAGTTCATAATTTCTCATTTCAAACTGTTTACTTCAGCAGTTCAGATATGCAATCTTCCCAAAAAAAATTTTATATACTTTATAACAAGCATGTCTAGTAGTAAGAATGCGAATACATGCCAAAGAAACAATTTAACACACTAAGAAATTTGAGACAGACCTCCTCTACAAGGCGGCGACGCTTAGCTCCTCCCATACGATTTGGCCGGTTTGAGCTAAACTGTGAGCTAGACAAAGCTGAAAGGGAATGCGCAACAAGTTTGCAACAGCATGTCGCAGCAGCTTTACGGGTACTGCAATCCTCATCTTCCAGATAAAGGATGACACTCTCTCTGGCAAATTCCAGAAGCTCATGACCCTGAAACCAATGCATATTGTGACATCCCAAAGACAGTAGCAATGCACAACTTTGCAGAGCATTTCAAACCTTAAAGTTGAAGTTTGCTAGAGTCCCCAATGCAAGCTGCACAAGCACTGGGCCACTGGAATCCACAAACTGCTGCAAACTGCTCGATCTGCTTCCTCGGCCAACAGCAGCACCAGGCCTCACGGATGACTTTGGAAGTGCTTGAGATATACAATCCAACAAACGTTCCTGTATTGTTGGCAGTAGAGACGGGATGCTGTAGGAAATGAAAATGTGAAATTATGGCCCTAAAGACAGAATAATATGTATGGCTCAACCAAGGAAACAATACCTGATACTTATAGACTCAAGTGCCTCTACAAGTTTATCAGAAAGGCCAGCAGAAAACATCGCATCTAGTAGTCCACCACGAATATGAGGTTCCATTGCAGGACCCATAGCTTTTGCAAAACTTCCCACACAAGAAATTGCCTCAAGAGATGGGCGTCCCCTACGAGGAGCAATCTGCAAATACAAGCAGTCATGCACTAATAAGCAGGGCAAAATTCAAGTAAACACTGAGTAAACTAGGGGTTCTGAAGCATACTGCATCATGCAAGTGTGAGGTAATTAAAGGCAAATAGGGCACAAGTTCAGCACCCAGAGCACCAGCCATCTCTCCAAGAGCAACAAATCCACTAGCACGCTCATCCGGTGTACGTAGAACAAACATGATATGATCCATGCAAATCTGAGAATAAGAATAGCATTTTCAAGTGTGAGGTAGTATGTCTGTCTTTTGATAATAACTTCAGGGTTAGGGGTAAAGAGAAGATACATACAAGAAAAGAAAATGTGAAAAAGAGCAGATGAAATATTTCAGTTTAATTTTTTATGGTAGTCAGGAAACCTTTAAGTAGTTGGTCACAAATCTGTCACGCAGGAAGTGAGCAATTCGAGGAAGAAGCGAAGTTATACTACGACGAACAAGCTGATCCCGGTGCCTTAGGTAATTGAGGACTATATCAGCCACTTCTCTGTACCTAGACATCATAAACTCCCCAGTATTCCTGCAATAGTTTTCATGCAACAACAGAATTACAAAACAAGAAGTTGTGCATTGTTTTAAGCTGTTTTGCTATATCAATGTTCTTAAATAAAAAATTAGATGTGCAAAGTAAAATGTGATACACCAGCCAAAACCAAGAAAAAATCTTGCAACAAAAACTATGATTATTGTGACCAAAATTAAATAAATAAGTCCCTACCAACCAAAAAGTATTACCTCAATAATTCTCCAACAGCCAATAGCGAGCCATGAATGCTATGAACAGAAGCATTTTTCCCAAGACCAACCTGTGCTGCTTCACACATGCGGTAATACCTAACATAATCAGAAAATGAAAAGATATGCAAAATGGTAAGGCAGAAGTACATTAGAAGTGATTTCCAACCATAAAGGCACTTTATACATTATTACTCATGATCTAGCATGAGTAGCCACATAGGTTGCTGATAGGAGAAAATTGTTAATAACCTTTAGGGACAGAACAGGATCATTTAATTCCCCTTTAAGTAGATCAAGCCCCATATATCACTAGTTCCGTCAAAAAAAGGTGAGTTGTCAATTACGCTCTTGGAAAGTGAATTCGTGGAGTTGGACTAGCAGACTTAGGTGATAGAGTTGAAGCTGGTGAAAGCTAGCTAAAACTTCCATCAAACTGACAGACTGGAAAAATAGAGTCTACAGTGATCCAGTTAAGACCAGCAAAAATATATTTAGGTTTGTAACGGTACTCCCTCCGTAAATTTTTTTAAGGCATATTTTGATTGAAAAGATCAAACTTTATAAAATTTGACCAGCAATTAGTCAAATACAAATACATTTAGTGTATGAACATAGAATAATATATTTATATTTCAAACTACTTTGAAAAAATGTTGGTTTTGTAGATATTAAGAATATATTTTATGAGAAATCAATGGTCAAAGTGTGATCTGGAAGACCTTTTTTCAAATAAAATACGCCCTATAAAAATCTACAGAGGTAGTAGTAGTTCACATGAACAAGGATAGGAATGGACATAAAAAGCTATTAAGGGTGTCATTAGTTTTGTAAGCAATTGGCATAGAATTCTTAGCATGTGAGGCATTTTCCAAGCAGAAAAAGAAAACGTTCCAATCAAAGGAACTGTGGCTTAACGAGGACTGTACTTCACCCACCACAGCAACAACTATAGTAGCACAATACTAACGTATTTCTGTTAATAAATCATGTAAATCATGGCAGTTCACAATCATCATAACACATTACATAAGATGAACTACTGTCTAGAAAGAGTGACAAGTACCCTCTGGTCAAATATATATGACGTTTGACTTTTTTTACAGTCTTCAAGGTGAGACTTTGACCATTACATATTCCCTCCAATCAAAATATATATGATGTTTGACATTTTTTACAGTCTTCGAGGTGTGAATTTGACCATAACTTTTTTACTATAACAAGCATGAAATCTAATAAATTTATAATATCACGAAAGTACTTTTCAAGACAAGTCTACACATACCATTTTTTATGTTTTCAAACTAAGTATTTTAAATTAATTGAAAGTGAACTTTCAAAAGTTTGACGTGAAAAAAGTCAAACGTCGTATATTTTGTACTGGAAGAGTAGCATGTATGCATTCACCAACCATGGCCAATATCTACATACCAGGCATGAACATTCATACACTGGGAATCAAAGCATATTAAGAATCATCCATTGAGCAAATCTAACTATTCGTACCCAAACTTTAGTTCAAGCTTCAACTAGGTCCCGATACTTCCATTTTTGCCATTGAGTCCCTTCTGGCAACTTTGCACTGTTTGCTAATTGAGAGCATGCTCATTTGCTTGTGTGGCACATAGCACTCAGTCAAGGAACCAGAATATCTAGTGGAGGTGGAGGTGCCGAGGTGGTGGATTTAGTGGAATGATTTTTTCCTCGAATGGCACCTTTTAGCACCATTTTGAGAAGATGAGAAGCATCCATCAATTCCCTACCGCATGCATATGTTGTTATTTTGGGGTGATTTTCTTCTCTTCTATTTTATGGAGATATCCTCATTCTTTAGTAGATGATAGATCAATGAGCAACAAACACTAGAAGTTACTAATGGCCAGTAGATAGGTTGGGCTTCAGTCCAAGCCATGACAACCAGTCACAAGCCCTGCGTGACCCTGAGAAGGTCAGGCCTGGCCCATTCCAAGCTGATGATGTGTTCCTTCTGCTGCGCATCCTAGTAACATTGCCGGGAGCACTATGCGTTACTTCCTGCTGCTGTAAGCTACCTGGAACATGGATGCGCCCTTTGGTACTGCTGTCCCCCAAACAAGGCCACAGCACATGCAGAGGTCCCACCAAATAGATGAGCGGACATGCTAATGTAAGATCTAATTGTTGGCCAATTTTTTACTTCACAGATTGACTTGTTTCATGAATTCTAACCCTGTTTTCTATTGTTTCCAGAAATCTCATGACTGGTCATGAAGATTTAGACCAAAACAGCCAGAACAGTTAAGCAGGCTCAGCAAAGAACAACCAACATGTTAAATGCAAAACAACACTAAATGTTCACTGAAATTGGCAAAATATCTTTACTGGTGCATGCTTGTTAGTTCAAGTACTGATAGATTGATTAGCAAATGCAAGCCATACACTTGCATAGCTCTCGAAATAGTCTTCCCGAACAACCAAATTCTATAATGTCACTTCTGGTTCAGCTGTAGACCTTTGTTTTGTTTATTCAGCTGTGAAAATAACAAAACTAAATTTGCTACTTTGGCTCAGAGTACTTCCTAGACCAACCAAAGCGTACAAATAATCACCCCAAAGTAGATGTGTATATTATGTAAATATGAAACTGAAACATAAATACTCCCTCCATCCCAAAATATAGCTACCTTTAGGTTCAAATTTTGTCCCAAATATAACTACCTATGACATGTAAAAGGTGATTTTTACCCTATTACTTCACATGCTACCCCTAGTGGACCCTATCATCCCACCAACCCTCAAGACCCACACCCCACCCATACTATTCTTAATTTCCATCACCCCACAATCTATTAATGAGGGCATTTTAGACCTTTCACCCCAATCCTTAATTCCCCCCAAAACACTCCTATGTAGCTATATTTTGGGACGGAGGAGTACATCAAAACAAACTAGCGTAATGACCATCTGTTACACCTGCTTTCATATAAATACATGTCATATATTCTAATTTAAAGATAACAAATCACTATTTTGAAATCTAAAACTATATAAAATCATATCAACGAGACATATACATGTATAATATGTATAGATAAAATTATTTTCTTAAAAAATACTAAAAATGACAAATTATTTTCTACAAAGATCCATCAACAGAAAATCAGTGGAGCCTGCACATCAACTCCCCCTTTCAGGGAGTAAAATCATTCAAACAATCATCTCAACCATCAGCCAGTTCATAGAGTTACTCAAATTTCAAATGTAGTGAAGATAAAATTGTGCTTACCATTGCACACGCCAACGTGTCTCACGTTTTTCAATAACATGGAGACAGGCACGCAACGCTTCCACTGCTCGCTCACGAACAGCCTGTTTGGGATCTCTCAGTGCTACCCATATAGCATCAACAAATTCAGGAACATGAACATTGAAAACTGTTGATGCATTTTCAGCCATCTCCTACAACAAGATAAAGTATATATTTATACAAATCATAGTATAGTGCCTTATGAGAGTAATATTTGCATGACATTCAACTAATGCCATCATAATAAACCAACGAACTAACTCATCTCAGATATTTGATCCAAAAGATTCGTGATACAATAAAGTTTAAACATAAGACCAGAAAGATTGTTTCAGCGGATTTGCCAGATTTAACGGAAACAAAAAAGATCCCCTAAGTCTAGACAGCTTTCCTGCTTCACCGTTTGAATGTGAGGTTGGTCTCGAGCTTATTGCGGCATGTAAAATGTGGCAGGTCATTAGCACATGATTAATTAAGCATTAACTATTACAAACATGAAAAATGAATTTATTTGATTTTTTTAAAAGACTTCTACATAGAATTTTTTTGCAAAAGACACACTATTTAGCAGATTGGGAAGCGTGCTCACGAAAATCAATGAAGTAGCTCATCCAAGAAGCTGAAAAGAACAGTGGTTGAGAGCAATATAAGCCTTAACCCATAACATAATTGCTGACTGCATTGCCACTGATTTTCCTGATATTAACATATTACAAACTACCACAAATTAATTGCAGTGCACCATGGACAAGGTTGATGAATCTGATGGCCCTGTTGCTATTTTCTCCCCAAAAAGGTTGGACAAAGGAGTCATATACTTAACACGCATAACTCGTGTTTTGTATACAACAAAAATGCCATTTAATATCAAGTTATGCATAAACAAATGTTTTAGATATAGGGGTCCAGACATCAACCTGCAACACAACAGGTGAGCAAAATGGATGTGTGCAAAAAAGAACAATTGTAATGAGGTATTTGTCTGCTTTCATGATAGGAGGCTTGATTAAAGTGTGTAGCAAATACAAAAGTTGGGTGATTAAACTTACTTTGAGAATAAGAACAGCAGCAAAGCGACGATACTCCACTCGATCCCCACCAAGCCATCCTAAAGCCGTTTTAATCTAAAAGATGTGCTTATTAGCATACTGATAAAAAATTAAAAATATAATCAGGCAAAATGAAAATAGTTACAGTTTACCTGACGCTCCACCTCATCTGCAGTCATTGCACCACCAGCTTTTGCTAAATGGCCAAGCACTGTGCTTGCTGGAACTAGAACTTCAGGATCACGCTTGACTTCAAAAACAGTTCGCAAGAAATTTGCGAACTTAGAAACCTTTGAAGCACCTTCTCCGAAAGGCATATCGATCAAAGCATCAATAGCACGAAGAGCAAGTAAATTTTCAGCAACATCATTGCTTTGCAAGAGACTAGATATCTGTTCATAGAGCTGTTCCATAAATCTCAGAAAAGCTTCGCCACTCAGATCTCGAGCTTCTTCCTCGACATGTTTTCTTAGGGCAGCAGCAATAACATCCTAGTAGTGACCAGCAAACACACTTAATCAATTATAGATGACTAGAAGATATGTCAACCTAGAAACAATATTCTTCCATGTTCAACACAGAGGAGGTACAAGTCAACTCAACAAACGAACAGCCACTAGGGATTCTGGAAGTTAACGTCCCAGAAAGCTTAAACATCGAAACGAAAACCAAAAACAAAATTACGTGTGGAATATATGCTGCATTATCACCATGAGGTGAAGCATATCTTTGGCCTATTCACTTCACATCATATTCCCCATAATAGCAGCACTCGTTCATAGTCTTCATGCAAGATGTGCCATGTAACAGTCCAATAACCTTGTCCATTCCCCAAAACGGCGACACCACCTCAACTACACATGTATCAGGAAGCCACACGACCACAATAGTACAGGCATGAAACGAGTTATTTCATACAGTACTGTTGCAGCAAGCAAAAGAACTAGATCGCTCCTAAACCCCATAAGCCTATACCATCCCCCACTACTCAGGAGCAATACAAGCAGCACATCTTCACAAGAAACGATCATGATAAATCCAACTGGTTTCGGATAAGAAAATGAGACCTCCTCAACTATATATATGCCCAGATATCCATTCATCCAGCACTAGCGCCGTGCCCTAGCGAGCAACAAAAATGCTCGGGAAAATCAGCACGTCGGGCTTAGGAGCCTAAACTCAGCACGTCGAATCGTGCAATTTAGAGCCCCATCCAAACCTTGATCCGCCCAGAACCCTAGCCGGGGCATAATAAACGTTCTACAGCAACGAAAATGGAATCTCGGGAATCTAGGAAAGAGAAGGGACGGAGCACTGACCGCTCCCGAAGAGATGTACGCCGCGATGTTGAACCCGTGCTCCTTGGCTATCAAATCTGCACAACAGAGGGAGCCGACATTATTTAGCCGCAGCCAGGAGGGGAATCCGGGGGTAGGGGTGAAATCGACAAGGGGGGGCAGTAATCAGCGAGGGAAAGTGGGAAGGACTAGGGGCGCACCTTTGGGCTTCTTCCCGATCTCCGGGAAGTGCGGCGAGGGCTTCATGGCGACGGCGGCGGCTCCAGAACCGACGCGGCGGCAAGCGGCACAGGCGGAGAGAGAAAGAGGGAAGGTTTAGCTTTCCCGACCTGCCTGTCTGTCTTGGCTTGCGCGACAGGAGCGGAGGGGAGATGAGACTGCAGAGAGGGTGGTGTCCGCGCCGTCGAGCTCCTCAGCGCCGCAAGCTCCTCCGCCCGCGCCACCCGAGCCAAGAGAGAAGTGGGGGAGGACGAGGAGAAAGAGAGGGGGGAGAGTGACTCTGACAGGTGGGTCCGCGAGGTAGTTAGGGTATATTGGTAGGGGTTTTTTCTGTCACAGGATCCAAAATGTGAAAATTTCAATTGATTTGCTAATAAAAAATATGACAAGGGCTGGGACAACGATTATTAGAGGCTGAAACAGTGAAACGCAAAAAAACAATAGCTTGTGTTGTAGAGGCAGTGTCTGTGGAGTAGCCTCATCCAATGTGGTACAACTTTGGGCATGAAAAAAAATTATGTTTAATGCAACTCTTTATTATTTGTGTAATGGTTTTGGTGGTGCACCTTTAACCATAATTTTGTATAGGAATAAGATTGATAAAATTAATAAGTTTTACCTTTCAATAAGAATTTAGAAATACCATTTTTATTTTTCAAACTAAGTATTTAAAACATCTTTGATGATTAAAGTTTCAATAGTCTAATCACCTGATCATATTGAACATGTAAGTATTTGGTGATTGAAAGGAGTATTTCTTTAATTGATTTGTTTTATTCATCAAATTCTCATTTAGCTTGAAATTATCTTGATGTCACCCAGAGGAGAGTGAATAGACGTTCCTAAAAAACTAACAGTGAAATTAAACTTTAACATTGAGACTTCCGATCCAAATCACCTAAGGTTCCGATTGGCCTTCTCTGTCTTGCAAAAAGGCCTGATCGAAACTTCCGATCCCTGTGTTGAATCCCTCGGAGAGGATGTAACCAGAGACAACGCCCAGAACATAAGGGTGACCAGAGATAGGTAAACAACAATAAATGAACAGGAACACAACTAGAGCAGTTTATGCAAGAGAAATCACAAAGACAATGCAAGAGAGAGCGGGAGACAATTTTTCACCGAAGTTTAGGTCCCAATAATCCTACGTCTCCGTTGAGAGACTCCAAAAGGCCGGATCTCTCTCGTTCCTAAGCCTTACCAAGCATCCACAAAGATCCAGCTCGATATCCACTCAAGTTACCCATTTTCCTTTCAGAGGCGGAGTAAAATCCTTCACAAACGATCCTGGGCTATCCACAACGATCGGAGCTCACGGGCGATGCCTAGCCGGCTAGGAGAAAGACCTTCAAGAGTAATAAGCTCAATGACGAAGCCCTGGAGGCGATCTCCAAGTGCTCACAAGAACCCTAACCTTACAAGCTCTCAAAATCTCAAATCTCCAACCCAAACTTACAAAAATGCTCTACATCTAAGGTGGAGAGATGTAGAAACCTTAGAAAGCCTAAGGGAGTAGGTGTAATGAACCAAAAATTGTAAATCATTGGAAATTAGTATAACAAAAATTGTCAATAATGTGCTAATTTTATTTTTGTTGTTTTTGGATCTTCCATAATGCATTTGCATTCATTAATTAAATATGGGAAAAATAAAATATCAAATACAAGTTGGATAAAAATATGGAAAGATTTGGACAATGGAAGACACCTTAAATAATGTGTCACGTCCTATTTTTTGCCTTTTTTTGCTTTAGTTGGTAATTGTGAAAATTCACGCTGAGTTTATTCGCCTAAAATTAGCTTAATTAAAATTTCACAATCAAAAGGATTTAATTTAGCTAATAAATTAATTACGCCGCTATTTTATTCGGTCGCTCGTTAGTTGGAATTTAATCGAAGTTTATTTGATATTTATTTGATTGTCCAAATTCTCTAAAGTCCTCAAAATTCTCAAATTCCCAAATATTTCCAATTTGGCAAATTTTCATAAAACTCCCTACTTTTCTCCTTTTTCCCTTCTCTCCTTTACTTCCTTGCCATTTTTTCATTTTTCCTCCTTCCCTTCTTTTTTTCCTTTCTTCTTCCTTCCCCAATGGAGACCGGAGCCCGACGGCCGCCTCCTTCTGTAGCTTGGCCCAGGCGGCTAAAGCCCAAGCTGCGACCCTCACCCTGGCCCGCACATTCCTTCGTCGCCACAGCCCAACCCGGTTCGAGACGCCGCCAAACAGAGTCGTGCCGCCGCTGGACTCCCACACTAGCCACCGCAAAATCCAGAGCCACCGCTAACCCTAGCTCTTTCTTCTCTATAAATACCACAGCTCCATCGCCCCTTGCCTCCCTTCCAAACCTTAGACACCACCGCCTCTCGCCGCCCGCAAGCAAAGCCGCCATCGCCGTTGCCTTCCCAAGCCCCGTCTACCATCAGTATGGACCCAGGCCAAAGCCCTCTCCTCATGCTGCTCGATTCTTCCCTGTCTCCGACACGCCGCCTCGGTCTCATCGAGTTTCACCGTCGAGTCGCCATTCCAAGAGTCCCGTGTCGTCGTTCCAGGGGCTAGCCTGTCCCTTATCTTTGCCTCCTTCTCCTTTAACCAACACCGCCCTTCGCCATCGCCGCTGATCGCAATCATCTTCAATAGCCTCGCCGTGCCAGAGCGCGTGCACACCGTGATGTCGCATGATGGCCACGCCCACGTCACGCCGTGGCATGCATGGTGGTGTTTCCCTCCTCTGAGTCACTATCATGTGGGCCCTACCGGCGAATCCTTCTGAGGATGACGTGTGGACCCGCATGAATACTCCCCGACAAATCTTGGCCGTCTAATTTTCCAGATCCATCCAGGATTTCCTTAACTCGATCCGGTGCCACAGCAGCCCTAATCTGCCACGTCATCGTGCCACATCACCGCCACATCAGCCCTAGATGCTGACGTGTTGCCACGTGGACGCTCACGTCACCGATCCACCACCTCCCTTCTCTTCGCCCTCCGTGGACTGAGTCCACCGTGAACTGGGTCACTGACAGTGGACCCCACCTCCTTTTATCCATTCAAAAATAATTCAATTTCTGAAATTCAAAATTTAGAGCATATTCTTAGAATATTCCATTCCAATTTCTTTTTAGATTTTCTCTGAATTCAAACTTCCAGAGGTCATAACTCATCTGTTCGAACTCCGATTCGACCCGTTCTTCTTTCTAAATTTTTCTAAAATGAGATCTACCTAATGGTTCAGTTTGTTGTTCCATTGGATGTTATTTAGTTTGCATTTTCTCTTTGTTTATTTTGTTTCTCGTTGCAATCGTGTAGACGTTGGTGCCAAGGAGAAGGTTGCAAACAGAAGATGCCGTGCAGGTGCAATACTTGGAGCAAGGCAAGTGCACCCTTGACCATGTTGATCCCAATTTGTAAATTGTTTTGTTTGAAACTATATATTATTTGGTTCCAAATTATCATATTGGGTAATATGACCTAATTGCTATCATTTCATGCCTTGATTACTATTCATGCCTAGTTGAACATAGGGGAGTTAGCTCAGGGTAGAGTAGTGATGCTTAGCCTGCTTAAATTGTTTTTCAAGCAAAATATAATTTTGATTAATGATAAATTTATCACTATTTTTATATGAACCGTGTGGTTGTGTACTATGTTTTCAGTAGCATATGTTGCACCGTGCAGTAATAAACTGGTGGATAAAATGATTTGGACTGGGGTGATGGATGATTCTATGTGTGAAAGTACATCTAACCCCTAAGTGGGTTTTGAAGGATTAATGACAAAGCAGTTAAGGGACTAATGAGTTTATCGAGAATTGTACAGAGAATTAGTCCCAGGTTGCTTAGTGTGGTGCATGGAGACCCCCACAAAAACATGACGCAAAACGGCGAAGCGACTTAGAGTTTATTTTGAATTTTTTTGAATTTTCTTTTGAGTCGAGGAAAAACCGTACTATCAAGAGGGGTTTCAAGCAAAGTTCCAAGACCACTCAAGTGCTTAAGATCCAAATAGCTGAGAGTCCATCACTTTGGCATAACATACACACATTTGGGATGGGCTAGTTTCAGTGTTAAGGTCGAAGATTCGACCCTAGGATCGAAGGCTTCGACCAGCCAACTCGGCCAGAGACTAAGTGTTGGCCGGAGGTTCCTACCCCTGGGATCGGAACCTCCTGGCCAAAATCTGTGAGTAACGACTAAGTGACGTAAGCCATGTCCTATAAAGCCCAAACTTTGATTCTAGCCGTTGTTGAGGCATACCACTTCATTCCAACTGTTCCCTAGCTCTCCTAAGGTCCTTTGAGCTCTCCCAACTAGTTCTAGTGCATCCTTATTGATTCTTGTGAAGATCTAGTGGAAAATTGAGTGAATTTTGTTGAGAGAGGCTAGGAGGATCTTGTGTACTGAGGAGACGCGGATTGGCTGCTTGAGCTTATTCTCTTGGAGGGAAGCCTCCTAGACGGTTAGGCGTCTCCCGCGAGCTTCCTCTTGTTGTGGATTGTCCCAGGAAAGTTTGTGAAGGTTAATCTCGCCTCCGTAAGGAAAAGAGGTAAATTCTAGTGGATACCAAGTTGATCTTCGTGGTTGCTTGGTGAGGAAAGGGGTCAATTGAGACCCAGCTCTTTGGAGCTCTTCAACGGAGACGTAGGATCTTTGTGATCCGAACTTCGGGAAAATCTTTGTGCCTCCATTGTGTTTTCTCGTTATTGCCTCTTTTTATATCTTATCTTGCCAGCATTTATCTCTTACTCCATTACTTACACCATACTTGATCTCTGTCAAAATTATCCATAATTGAAGTGTCTTGGTAGAGTCAGAACTCCACGGTCGGAACCTTCAGCGTTCTTAGCCGGAACCTCCGACTAGCCCTTTTGGCCAGCCTGAGGGAGCCGGTCGGAACCTCCTACCATTTTGGTCGGAGGTTCCTACCAGAATTTTACCGCTGCATTTGAAAAACTTTTCAGGAACTCCTATTCACCCCCCTCTAGGCAACATTAACGGGCTTTCAATTGGTATCAAAGCCTAAACTCTAAGAAGCTTAACCGCTGGAGTTGATCCGAAGATGTCGATCAAGAAGGTGGTTGATTCTACCGGAGTTAAAGAAGACGGAGATGGCTCGACTAGTAAGTCGGGTGGAAGAAAGGGAGCTGCCTTTGACCTTGATTACAACAAGTTTATCCCTCCCTCTCAGCAATTCATCTCCATGCCTTCCGGACACGCTCCCTATTTTGACGGGACATTCTATAGCGCGTGGAAGCACACAAGATGAAATTGCATCTAATCTTGTTACATCCAAGTGTTTGGAAGATTGTGTGCACAGGTGTGACAGATGCTCCGGAGGAAGGAGAGGAACCTACACCAGCTCAAGAGGCTCTTATCCACCGCAATACTTAAGCCGCAAGTGTCATCCTCAACTCCCTGAGTCCCGAGGAATGCAACAAGGTTGACCAACTCGAGGAGGCCAAGGAGATTTGAGATACACTTCAATTGGCGCATGAAGGATCCCCCGGCGTGTGAGAGTCGAAGATTGAGTTGCTTGAGGGACAACTTGGGCGGTTCGTGATGGAAGACAACGAGACGCCGCAAGAGATGTACGATCGCATGATGGTCATTGTCAACAAAATTCGTGGTCTTGGTGGTGATGACATGACCGATCATGTGGTTGTCAAGAGGCTTCTCCGCGTGATCGCCCCAAGAAATCCCACCTTGGTGACCCTCATCCGGGAGATGAAGAACTTAAGAGACTCAGCTCAAGCGACGTTCTCTCGAGAATCATCTCACATGAGCTATTAGAAAAGGAAGCCAAGGAGGTGAAACAACTTGCCAAGAATGCTGCTATCGCCAAGAACAAAGAAGTCGCTTTGAAGGCCAAGAAGGAGCAAGTCTCAAGCGAGTTCGAGAGTGAAAATGAAGACTTCGCTCTTGTGGTGAAGAAGTTCAAGCACTTCCTTCATCGAGGCGGTTTTGGCAAGGACAAGAAGGAGGATGACAAAAGAAGGAGGCAATCCAAACGGGCATGCTACGAATGCAAGGAGTATGGCTATTTCATCACCGATTGCCCCAAGCTCAAGAACAAGGGTGGCAAGTCCAAGGTGATCCAGAAGAAGACTAGATGTGCTCACATTGGAGAGGAGTGGTTCTTCAATAATGAGAATGACGACAAGAAAAAAGACGATGATGAAGGGATTGCCACAATTGCCATCAAGTCGTCGTCGGGATTTGAGGAGCGTCTCTTCGACAACTTAAGCGACGACGACCACTGTGAGCCCACTTGTCTCATGACACAAGGGCGAAAGGTAACCTCCCAATCCAAATCTCCTCAAATTGATGATGATGATCTTAGTGATGATGAAAGTGAGGATGATATGGATGAGATGCTCAAGGGTTTTAGCAAGCCGGCCATGTTGCAATTGGCTAAGCTCATGAAGGCATTGGAGGGTAAAGAAAAATCTTTCGAAAGATAAGAGGACTTGCTTATCTTCGAAAAGGAGAGAAATCTTGTCCTAGAGGAGGACTTGGCTAAGGAGAAGGAGAGGATTGAGGAATTAACCAAAGGGCTCTTTTTGTCAATAACTCAATGGCTAATCTAAAGAGTGTGAATGAAACACTTCAAGAGAACCTTGTGAAATTGGACCAAAATCACAAAGCTCTTGAAGTGCAATTTGACACTCTTTGGAGTAGCGCCTCCACTCCATTGAGGCACTAATATCTCCAATGCCTTCACAAGCAACGGATGCGCAAAATGCTATAATTACGATTTGGATGCATATGCTACTAACCTTCAAGTTTTGGAGGCACTTAAAAAGGAGAATGAGCGGTTGGGTACCTTGGTAAAGTTTGGATGTTTGAAAACATTCTAATCCAAGGATGCCCTCTACAAAACTCTCACTACCCACTCTAACAAGAATGGCTATGGTCTTGCCTTCTCTCCTCATGAAAGTAGACCATCCAGAAGGACCATGGTCAATGGGAAGCAATGCTTGACGTTTGTGAAAGAAGAAGGTTCGTCGCAAGCTGAGGCGGTAAAAAGATCCTCGGCCAGTCTAGGGGCCGGAAGCTCCGACCATAGTGGCTAGAGGTTCCGACCCAACTGGTCGGAGGTTCGGCCAGCTTTCACAGGCAGATCGAGAGGCCTGGTAGGAGACTCCGACCAAAATGGTAGGAGGTTCCGACCAGCCAACCCAGACAGACCGAGAGGACTGGTAGGAGGCTCCGACCAGAAAAACTGTACTATGAATCGTATGAGATTACCAAGAATCACCGCGGTAAAGTGATTGCTCATTTCGTTAGTGATTACTATGAGGAGTACAGGGCTTGTGTGTGGGTGTCTAAGGTGCTTGTGACTAATGTTAAAGGACCCAAACTTAGACAAGTTTGGGTACCTAAATCCCAAGCTTGATTTCTTTTGTAGGCATACTCCTCTAGTGGATCGAGTTGGGTTGTTGACAGCGGATGCACCAACCACATGACGGGAGAGAGGAGTATGTTTGCAACTCTTAACGAGAATGGAGGAGATCATGACAGTATTGTCTTTGGAGATGATGGTAAGGGCAAGGTAATGGGTCTAGGTAAAATTAGCATCTCCAACAATCTATCTCTCTCTAATGTTCTTTTCGTCAAATCCTTAAACTATAATTTACTATCGGTATTTCAATTGTGCAAATTGGGCTATAATTACTTGTTTATCGATGAGGATGTTACCGTCTTTAGAAGAGATGATAATTCCATTGCATTCAAGGGAAGGTTGAAGGAAGATATTTATCTAGTGGATTTTGACCTAGATAAAATGAACCCAAAGGTTTGCTTGATTGTAAAATCCTCAATGGGGTAGCTTTGGCATCGAAGGCTAGCTCATGCGGGATGAGGAACTTGTCGAATCTTCTAAAGGGGAACATATTCTCGGGCTATCTAACGTCACTTTTGAGAAAGACCGTGTGTGTAGCGCTTGTCAAGCCGGAAAGGAAGTTGGGAACCCATATCCTGTAAAAAACATAATGACTACCTCACGGCCATTAGAACTACTTCACATGAATCTCTTCGGTCCCGTGGCCTACCTAAACATCGGAGATAACAAATACGGGCTCGTAATTGTTGATGATTTTTCTCACTTCATTTGGGTGTTCTTTTTGCAAGATAAGAGTAAAACCCAAGGAATTTTCAAGAAATTCGCAAAGCGAGCCCAAAATGAGTTTGAGCTCAAGATCAAGAAAGTTAGGAGCGACAATGGGGGGAGTTCAAGAATACTCAAGTGGAGGAATTCCTTGATGACGAGGGGATTAAGCACGAGTTCTCCGCTCCATATGATCCACCTCAAAATGGAGTGGTGGAAAGGAAGAACCGGTCTCTTGTCGAGATGGCAAGGACTATGCTAGATAAATACAAGATCCCGGATATCTTTTGGGCGGAGGCGGTGAACACCGCGTGTCACGCGCTAAATCGCCTCTACCTCCACAAATTTCTCAAAAAGACGGCATATGAACTCCTCGCCGGTAACAAACCCAATGTCTCCTACTTTCGTGTTTTTGGTTGCAAATGTTTTATTTTGAGTAAGAGACCTCGCTTATCCAAGTTTGCTCCAAAAGTGGATGAAGGATTTCTACTCGGATATGAGTCAAATGCTCACGCCTATCGTGTTTTCAAAAAGTCTCCGAAATGGTTGAAACCACGAGAGATGTGATATTTGATGAAACTAATGGCTATCAAGTGGAGCAAGTTGAGCTTGAGATACTAGGTGAAGGAGTCACAGGACACGACATAGAGAAAAATGCAATTGGAGAAGTGAGGCCGCTAGAAAAGTCGAAGGAGCAAGGAGGTACCGAACAACCTCCTTCCACTCAAGCAGCGCTTACAAGCACAAGAATTGACCAAGAGGACGATCTAGCACGAGTAGATGGACCCGATGCCGAGGGCACTAGTGAGCCAAGAGACACCGACTGAGCTCAAGTCCCCTCGGTGCACCATCCAAGAATTCACCACACCGTGCAAAGAGATCATCCCGTCGACAACATTCTTGGTGATGTCCAAAGAGGGGTAACCACTCGCTCTTGGGTCACTAACTTTTGTGAGAATTACTCCTTTGTCTCATCTTTGGAGCCAATTAGGGTGGAGGACACACTTGGTGATCCGGATTGGGTGATGACCATGCAAGAAGAATTGAATAACTTTACCCGCAATCAAGTGTGGTCATTAGTGGAGAACTCAAGCAAACATCATCGGCATCTCAGTGGGTTTTTCGCAACAAGCAAGACGAAAATGGAGTGGTTACTCACAACAAAGCACTGTTAGTGGCTCAAGGGTTCACTCAAGTCGAGGGCCTCGACTTCGGTGAAACCTTTGCGCCGGTTGCTCGCCTTGAGTTCCTTCGAATTTTATTAGCTTATGCCGCTAACCATGATTTCAAGTTTTATCAAATGGACGTCAAGAGTGCGTTTCTCAACGACCAATCTCCGAGTTGGTGTATGTTGAGCAACTGCCCGGGTTTGAAGATCCCAAACATCCAAACTATGTCTACAAGCTTCATAAAGCGCTCTACGGGCTCAAGCAAGCCCCTAGAGCTTGGTATGAATGTCTTCGCAACTTTCTACTAAAAGATGGCTTTAAAATAGGCAAAACCGACACTACTCTCTTCACTAAGAAATTCAAGAATGATTTATTTGTGTGCCAAATTTATGTCGATGACATAATCTTTGGCTCTACTAATTCCTCTTTTAGTGAAGAATTTAGTAAAATCATGACTAGGAGATTCGAGATATCGATGATGGGGGAGCTCACTTTTTTCCTCGGGCTTCAAGTCAAACAACAAAAGGATGGAACCTTCATCTCGCAATCAAAGTATCTCAAGGACATTCTCAAGAAATTCGAGATGGAGGGAGCCAAACCCATCAAGACTCCAATGCCAATAAATGGGCATCTTGACCTCGACGACAACAGCAAACCGATCGATCAAAAAGTATATCGCTCCATGATTGGATCTCTTCTTTACCTTTCTGCATCTAGACCGGATATTGTGCTTAGTGTGTGCATGTGCGCTCACTTTCAAACGGCGCCTAAAGAATGTTATCTTATTGCCGTAAAGAGAATTCTAAGATATTTGGTGCACACTCCTAATTTCGGTCTTTGGTACCCTAAGAGTTGTGATTTTGAGCTAATTGGATATTCCGATTCCGATTATGCCAGGTGTAAGGTTGACCGCAAGAGCACAACGGGGACTTGTCAATTTCTTGGACGGTCTCTAGTTTCTTGGACCTCCAAGAAGCAAAACTCCATTGCCCTATCCACCACCGAGATGGAGTACATAGCCGCCGGCTCGTGTTGTGCTCAACTCCTTTGGATAAAACAAACTCTTCAAGACTATGGCTACAAAATGACTAAAATCCCACTCCTTTGTGATAATAAGAGCGCCATCAAAATAGCCAATAATCCCGTTCAACACTCAAGAACCAAATATATTGACATACGCCACCACTTCTTGAGAGACCACGAAGCCAAAGGAGATATCGCCATTACCCATGTGAGAACCGAACACCAACTTGCTGGTATCTTCACCAAGCTCTTAAATGAAAAGAGGTTTTGCGAGCTTAGGAGTGAGCTCAATATCTTAGATTCTCGAAACATTGTAAGACTAAGTGCTTGACTAATAAATAGTCAAGAATGGGTCTAAAGGATGTCAATCAAAGTGAGCTTCTGTGTTTTTAAGGCATTTTCTTGTGTAGAAAATGATCTTAACACCAAGAACGGAGCTTCAACATTCCCCAACTCATTTTCTCAAAAAAAAATATTGCGAAAATCCTTGTGTGATAGTTTTACATTGTGAAAATTTGGGTCTTTTCATTGTTGATCTTCATTTGTGACCATTGTTATGTGCTTATTGATTGCTGCTGGTCACATATGAGTAAACGAAAAATCATGTCCACCTCCTTTCGGCCAAAATACCTTGTTTTCCTTCCTTCCAGAAAAAACTGGTCGGAGGTTCTGGCCCTATGGCCGGAGGTTCTGGCCCTATGGCCGGAGGCTCCAACCCAATATTCCTGACCAAAAATCTGGCTGGAAGCTTCGGCCCCTGAGCCCGAAGGTTCTGGCCCACCATCGGTTTTTACCCCCTTTGGACGGCTAGGAGTTCTTCTCTCTCCTCATTTCATCCCCTCTCAGCCCTAACTCTCTCCTATTCTCCATTTGGGCGATTTTTAACTCCAACCATCAAAATTCTTCAGGGATTCACGTTTCTTTCCTCTTTGGTGGTCGGAGACTCCGTCTCGTCGACGTTTTTGCGCTTCCTCATCTCAAGGTATTGGTTTCGATCTTGTCCTTAGGTTTTTCATATTTTTGACCCGATCTTTCTATATGTGAACCTAGAACTAGTTTTCCTTCGTGGAAAACCTTCCTGCACACCCCTAGAACATCGATCTATAGTTTTGGATAAAATGCATTGGCTAATTTTGAAGATCAAGTCACAGCCTTGTGTGGGCCGGAGGTTCCAGTCCTCATGGCCAGAAGTTTCGACCAGCACTCTGGGCCTGGCCGAGAGAATTGGCCGGAGGCTCCGGCCCCTGGGTCGGACCCTTCGACCGGCTATTACTGCTAGCCTTTGTAACCTTGGATCTTCCAATATGTCCTTTCTTCTCCTGTTTTTCCTCTCTTTTTGGTGCTTTGATGCCAAAGGGGAAGAAAATTCAGAATGAAGGGGCCCCTCCTCTCACTTTTGTTGGCTGCTGTGCAGTATGGCCGGAACCTCTGACCCTGAGGCCGGAGGTTCCGACCCCCTCCTGTCTTTAGGTTTCCTAGATTTTTTTTCGGCCATTGGACATGTATTGACCATATTTTGTGATGTAATGAATGCTTAATTATGACTCTAGGTTAATTTCAGCATTTAAATCTATTCTTGTGATGCCATGCAATGAGATGTGATGTTTATTTCTCATGTTTTGTGAGTTTGCCATGTCATATGCATTTGATATTCAATTTATCATGTCACACTTTGCATCTCATGGATAAAAATAGATGAATAAGACTTTTCATGTTTCACAAAAACTCAATATGCATATATACTTCACTCTCACTAATATATGCATATTTCTAGGGGAGCCAAATTCATCTACTTTCATTCAAAATCAAATTTATATATTCATTCTGTTATAAGCTTTAACCGTATTGTCATCAATCACCAAAAAGGGGAAAATTGAAAGTGCATCTAACCCCTAAGTGGGTTTTGAAGGATTAATGACAAAGCGGTTAAGGGACTAATGAGTTTATCGAGAATTGTGCAGAGAATTAGTCCCAAGTTGCTTAGTGTGGTGCATGGAGACCCCCACAAAAACATGACGCAAAATGGCGAAACGACTCGGAGTTTATTTTAAATTCTTTTGAATTTTCTTTTGAGTCGAGGAAAAATCGTACTATCAAGAGGGATTTCAAGCAGAGTTCCAAGACCACTCAAGTGCTTAAGATCCAAATAGCTGAGAGTCCATCACTTTAGCACAACACACACACTTGGGATGGGCTAGTTTCAGTGTCAGGGTCGGAGGTTCCGACCCCTAGGATCGGAGGCTCCGACCAGCCAACTCGGCCAGAGACTAAGTGTTGGCCGGAAGTTCCTACCCCTGGGGTCGGAACCTCCTGGCCAAAATCTGTGAGTAACGGCTAAGTGACATAAGCCATGTCCTATAAAGCCCAAACTTTGATTCTAGCTGTTGTTGAGGCATACCACTTCATTCCAACTATTCCCTAGCTCTCCTAAGGTCCTTTGAGCTCTCCCAACTACTTCTAGTGCATCCTTGTTGATTCTTGTGAAGATCTAGTGGAAAATTGAGTGAATTTTGTTGAGAGAAGGCTAGGAGGATCTTGTGCACTTGAGGAGGACGCGGATTGGCTGCTTGGAGCTTATTTCTCTTGGAGGGAAACCTCTTAGACGGTTAGGCGTCTCCCGCGAGCTTCCTCTTGTTGTGGATTGTCCCGGGAAAGTTTGTGAAGGTTAATCTCGCCTCCGTAAGGAAAAGAGGTAAATTCTAGTGGATACCAAGTTGATCTTCGTGATGGCTTGGTGAGGAAAGGGGTCAATTGAGACCCAGCTCTTTGGAGCTCTTCAACGGAGATGTAGGATCTTTGTGATCCGAACTTCGGGAAAATCTTTGTGCCTCCGTTGTGTTTTCTCGTTATTGCCTCTTTTTGTATCTTACCTTGCCAGCATTTATCTCTTACTCCATTACTTACACCATACTTGATCTTTGTCAAAATTATCCATAATTGAAGTATCTTGGTAGAGTCAGAACTCCACGGTCGGAACCTCCGGCGTTCTTAGCCGGAACCTCCGACCAGCCCTCTTGGCCAGCCCGAGGGAGCCGGTCGGAACCTCCTACCATTTTGGTTGGAGGTTCCTACCAGAATTTTACCGCTGCATTTGAAAATTTTTTCAGGAACGCCTATTCACCCCCCTCTAGGCGACATCAACAGGCTTTCAATGTGAACCTAGGTAGGTGGTAAGGCACTGTTTGGGCCCTTACCATGAGCTGGATGCTCTTTAGCTGCTTAAAGAACCAACTACACGTTCTTTGGCTGCAACTCAAAAATGTGTGCTATTATAGATGCTAGTAAGTCGCCTTGGTCATTGAAGGACTTCACTTTGTGTGCTATTGAACTGAGCCACCATACAACCACATATCCTTATGGGAGGACCTAGCTTAGTAGATGTCCTAGTTCTAGCACTAGCAACCTAGATGGTTAGAGTAGGTTTTGGTTAGCACCATGTGGACTTTCCTATTGTGGGGGAAAGGCATCTAATAGGGACTCCAGTGTTGGGACGAAGATTTTGGACTGTCTTGGTACGCTTTAGTATTTAGCTATACTAAAATATATCATGTGGATAACGTTGTACAACCTCAGCAGAGTATAATAATCTATTTGAATAACCACGTCCTCTGTCATGGACATGCTCGGTGATTTCACATGAGGGGTAGTTTGCGAAAACTTTTGCTTTTGGGAGAGATCTGTGTGCAGAGTAAAGTAATGTGATAGACGTGGGGTCCTGTGTGGGCGCGCTATCCTTTTGGTTGAGATGATTGGTTGGTAACAGATGTATTTATGACTGTTGTTTAAATATCTGTTTTTAAATTGTTTATAAATGTAACTGATGTGTTATGCAAAATAGTCATTGCCTTACTTTGTTAGCTTGTACATATGCATGTTATTCCATGTGCACTTGCTGAGTATTTCATGTACTTACCTTACAATTTCCCCCAAATCTAGAGAAAAAGTATCCACTGTTTCCTGAGGAGTTCGCTGAAGAAGGCGCTGAACAGGTCGTGTGCCTAGTTGATTGCCTGTGGCAAGTTGATGGAGCTTCCACGCATTTTATCTTTATTTCCGTTGTGCAACTTTATTTTTGTTAGGTCTTGCGTGGCAGAAAAATATAAACTTTAGTCATAAGGCTTACCACAATCTATTTATTTAATAAATGTTTAGCTCGTTATTTGTGATGTTGGCTATAATATTATCTTTGTAACTGTGTCTGCTAGTGTGACCCTGGACTAGCACAGTATACACAGAGGGTTCTAGTTTGAGTCCCGACATAATATTTTATAAAAATCTCACAAATTTATTACTTAATTTTGTAACTCATTTATAAATGTCAAAACACACAAAATCAATTGAAATTCAAATAAAAACAGAAACTTATCTGAATTTTCACAGAAATTTTATACACGAGAAAATCCCAAAAATTCACCAATTACAATTCATGTCACATCTACCACCAGTAAAATTTGCACAAAACTACAAGCACCAGAACACCCAAAATAAATTCGAGAAAATCTCTGTCCATCTCAAAATTCCAGGAAAATAATCCCCTCTGATCTTCTCCTTTCTCGCTCTGATCAATGGGCCCAGGACCCACCTGTCAGCCACCCACCACCCATCTCTCTCCTCCTCCTTTCTCTTTCTCTCTCTTTCTCCCCCCTTCGTCCCTTCCTTGTGGACGCCGCCGCCAACCGATGCCGCCCTGCACTGCGCTGCTCTGCTTCGCCCGACGCCTGCTCCAACCGCCGGCCCTGCCCTCCCTCTGCCGCCCTACCACTCTGCCTCTGCTCCGCGCCCTGCCTCCGCTCTGCCTCTGCTTTGCCACCAGCCCTGCTCTACCCGCGCCAGCCGCCAACCCGCCTGCCCGTGCCAGCCGCCCCACCGTGTCAGCTTGCGCCTGCTCTGCCAAAAGCCGACGCCCCTGCCGTGCCAGCCTCCATGCAACGGCCGGCGACCGCCCAGACGAGACGCCAACCGCGACAACATCGCCGAGCTCCCTCCTATCTCTCTCTCTCGGCCTATAAAAGCGTACCCGAGCCGCCCACCCTTCCCTCACCTCGCCCTCAATCCTCCCCAGCCAAACCCGAAGACCGAAGCCCTCCTTCGCGGGGACGGGACACCGCCATCTCTGCTCCGCCCGGCCGGAGCAAGCCAATCTCCTTGCACAGTGAGTCCGGACCGAATCCTCGCATAAGCGCCACCCTAGGAGCCCCTGAACTTTTCCCCTCAACCAATTTCAGGACCCCGCCGCTGGAGAGCCGCTGCCGCCGCCGTCAGTCTCCGCTGCCTCGGAATCATGTCGCCCCACTGCCTCGGACCGCCTCCGCCCGAAGCAAGCACGTGGGAAGACTCCCCATAATCCCTATACCCCCTCCTCGCTCTGAATCGACCCGCGGTCTCCTGTAGCACCACCGCCGCCGCTGTCCCTAACAGCCGCCGCCGCCTAGCTCCCGCCGCCGGCTGTCCCGGCCGCTGCACCGTCGCCACCGCCACGGGATAGAGTCGTGAGGACCTCGCCTAGCCTCCCCGAGCCTTGCCTGATCCCGCCGCTGCTTCCCTCGTCGCCGGTGAGCTCAACTCGAGCCACCGTTCCCCTCCCTCGTGTGTGGTGGCTGGATAAAGAAGACAGGAAGAACCTCTTTTCGATTTTGAAAAGTATAGGGGCCGAGTTAGAAAGTCCCAGAGGCTGACATACAGGCCCCAGTCAATTTAAAAGGGAAAGGACGTTTTCCTTTATATCAGTATTACGCTTTCCAAAGCGAAAGCGTAATATGCTTTCGGCCGAGAGGCCAAAATACTCCTGTGAACTCAAACTTGACCGAAAGCCCTAGTCAATTGAGGTTAACCAAATTTTGTTAGACTTATAATAATTTTCTCTTTAATACTGTGAACTCAAACTTGGCACTATTGTTCTGGAAAATTTCATAAATTCAAGTTTAAATAATAATCTTTATCTTTATTGTATGTAAATATTTAAAATGTTATATCTGACTCATACGATATCGGATTTAGGTGGTTCTTTCTCCTAAATTCATATAAAATCAATATCTACACAGTGTATATGTTCATACATCATGAAGCATATTTTTGTTTAGGAGTTTTATTGAATGTTTATTTGAATATACGTTTAAATTTAATTATTTAGAAAATGACTCAGTTGTTGCCATTGACGAGAGTGTCCAGGGCCATGAAATATTTGAGGAAACACATGAGCAAGGCAAGTCCTATTCAATCCTCCTTCGATCATGTTGAATCCTATATTATTGCAAATGTTTTATTATCTATAAATTTCATGCGATGATTTATAAAATATGGGTATTGGTAGAAATGTCCTAATTACTGCATTATTGTTAATTTGATTCCCTCATTGTTGATAACCCTAGGTTATGGGCATATACTTTCTAAGTACCAAACTGGGTATACTCGAGTTACCATTATAGCTATTGCTTAGCCATGCTTAGAAAAAAATTACAATGACTACAAAATAATATGATGTCCATTCTTTAAAAAATGGGATATTTGAAAATGTTGTATAGAGGGTTTGCCTCAGTTATTTCTGAAAAGTGGAAATCTGAAAATGATGATTTTCAGACTTGGGCGGTAAGTGATGTGCATATGGTGACAGTTGCACACTAATAGGGGAGTGTTCGCCCGAGTCGATTAAGGACCAAAATATATGTCACCAACTAAGATTACGGTGCAATCACATGTGTTAGTTATGGGATAACCTTAGCTTAATATATTGCTTATTGCTTAACCTTGTACTGGGAGGCCGAAGTAGTAGGGGTAGGTCCTAAGGGACTACTCATAGGAGCTATCTATGTGACCCTGTGGGAATGGTTGTTCGCCATACGGCATGGGCATCTGAGCATATCCAATATAATGGAGTAGTGCCTCTAGGGGGACGACTGACTGTTCTACCCATGGTGTTAGGGATGGTCGGTCAACTGGCCTGAGCATACTAGGGATCGAACTAGTGGGATTTTCACTCTCTGGGCTCGTTCAAGGTTAAACTTGAGCAATGTAGTGGCTTCGTCACAAGCTAGTAAACGGGTACCAGTTGGTATTGCATGACATGGTTGACATGGTTGCTAGAATGTGTCATATGGGTAAAGTGCACAACCTCTGCAGAGTGTGTTAAAAACTAATTGATTAGCCGTGCTCATAGTCATGAGCGACTTGGTGATGTGATATAAGTATAGTGTTTGGTGATTTGCTAAATGTTTTATGAAATTTTGGCATGATGGAAAAATGATGATGATTTTGCCCGGTGTGGGCTGAGAATAAAATGTTTACCTTCTGCCATGGAAGGCGCAAAAATGATATTATGATTATGTTTATGTACTATTACTATTATTCACTTCTTGCTTTATAAGTTGCGTTGCAATCTATTACTATTTACTATTGCGAATTTAAATTTGTTGTACACTGAAAATGAGTCCACAAATATAGCCCTTTTTGATCTAAACTTGCAAATAACTCTAGGTTTCCCAAGGCTTTGGGTAGGGCTTGTCAATACCTTGTGTATTGACCCACCTCTTGTTGTTGTTTTTAGACATAGATGCAGGTGAAGAGATGCCTAGTGACGATTGATTTGCACCGGGTACCGAAGCTTTTGAGGATAGTTCTTTCTAAGGTGATTCCTAGTCGGTTGGTTGTGTGGTTTGGTAGATGGGCACATCAAAGAACTTAAGTATCTTGTATCTTTTCCGTTGTGTTTTAACTCTTTTATTTAGCCATTCGGCCCTATCTATGTTGTAAAACCTTGCACTCGTTAAGTTATGAACCACCTTATCTATTTATAAGTTATATATGTTGTATTGATGTGCCGTCAAGAATGTGGACGCACGTACTAGTTAATGATCATGGGACTAGTATAGTGTACGTTATAGGTATTTGGGAATTCAAATCCCCGGATACCAACAGTAGGTCTGAAAGATCCGACAGCCACTTGCTCAAAGTGGGGGTGGGGGGAGTTAAATACTTGCACCCACTCAAAACTAGCTGTTACTCACATATTTGAACATCAGAGGTTCCAATCGAGGACAATCGGAACACTTCCGATCAACACTTGGGAACTTGTAGGGAAGATGGACCGGAAGCTCCGATCAACCCTCTCTGCCAGGCCAAAAGCCTTGATCAGAACTTCTGATCAGGCTTTTCAGCCAGACAGAGAGTGTTGATTGGAACCTTCGGTCACAACCACCGGAATCTCCAATCAACACTTAAGCTTCACCATCTTTAACTTCTCCCGTGATTCATGTTCCGATGATCTTCTACGAAGCCAATGGCTCACAACAAAGTTAAGGGGCTGTTTGGTTGGCTGCCAAAGGTTGTCACGCCAAACCTTAGACGTGTCACAATTTGTTTACCTAGTGTTTAGTTAGTTGTTACAATTGTAGCATGTCATACTTCATTAGTCCTTAAATCTCACATGTCATAGACTCAGTTTGGGGTAGAGACTATGATGGCCATACAACATGGAGGACACAATGAAGCCACTTTCTCTTAATTAGTTGTACCATGCATGACCATTTCATCCAAGACACTCTCATCCATCCAACTAAACAAAACAATGGCTCATTCCATCCACTTAAAACAGGGATGGCCATATCCCATCCAACCTCACCCTTGAACCAAACACACCCTTAGTGGATTTGTACATGTAGTGTGTGGGCTAGTGGTGCATGTGCAAATGAATCCCCCCATGTAAATCAAATGAAATGATTTTTGTAAATATATATTTTTAATGGTTCTTTTGCAGTTTTGGAGCAGACTGGCGAATGTTTTTTTTTTACAAAAATATAAAATCTATCATTCGAAATCTTGGATGAAGATCGGACGGCGAAGAGTATGGGCAATGAGCACACTATTATCTCCCGTAAAACCATTTCATTCAATCCATTTTTATCTAGCTTCTATCAATGGCACCAAATCCTACCTCTGTGGCGGCAAATCACATTCTTTTAGCAAACTACCCGTGCCAAATGTTTCTTTAGGACCCAAATCTCTGCTTATGGTGCCAAATCCCATCTTGCAGCGTGCCTAATCTCTCCTCAAATACCTCCTCCCAGCGCTAATTGTCTCCCTAATCCCCAGCCATTTCGCCTCCCCTTTGGTGGCGATTGGATGGCATGAGGGAATGGGAAAAGGATATCAGAAGGGATATATGTATGTTGGAATAGGTTTGGGTTAGGGAAGATATATGCCATTCCATTGTTTCGAATTGTTTGGGTTTGGGAGCAGGAATATAGCTTATGTGACTAAAGTGCCCCTGTTACAATACGATGATAGCTTTAGTGTAGGGGGAAATTGTAATTTCACGCTGGAGGATGCATATCCCACCCAAAACCTACCTCTCCTGGTGGGAAAAGAAGAGTGGAAATGAGACCGTCATTTCCCTTCCCCACACCCTAGCCATTTCCTAGACACTTGATCCAAACACTGGATTAGATCTACCCCACTTATATTTTCCCATTCCCTCTCCCATTTTCACCGATTCAAACGACACCTTTGAGTTTTGGAACCGGTCCAGGACTCCAGGGCCAAGCCACCCCTCGCCACTCGCTGGCCCTTTCACCGCTTATATTCGCCTCCACTCTCTATGCCGCTGGGAGCCAACCACCGGGGAACTAGGGGAGATGTTTTGCTGCTAGTGGTTCTTCAGCTCTTCGTCAATAGGTGAGTGAATGAATCAACGGTTCCCCCATTCTCCATTTCTCCGATCACCTTGCCCTTGTGCTAGCACCAGGCAACCATGGTGTTGCGACATGGGAGGAGGTGCTACGATGTGGTGGTGCGAGAGGAGCCAACAAGTTGTTATACGGTGGGCCACAGACATGCGGCCACTCGCGTCCTCGTAGGGTGAAGTTAGCCATGGAGCAACCTGGCTGGTTTATTGAATGGCATTAAAGGACTTGAGGCCGGACAACAGTAAGCTGGAGGGACACGGGGATGGCCTTGATGGGGCGAACACCACCGATGGTACTAAGCACCATTTTTTTTTGTTTTCTTGTCTTCCATCCGTTCCACAAACATCAAATTTCACCCCCTGGTAGTTTGATCTTGCATTATAAATCTGCAACTGCTGATGTTAAGACAATGTGTTTATTCTTTGTTTGTAACATGCCTTAAACGTTGATTTTGTAGGTTAAGATTTTATCTCATTTATATGAGAATGGTTATGATGGACATATTGATTAGCAATATTTTCTGACATACTGGTGACAAAAATTTATAATTTGAGCACTTCACAGATAGTAAACATGTAACTGTGAGTATTGAATGTGCACTGTAGGATCTTCTTAAGCATTGGCATCATCGTTCTCAGGGCATTCTTCATTGCTTTTGTTGCTGGTGATGTGCCTCAAGCCTCTTGTTTAATTTAAGTTTGGACTCAAGTATGTGTGTATTGAGGTTTGAATGAGAATATCTGACTAATAAACAAACATAAATATATTTTCTTTCTTAAGGATGATGCAGTTGTGGCAAACATTATTACTGTGCAGATATTTCATTCCTTTCCATAATTTGTGCGGATATGAAAGCACCGTTGGTTGATGCTTTTTTCGGTCACCACAACGAATCACCTAAAGCCTTGTGGTGTGTGTAGAGTCACCAACCACCTTGATCTTGAGAAGCTCCTGACCAAGATGATAATGAGATCAAAACGGGCTATCGGAGTCGATTTCGATAGATTGGGGGGTAAACACCCGTGTCGTGGACGGAACGGAAGGTTTTCGGGACAAACCTACAAAGAGGTTCACACTCTCGCAATGAGGACGGACGGCTTACAATGCAAACCAATGAATGAACTAGGGTAAAAACTAGGGCAAAACATAGAGTTAAAATTGAAAGAACGATTTAATTGGTTAATTGTGTATTGGATTGTTGGTTGTTCCAACTGAACCAATCTTAGTCCCGTAAACAGGGACTTGGTTTTGCCTCCATAGGGCCTCTCCATATCCTATTAGGTCTCAGGAACAATTATGACTAAAAAAAACCTCATGCACATCTAAGGAAACATGAGAAATACAACAATTGGACTTGGACTCGGAGTTTGCCTGTCAGACTATCGGGCCTCCGCCGGTCGGATTGCTGCCGTTCAAACTAGCCTCATATAAGTGATTAGACCGACCTTCTAGGGAAGGCTCAGACCCTTTCCAAATTTGGTTGTAAATTGCCATAATCTCGTCCTAGTGCCAAATTTGGGTGTCAACAATCGTGAGGCTTGTGTGATAGTTGTTTCAGTATGCACTTGATGTAGATAATGTCACTTTAGGAGAGGAATTTGGGATTTTACTCTTAATACATTGAGTTAGCCTATAAGACACATATATGTGTACAAGAGGGATGGGAAAAGTCTACAATACCCTTGACATACAATACTATTCTCAACAGATATACCAATACTGCGGCGGAGATGTTCTAAAATAGAGAGAATCTACTCTATGCCACTGAGTTTTTCTCGTTTCAATAATTTATCATCGACTTTATCCCATTCTATAATATACCACTAAGTTCATCAATTGTATCTACAATATGCTATTGTGCTGGCTATTTTGTAAAAAATACCCAAAATGCCCTTATATGCATATAATGATTGACAATTAATTGACCCCACTAGAAGTTTTTAAAAAATATGAAAATTTTCATGTAGTCTCCTTGCATGACATAGAAGTTTATGTATGTCTTTCAAGATTTTTTTTATTTTTTTGAAAGTTATTTTTGTGTGGTATATAAGAGAGCAATTGCTTACACAAAAGATAATACCACAAAAATATTTTGTGTAGCATATGAAAGATGATTTACAATAAAAACAACAACACGAAAAAATATTCTATGTAGCATATAACAGATACATTATATTTTATAAAAAAAGTAGTAATGCAAAAATCTTGAAACTTATACACAAACTTCATGTTGTGTAAGGAGGCTATATAAAAATTTTCATAATTTTTTGAAACTTCTAATATGATAAATTAATTGTTAACCTTTATGTCTATAAGTGCATTTTGCATTTCTGAAAAAACCCGGCCTAGTTGCATATTGTAGAACAATTAATAAGCTCGGTGGCATATTATAGAAATAGACAATGTCAATGGCAAATGTTGAAGCAGGGCAAACTCAATGCCATAGAGTAGATTTTCTCTTTAAAATAGGAAATATTTTAACCAATGTGCACCAAGTTGGTAAGATGGTGGATGAACAAATTTTACTAAAATCTAGCCCATGATTGGTGTATTATGCAACAGTACATCTGACATCTATTTTCTTTTTATACATCAGATCTGCATTTGGATTATTTTTTTAACTTACCTGAACCCCTGTACTAAAATCCTGAAAAACCTTTCTATTTACAAACGAAGAACACCGAGTTTTGACTGCAACATACAATCACATGTCGTGGAATTAATTGGAACTGAAGCAGGCACTAGTACTACCATACTAGAGCTCATATAGTAGAGCAAACAACATCGCAGTTGGTTCATTATAAATCCATACATGTGGGCAGACAGGCAGGCGCCGTTCTCCATTCACAGGACATAACTATTATAAGCATATATTAGCATGGGTGGAGGACATGGGTCCCGGATACCCTTACAGGAGGCAAACATGGCCACCTAGATAGAAGATAGGTCAGCCCATGTAATTAGAGATAGAGTAGAATTTGGCTTCATATTACCTTGTACAACAAGGAAAAGGATAGAGTCCTAACTAAATACTCTATGTATAGATAAGGAAATCTTAGACCATATCCGATTGGTTTTCCTGCCTTGTAACCGTCACCCCTCGACTTATATAACGAGGGCGGGGAGCTCCATCGGGGGAATAACTCACACGCAAGCGAAAGCAATCCACAACAAACAGGAGTAGGGTATTACCTCACATCGAGGGTCTGAACCTATCTAAATCTTCTTGTCTTTCAAATCCATTCAGCTTTAAATCTGACGTATAGCCCCTACATCTTTATTGCTGATATACAACATCGACATTTGGCGTGCCCGGCAGGGGAAAGCGTCGAGATCAACTCAACAAGCTCGATGGATCCAATCTCCGAAGTTGCCGGTATCACCTTTGCTCTTGGGCAGGCCTTTCGCTTCGGGAGCCTTGACTTTCTCGCTGACGCCTTCGGCAATATCTCTCTTTCCGAGTCGGAGACGAACCGATTGGGGGAGGGGGGGCGATCTGATAAACCACGCGCCATTAGGCTTCGGCAACGTTGCGGAAATCTTCAACAACATGCTTCGGTAACAACCTCGATCTACTAGGCCGGAGGCAACTCACTTTCCTAGGGTTCGACTTGGACACGGCCTAGCGCCAATCGGGATCAGATCTGGGAGAGATGAGGTCGTCAAATCCTCACTTAGCCTCACCAATGCCACAACTGTCTTCCACACCATCCTAAGGCGACATCCTCGATTCAGAAACTTGAAGGCAACCCTATCTGCTAGAGACCGACTCGGATATGGCCCTGTGCCAGTCGGGTCTGAATCTAGGGAGGTTGGGGTCATCATTACTCCGCTCTAATTCTCTGACTCTGACGATCAGTTAGAGGATAGTACCGGAAGTTTTTTACCACCTTGAGAGGTGTTTATGGCGTCGAAAGAAAATCCGAGCCCAACTTAGGAGGCTCATGACTGCGTTAGCAAAAAAGGAGGAAGACAGACCCTGACAAGCCGAACGGGACATGCACAACCGTCAATTGCACGAAGCCGAGCGGCAAGCACAAAAAGACATCCTCTAGACTAGGATGGGTGACCACGATGTGTTTGTTACTCCTCAGCAGAATGTCGTGTCCGCAGCAAGTCTACTTGACACGCTACAGCTGGGACTGGACCACGCGACAACACCAACGATTGCAAAGATCAAGGCCATGGTAGCAGCAGCAGTGCAACACAACTAGGAAGACATCAGGACCCTGGTTCTCTCATCAATTAAGTCGAGGTCTGACACCGTCATCTTGAGGTCCACAAGTAGGCGCCCGGCGGCCATCCAGTTGGAGACCGTCTGAGCAACCACGCGGATCATAATTTTATTGCAACGACGACCAACGATGACATCGCGACGACTACGGCCGGCGCGACAGGGATGTTAGGGACCTACCACGTCGCGATCTCTGCCATGACATTCAAGCTCACCATCATTAATGCAAAGAAGATGAACTGTAACATCCTGAGTTTTGGAACTCAAATAAACGAAAACTTCAACTAACAAAAATCGTGCCAGTCAAAAACCTAAATTTCGAAAATTGCATCATGCTAGCTTTATCGAATTCTTGTGTGTTACCGTACCAGTGCCAAGGAAAAATTCCTTATTTAAACTAACAAAAATTAGTTTGCACCTGTATTTGAAAACCTCCCTACAAACATTATAAAATTTCTTGTTTTAATTTATAAAAAATTTATTTGCAAATTCAAGTTTTGGCCCTAGTTTGGAGTGAGTCCAAATCTTCCCCTAGGCCTTGGCAGGCCCAACTGGGCAGGCTAGCCCACCAGGCTAGCCAGTAGACCAGCCAGGAGCTGACCCAGCCAACAGCCAGGCCTACCAGGCCGAATTCCCCTTCCCTCGGCTGCGGGCCGCTGCAGCAGGCCGGCCCACCTGCCGAGCCAGCCTGCTGAGCCTTCTACCGAGCCGAGCCGCGAGAACCCCACCGCCGAGTCTCGCCGCCGCCCCGGATGAACGCTCGGCCGGGTCTCACCGCCGGCGAAGCCCACGACCGCTTCTCCCCGCCCTGCTGTGCCTCGCTGTCGTCGAAGGCCGCTGCGCCGGGCACAAACCCTAAGCCTTGAGCCTCCCAATGCGGTGTGTCGCAGCTCCCCTACCTGCCCCTCCCGTGTGCTGTGCCGTGGACACTGCCCGACACACGCAGCTAGGCAGGCGGACCGGACCGTGTCGTGACAAGCTGCGGTCACTACGCCGCGTGCGCCTCCTTTCTCTCCCCCGCTCGTGCGCCCACTCCACCTCAGTCAGCCGCATGGGGGTAATCATTGGCGCTAGGAGACCGGCCCCGTCGGGACACCAATCCACCCCGCAAAGCGCTGTGCCCATCGGAGGAGGGGGGATGAACCCATTTTGTCTATCTCGCACCCTGCTTGCTCTTTCTCTCCCTCCGCACTACCGCCATGGCCGTTCGACGCACGTCTGCACTAGTCGCGAGAATCCCAGATGGAGGACGATGCCTTAATGGCACGATGACTTGGAGGCCTCGCTCGGTTGGCTCCTCGCGACGGGAACGGGCCAACCGATGCCTTTAAGCTTGAGTCGAGCCCCTTCATCCCTTCCTCCCCGCTCGTTCCCCCCAGCAATCCTCGCCACACCGCGCCGATGGACGAATGCCAACTCCGGTTGAGCCCGAAACGGGAGTAGCCGAGGACCCAGGATGAATTGCGCGCACGAACCTCCTCTCGCCGCTGCCAGATGCAGGACGAACAGTGAGCTCAACCTTCACCAACTAGAACCTCGTCGCCTGTAGCTTGTTCGTGCCGCTGTCTCAGTGTGCCGCTTCCCGGCTGCCGCATGGTGAGAACCCGACGCGACCCCCGTCTCTCCTCTCCCACGCTTGCCTGTGATGAGGCCAAGACAACAATGGTCTCGATGCTGCCGCTTGAGCCGTGCCGTAACGCCGTCACGCATGCGTGTGCACGCGACCAAACAGGCAGAGCACGTGCTCTGCTTAGTTCCACCGCGGCTGCAAAAGTCATAGCGCTGCCTCCACTGGGAATCTAGCCTTGGCCGCTTGCCAGGAGGTAGTTTAGGGACTGTAGTAGCTACCCTCAGCCACCGTGCAGCCAATTTCTCCTCGTTGTCGGTGCCATGGCTGTGCCGCCGCGTCCCCCTGCTCCTCGCTATGGCTCGGACCACGTAGGCAGCGAAACCACTCAGCCAATTGGGGGAAAACCCTCCCCTACCGATGGCAAAGCCCTACCGAGGTTGGCCTCAAGCCGTCGCGCAGCTGGTCGGGCCAATTTTGCAGCAGAAGCGCACTGCTCCCCGCCGCTCTCACCGCCTTCCTTAGTCTTCCCTCCTCGCAACCTTGGTCAGCCATAGAGCCCTAGGACACCGCCGTGGGCCTCTGCGTCGCCGCCATGCCGTCGTGCCGAAGCCCGGGCACCCCGCGCCGCTGCCACCCATCATAGCGCCACCCTGGACCGTCGCAGCCCATGTGCCGCCGCCTAGACACGGCGGAGGTCCCCACGGATCTCCCCTCGTCGGCCGCCTCGGGTCCCGGCCTGGCGGCGCCATGTGCGAGCCATTTTGGGCAAGCGGCCACACAGCGAGGAGAGCGGCAGAGCACGAGAGAGGAGGAGGAAGAAGGAGCCCTTGGGACTGACATGTGGGCCCGGGGGATTAGAAATTAATCACCGTAATTAACCCTAATGGCATGATTAACTTGAGTGACCGACATGTGGGCATGCTGATTAATGAGAACTAATTTAAAGCTTTTTTTCAAAAGTTGTCTCACTGATAGCCAGGGCCCGCTCACTTTAAAAAACCTATTTAAACTGGTGAAGGGCTCTATGAGGCTGACATGTGGGTCCTAGCTAGGAAGTGGGCCGCCTGGCCAGTTAAACTTTTACCTAGGCCCCACCTGTCAGCCACTGGAGGCTTTTCTTTTTGAAAGTAATCAATTTCCAATAAAAGGGGGTTAGGACCCGCTCGTCAGTGACTCAGGGATTTTCTTTTAAGAAAAACAATTCGAGAAAATAGGGAAAAACAAATGCATAGTGAGGTTTTTCAATTAATTTGATTTTATTCAAATTTGAATCTTTAAACGGCCATAACTCTCTCATTTTAAATTGGATTGGGATGAAACTTTCACCAAATTTTTTTCTAAAATTAAGATCTATCCAATGGCATTGGTTTGGTATTTTTACCATTTTCTAGTATTTATGACTTATTTATTTGGAGTATAGATTGATTAGTTTCCCGCTCCACCATGGTACGTTTGCAAGGACGAGTTCGTTGTAGCCGAGTAGGAACCCTTAGCTAAACAAAGCAAGTCACTATGCCCCTTCCATGATCATGTTGATCCTATGCTGCGAAATGATTTGATTGCAAATAAAATGCATGCTATGTTGAAATTGCGTACCCGATTGCTTTAGCCATTCCTTGATATTGTTTTCCTCGTGCCTTGATTGCCGTAATATGTTTAGTCCTTAGTCAAATAATGACATTGCTTAGTCATGCTCAATTAGATGCGTGAATACTATAAGCTCATGATGTGTTTATGGGACAAGGGGGTGATTGCTCAGGGTGGGGCGATTATCGATAAGCGGGTGGAGACATGAGCGCCACCCTGCGTATCTCATATAAAAACATTGGCAAAAACCAAAAGCTTAACGAAACAAAACTGATTTCGATTGGGGCGTGTTAACGCCAAAATTTGGTAAGGCCTTGTATCAGATTCGGTCAAGGGGACGATTGCAGTCGGTTAACAGAAATTGGTTCAAGGAGCAGGCTGAGTCCGAGAAAGAGCCGTGAAGACCGCGCGTGGCAGTTAATTACTATATTTATTAGGAAAAGATTTATCTTTTTTAGGAAACCTGACCTCGTGTCCGGTCAGGCCTTGTTGGCGTTTTTCTTGTTATAATTAGGAAATCATATACCGTGTCTTATAAGGACTCATGTAACTCGGGGTATATATACGTACGCCCGGGCACCTTGTAAATCATCAACCACAGATCAATACAAAATTCGGCGCATCGCCACCCTTTCGACGGGATCCTGCTTCTTGAGCCGGGCTGCATCGGTTAGGTCCGAACTCCTGCGAGAGGGTAAGTCTCGTCACCCCGGCTACCAATCGGCTAGGACTTCCTTGGTTAGGTCCGATATTCTAGTCGGTTTATGGTAGTCGGCTTACCACGATATATTTAGTTTATCTATGGCTGCATTAGTTCAGTTTGACCTCATAGATTGATTAGGTATATCACATCACGCGTGCGTAGATCGTATCGGCTTACTGGGAGTGGTTTATCATCAGTTTGTGCTGCATCGGTTAGGTCCGACCTACTAAACTGCTAGCGATAAACCGATCCTGTTAAGCCGATGCTTTATGCGCAGACGTCTTATCGGGGTGTATAGCCGGTAAGTTATCTTCATCACGATCGCATTATATTTATCGGCCCATTGAGGTATTGTTATCATTGTCGGTCTGTGCTGCAACGGTTGGGTCCGATCTACTAGACTGACAATAATAGCTTTACTCTTGATGAGCCGATGGGTGTTGTGCGATGGTGTTATCGGAGTGCTTAGCCGATAAGTTATTTGTTGAAGCCGACTGCATCTATTCATTGTCTTATTTTATACTCGTCCTGCTCAGTAGTCGGCCGATCCATCAATTGTCTATTATTTATGTTATTACACGTCTTATCACATATTCTTGCCTGTATTATTGTTACGGTCGGATGAGAACTGGCCGATCGGTTTATATTGCCGGTCCAAGTACAAGTACAAGCAGGTTCCCGGGCACGACCCTAGGTGAGGACCCGGGCACGAGCTTAGGTAAGGACCCGGGTACGGGCCCGGATAGCGGACAAAGACTCCGGGAGCCGATAGGAGCAAAGGGCCCGAGCACGGGCACATTTTCACGACAATATCAGTAACACTAAACTACGATCGGCTAGGATTTATCTGGTTTATTTATCTACACATCCTGCATGTTTACTTTACCAAGTTTATAGCCGGTTTTCGAGTACCCCTTCTATGATCGGCTAGCATGATACTTGATTATTATTATGCTATTATTCCTGCCGTCATCGGCTTTAAGCCGATGTATAAGTGCTACAGTGCGCATCGGCCATCGGCCGATGAGTTGAGTCCAAGCCGGCTTCCAGCCGATTGGCTCACGAATTTAACATTCCTTTCTCCTTGTCAATTATAGGGTCAAATTGATTGGCACGCCTACGAACCTCAAACTTTAGGACCTGCACTGGAGTGAAGCAAATCTCCCAGGCCTTCGCGTGTCACCCAGACGCCGGACGGCCCCCGGCGGGTTTTCGGCGTCAACAGGGCGGCATGGATTGAATTGGGTGGTTCTATGAAAAGGCTAGCACCGACCCTGATCAATTAAGGACCGAGTCAAGAAGCTATACAGGAAACGAACCGAGTACAATTGCATTTCTCGTATGGGTATAGACTCGGAGGATTAGGTGACCCGAGTGGGGCGGCACCCCAATCATGGTTGGTTCTGCACACAGAGCGTACGATGATGTGAAGTGTTGTGCTATGTTGATTGAGGGCACCAAAACCTAAAATGCACCCTAAGTATTTATATAATGTAATGCCTGGATTTCTCGGGTTCCAGGACTCCTCTCACCACCAGCTCGAGGCGTTGGGTGCTAGGGGGTGCATGAGGGTTCATAGTCCTTGGAGCGGGTGCCGCAATGCGAGGGAAACCGAAAGACCGGGCTGTGACAAGTCTCATGTGTTGGGTGCGTCACGGAGTGTGGGCAAAGCGTACATCCACTGCAGTGTGAGTAAAATATATCTATTCGAATAGCCGTGCTCGCGGTTAAAGGAGCGCCGGGACTTGTTATACACTTGACTAGCCTCTGAAGTTTTAAATCTTTCTTAGATTAGGATAGGGCAATGGGTTGTGGGCTCTCCCGAGACACGGGAAAGTTTGGACTCGGGCAGGAGAATAAAATTGAGCGCGAGAACAAGCCGAACCAAGGGACGCTTGGTGAGGGAATGAGGAGTTCTCACAATTGGTTAAACTACTTGAACATAGCGTTGTTTTTCAGTTAAAACTGCTAGGTCTAGGGTTTGTGAACTGTTTTATGAAAGTTGCTTTGCCGCAAATAAGCCTCACCCTCCTTGAATCCGGTTTTGCACTAAAGCATCTTGTAGTGGTGGCTTGCGAGTAGGGCTGAAAACGGTCAGAAATGATCGAAAAAACCCTTAAATCATTTCCATTTCCATATTTTGTACTTGGAATCGGAATCGGAAACGGTAATGTCAGAAATGGAAACGTCTTCGGAAAATTCGGAAACATCGGAAACGGAGTTGCTCGGTCGGAAATTCATCGATATCGGTCGGACATCCATGAATTCGGATCGGAAATAAGACTTAAGTGGTAAGTTAGGGCGCATGGACTTAACAAAATCAACAAAGTATTCATGCTTCGCCATCGCAAAAGGGTACTCATGCATGATAACGGCTTCATACAATTTTTTTAATGCTAACTTCTGGATCATATCTGAATGGTTCAACATAAGAAACACTTTTACCACGACTCTTACCAACTTGGAGCTGCTGCTGACCCTTCACCACACTATGTGCTTATCTTAAATGGCTCCACAACCCAGTTGTTCCTTTTGTGCTCTCAGCTCTATATTTGTTTCTGCAATTTGGGTACTTACATTTTGCCCACACGTGCTCATAACTCTGACCATTCACTTGCACTGTTTCAATGACTTTTGTGAAGTGCTACCATGTGTAGGGTCTATTGGACCGCTGGAGAGTAGGGTCCATGTGTCAGACCCTTTACCGAATCAGTACCATCGGTAAATTTCCGAATAAATACGGTAAACTTTGGAAACGGTTGGTAAACTACTGAAACCATTTTCGATACCGTTTTCAGGACCCCGATACCATTTTTTGGATCATTTCCGACCAGTACCGAAAAAAATGGAAAACGGTCGGTAAAATTCGGAAAACGACATCTGTCGGTTTGGAAATTTTACCAATAGTTTTCAGCCCTACTTGCGAGTGCGTTTGTACTCACCGTTGCTTAATCCCCCTTTTTAGAAGTAGGCGACAAGGATGATCCGTATGAATGCGTCCCATCGGAGGAGGAGGAACCTAAGGAGGCGTCTTAGGGTTTGGATCCCTAGTCGTTGCCTGTGGAGTGGTGCTACCACCTTTCTGCTTCCGTTTCCATACATTAATCTTTTGGAAATTCTGTAATGTATTCAACCGTGCTCTGTCTATTTGGGTCCCACTCGGGCAACCCTTGTAATATTATGTATTGTAAGCCTTGAACGATGCAAGCACTGTGTACCAGCTAAGTGAGTACGTATGCCAAACTACTAATCCAGGGGTTTGGTATACCATAAACACAAGGGGTTTTCGGTGTATAAAGCCGGGGGCCCACACGAACGATGCCAACTAGAAGACGAGCGTGACTAGTTCGGCCTCCACCATGACCGTTTCAGCCGTGGGAGCCAGAGCTCGCCCCGACGATCCCCCGATCATAGAGGCCACTCGGATGATGGAGTTTAGACCTTAACGCTCGAGCTACACCGAGTAGAATAGCCAACAGGTTTCAAGCCGACTAGAATCAAGAAGTACAACAGAAAGACAAATCCCGAGTCTTGGCTTACAGTCTATATATTAGCAAATCGAGCTACTGGAGGTGACCACAAGGTGATGGCCAACTATCTTCCAATCGTCTTGGTAGAGTCAGCACGGGCCTGGCTAACGGAACTTCTGAGACGGTCAATTGATTCTAGGGGAGAACTCTGCGTCTGGTTCATGGCCAACTTCCAGGGCACCTACTGTAACGCCTAGAAATTCGCACCGAAATTCTGAACATTAATGTGTAATAAATCCCTGCCCAGGAAAGCCAGGGTACACAAACCAAGTTGCCATACAGAGTGTCTTACAAACAGAGTAAACTGTAAATTACATAAATGCAGCGGAAAAAAGGTAAAACGGAGTCTATAAACATCTGGCCAAGCAGCCGATTCCATTCCCACAGGCACCTTGACGGCGGAGCCAGCCTATTCCTCAGGATGATCTTCATCTGACGCGTCCTCCAACACTGGGGAGGAAAATTGGAGCAAGGCTGAGTACCACCCACAGTACTCAACAAATCACACCCACAAATATGCATATGCACCGGGTACAAAGATGGGATAGGGTTTATTTGCGGAAAAGCAGTTGCAAAAGGGAGTAGTTCGCAAACATTGAAAAGTTGATTTAATTAACAATATTAATTCACCACTGATTAACGTTACACCACGTTAACCAGGCCCAACCATTCCCAACTGATTGACGCTAAACCACGTCAACCAGTCTCCACTGATGAACGCTACACCACGTTCACCAGACACCTCCGGGTACCGTTACACCACGTTACCCGGACTCCACTGATTAACGCTACACCACGTTAACCAGTCACCACCGGACAACGTAACACGCTGACCAGCTTTTCCCGACCAACGCTAAACCACGTTGACCAGGCCGCGCTGATGGAAGTTACACCACGACCACCAGGCGAAACTGATGAGAGTTAAACCACACTCACCAGTCTCCACCGACTAGCGTTACACCACGCTAACCGGTCACCCCCGGTCAGCTCAACCACGCCGACCGGACACACACCTTCCACAACACCAGTTTGATAAAACCAGATTAATTATCTAGGGTGAGACTAATCACGGTGAGTCTTGGCCAATGTGCCCATTACCGCGGGCGCGGCTATTCGAATAGTTTTACTCTGATCAGAGGTGTACAACTGTACCCACAAGACACAGCCCCCACACACGTTCCCGTGTGCCAGTACATCACCACGATGTCCCGTGCGAGGCTGTGACAGGACCGTTCACGCAACCCTCCCTAACCATCCACACCACGCTGAGGTTGCACCTGCCGACAGGGCACGCCATATTGGCCAGGCTACCCCCTTGCGCCACGGTGAATCCGGCAGCCGATCAACCCTACCCCGGGCCGACCCAACTCCATCACGCCCACCCTCTTCTTCGGTGCCTAGGAGAGGGAGAAGAAACGCTTCAAGCCCAGCCGTTGCCCACGCTGGCTTGTGGCAAGTACGGGAAGTTGCCCAAGTGGTTCCCGCGAACCGGTCCTTAATTGCCATGGGTGTGACAAGCAAACCATACACCCACAGCCCACCATTTAGGTCAAAATTTTAGGAATTTAACAACAACCTATCCATGGTTCCATTTTTCCGACATTGAGTCGAATCATATAAAAAGACATTATTTAATACCCAGGTGAGCTATGTTGCTAAGCATGGCTAAGCATCCTAGGGATCATATTCTACTCATATTATTACCCAGGTGACAAGGATTTAGTTATCAAGACTAAGGCTGAAACCTAACATTGTATAGGCAATACCAATCCACATGAATTATTGAAATAATGCAGTTTATTTGCGTAAACAAAGCAATTTAATGAAAAATGGGTACGAATTGATCAAAGTATCAGTGCGACTTGCCTTGCTCCGGCTCAAGGTATTCGGCTATGATCTCGAAATACGCAGGAGAATTACCGGCGTCGGATTCTACAACAAACAGTGCATAAACAATTAAAAACAGTACATGGGGGTCAACAAACATGGGCTGAAAGTATTTTTAATGGATTCTTGGCATTTTTCTGGATTTAATGAAATTTGAATGGACTTAATCAGAGTTCGCATGAAATAGTTATGATTTATTGAAGTTTACTGCTATTTTCAGAGTGAATATAATTAACCAGTGATTTAATGCGCATTAACCGATTAATGACGTCACCAGACTGGGAAGCCGGCGCCGACAGGCGGGCTCCACCAGCCAGTGGCGTGCGAGAGGCAGGCGCACGGCGGACCAAGTCCACCGCGGCCGAGAGCGGGCGCCCCACGCGGGCGAGCGAGCGGGCGGCCCCGATCTGCCACCCGGCAGATCGGACGGCCCCGGGGAGCGGCGGCCGAAGCCAGCCGTCCCGAGCGGGAGGCGGCGGCGCGCACGCGACCCGATGGTCAACGACGGCGACCACCCGGCGCGGCGACGACCACACGGAGGGGCGGAAATGAACGGGAAAACGGAGGGGGTTCTCACCGGCGGCTCGCGACGGCGAGCGACGGCGCGAAGACGACAGTGGCAACGAAAAGGCGGCGGCGGCCTCGGGACGACGTCGGCGACGGAGCTCCGACGGCGGGGAACGGGCAAGAGGCGGCTGCCGAGGTGTCCTGGAGGATGAGGAGGACAGGAGAGGAGTTAGAGTGGAGAATGGAGACACGGCGCGGCAGGAAACATCGGCCGGAAAGGAGGCGGAAGGCCGATACCCACCGTGCGCACGGGCGAGGCGGTCCGGCGAGCTTCGGCTTCCACGGAGTGGCGGCCGAGATGCGGCGCGGCGCGGCGGAGGTGCAGGCGGTGGCGGAGTGGCCTGGCGGCGTCCGGAACGGCGGCGAGCGGTGGCCGGAGGCGGCGAAAAACGGTGGAGCTCGGGTGCGCGGTGGCGACGGGGTTCTGGGGCACTGGAAAGCTCGGCGTGTTGGGGAAAAGATGGAGGAGAGGGTGGAGATGGTTTATATACAGTCGGCCGGGAGAGATCGAGGCCGAACGGCTCCAATCGTGCACGGGAGAGTGGACGGCGGCGTGGGCATCGTGCGCGTGGTTCACGGGAGAGAGGGGACGTGGACGCCGGAGAACTCGGGGGAGTGGGGCGGACTCGGTCCGCGACCGTTTGAACGAGTGCGAGTGCGGGAGGATGAGGAGGACGGCGCCGGATCGGACGGCCCCGGGGAGTTTCCCCTCCGCCCGATTCGGACGGAGGAGAACGATGATGCTGACAGGCGGGCCCGGCCTGTCAGCGGGAGGAGCGTGGGCGCGGGCGCGAGCACGAGAGAGCGCGGGGCGCGGGCAAGGGAGAGGGCACGGGCACAGGGTGCGGGGCGCGGGCGCAGGGCGAGGGCGCGAGCGCGCGGGCACGAGGGCGAGGGCGCGAGGAGCGAGGGCGCGGGCGGCACAGGAGCGGGCCAGCGGCCCCGAGGGAGAAAAAGAGAAAGGAAGAAAGAAAAAGATTTCCAGGACGATGTTAATTCCGATAAGCGTATTTGATTTATTAAAAATAGTTCCGGCGCTCTGTAAATTCCACTAAAAATCCAGTTAATGTATTTTGGCACAGAGAATACAAGAAAAATATTCCCGGCCACGACAATTTATTATCTTGCATTTTACACCATCAATTAATTTCTCTAGCCATTTTAAAATTCCTTTTCTTAGGTATTTTCTCCGGTAAAGTTTCTGTGTGGCTAAACTCAGGGTGTGACACCTACGAAAGGCCATGCACCGAGTTCGACTTGTACCAGATCCATCAGAAGAACGAGTTGCTCCGGGACTTCATCAAACAGTTCTCCAAGAAAAGAAGCTAGATCCCCAAGATCAAGGACGATTTGGTCATTGTCGCCTTCCACAAGAGAGTCAAGGATGCCCCTTTCACTGCCAAATTCACTCACAAAACGTCAACTACAGTTAAAGCACTCTTCGAGATGGCAACAAGTATGCCTGCTCGGCCGAAGCTGTGGCCGAGTTGTAAGATGAAAAGCATTGATAGAGAGGCTGACGCGAGTTGAATGATGCTGGACCATCATGGACAAGGGACCGCAAGCGGAAGTCTGAAGATCTCGTTGCCGCGATCGAACATGGCCGTCCTCGAGCTCCCAAAACCGAAGACTATCAGAAGGTCATGAACAGCCCATGTCCTTTCCATCCCAAGGGGAAGCACGCGGCCAAAAATTGCTACGTGCTCAAGAAGTTTGTCTCAGAGCATGAGAAACCATTAGCAGGCGGTGACGCTGGCAACAGTAGGAGGGTTCCAAGATCCTCATACGGAACTCAATTACATCTTCAGTGGGCCGTTGGCGTACGAGTCCAAGCGGAAGCAAAAGCTAACCGCTCAGGAAGTCAGTACCATCACAGTCAACGCCCCCAATACTTACGGTGGTCCGAGGTCACCATCATGTTCGAGCGTATGGATCATCCTGACCAAGTGGCCCATCCAGAATGTTACCCACTCATCCTGGACCCAGCAAAAACGTCAAATCAAGGTCTTGATCGATGGTGGGAGCACGCTTAACATCCTATTCACCAAGATGCTCGGCGAGATAAAGATACCTCGCTCCGAGCTACGGCCGAGTATAGCTCTCTTCCATGGGGTCATCCCCAGCCTTTCTTTGACACCACTCGGCCAGATCACCTTGCCGATTACTTTTGGCATGCGAGAAAATTTCCGCACGGAGAACATCTGTTTCGAGGTCGCCGATTTCGAGACAGCTTACCACGTCATCTTGGGAAGACCTGTGCTCACCAAGTTCATGGCGATTCCCCACTACACATACATGATGCTGAAGATGCCAGGATCCGCAGGAGTCATCTCCCCCTGTAGCGACCTCAAGCAGGCCTTCACCTGCGACAAGGAGAGCTACGAACTGGCACAATCACAAGAGGCCGTAGTCGGACGGGATAATATCCAACTAGCGGCATCCATTTCCCAAAAGCATGAGGAAGCTCGAGTGAAAAAGGCAGCCAAGTCAGGAATTGGAGCTAACAAGGAGGTCAAAAAGATCCCCCAAGACCCTTTCGGCCCAACCAAGACGGCACTTGTCGGGACCGGACTTGACCTGAAATAAGAAGACATGCTTGTCACCTTCCTCTAGGCAAATAGGGACATCTTTGCTTGGAAATCTTCCGACATGCCTGGTGTAGCAAGGGAGGTGATCGAGCATTTCCTAGATGTCAGGGCGGACGCTAAGCCCATAAAGCAACGGCTATGGTGTTTTGCTCAAGACCACAAGGATACTATCCCTGAGGAGATCACTAAACTTTTGGCGCTGGGTTCATCAAGGAGGTCTACCATCGGAATTGGCTAGCAAACCCAGTTTTGGTCCGGAATAAGAACGGTTAATGGTGCATGTGCATCGACTACGCCGACTTAAACAAAGCATGTCCCAAGGATCCCTTTGGTCTCCCTAGTATTGATCAAGTGGTCAATACTACAGCGGGATGTGAGTTCCTCAGCTTTCTTGACTGCTACTCAGGATACCATCAGATCAACTTGAAGGAGAAAGATTGTTTGAAGGCCTCTTTCATTGCGCCATTCGGAGCGTACTACTATATCACAATACCGTTTGGGTACTTTTGGCCGACTGTTGTCTTCGACGCAGAGGCACTCTTCTGGTCATGTGAAGGATGCCAATTCTTCGCTTGGCAAACCTATCTACCAGCACAAGAGTTGCAGACTATTCTAATCTCTTAGCCCTTTGCAGTTTGGGGGCTTGACATGGTCTGGCCGTTCAAGAAAGCGCCTAAAGGGTTAACACATCTTTTTGTCACGGTGGATAAATTCACCAAATGGATTGAGACCATGCCTGTTGCTACCATCACTTCGGTAAGAGTGAAAGATATCATAATGAGTACAATCTACAGGTTTGGAGTCCCTAATCACATCATTATAGACAATGACACTCAGTTCACAGGCGGCGTGTTCAAGGATTTCTGCGACGACTTTGGCATCAAGATTTGTTATACTTTGGTGGCGCATCCCTAGAGCAATGGGCAGTTGGAGTGGGCCAACGGCATTGTTCTTCAAGGCATCAAGACAAGGGTGTTCGACCAACTTCACCCATATGCAAGATGGTGGGTCCAATAGCTCCTATGTGTTCTATAGTCTCTTCGTACGGCTACCAGTCAGGCAACAGGACAATCGTCTTTCTTCCCCGTCTATGGTGTTGAAGCTATCCTGTCGACTGAGTTGGAGTTTGGCTCTCTACGAGTCCGGACCCACAATGAAGACAAATCCAACGAAGACCGATTGGTTGAACTCGATCAGTTGGAAGAAGCTAGGGACATCGCTACGATCCAGTTGGCTAAGTATCTACAAGGTCTACGTCATTATCACAGTCGTAATGTTTGTGGCTGTGCCTTTTTGGTGGGAGATCTCATACTATGAAAAATCCAAGCCACTAAAAATAGGCACAAATTATCTCCTATATGGGAGGGGCTGTTCATATTGCCGAGGTGACACGCCCGGGGGCTTATCGACTGAAGCGCAAAGATGTAACTCTGATAGACAGTTACTGAAACGTAGAACAACTATGTCTTTTCTATACTTAAGCATTGTATCTTACTCATCTTCTTTATGAATAAGTTTTTTATCTCTGACTCACAACATAATTGTTCCCAATTGAGTAGTGAGTCGGGGGCTACACATGGTTGTCATGTCCTTGCTTTATATCTTTTATTCAAGTGCTTTTGATTCAAGTCATAAAACCTTGTAAACGATGAAGCCTGAGAAACCGAGTAAACACACCAACAGGACAAGTGCCTTGAGCCAACTCCGAGCGCTCAGGGTCTACGGTTACTCGAGCAAGGTGAATATCGGCTAGGAATTGATAAAGCTACTTGACAAATCTAATAACCACTTAAAACAAGTTACATACACAACATTTACAAACAAAGCCTGCATTGTTCATTACACATAACTATTCCATAGAGTTACTTAAAAAGTTTTCTCCAACTTGTTCACAGTTCTAAGTCATCTACTAAGGCAGCGGCGGCACCATGCGCTTCGTCCATCAGAGCCAAGGCATCTTCTTCCGAGGACGTCTCTGTGAAGCCCTCGCTGACTCCCTGGTCGTCCAGTCTGGGGTATAATAATTTCACCACCACGATAGTCTGGCTTGAGCTCAAAGTTGCTTTCTCCTTCATAAAGGACTTTAGGGCTGCGGAAGCATTCTAAAGTTTCGTTAGAAGTTGAAGAGAGTCACCTAATCTTGGACCTACCGTCTAAGTAAAGCATCTCAAGCAGTGGCTTGGCAGCATCAAGGATAGCCTCTTTGATGGACTTTGCTTGGCGGATCTGCTTAGAGAAGGCATCGAATAGCGACCGGGTTTTCACTTTGTATTATGTCCCACGAGGATAGGTTATTAGGTGGGAGCAAGGAGGAGGATGCAACTAAATGCAAGATTACAAGTCGACTATGTTACCTTTGAGTGCCGACTCAACCTTTGCTTTTGCTGCCTAAAGATCCTCAACCTCCTTTTTGAGCTTGTCGACTTGCTCGGATTGAGTAAGAATAGTATGCTCACGAGCTTCAAAGATAGAAAGGAAGGCTTCACGAACAATATAGGCAAAGTTTAGAGACAAAGTACTTCGGCAAAGAGGAACTAACCTCGGACTGTCCCAATCATGTCGAACTTGTCATCCCGGAGTTTTTGGAGCTCTTCCTGGAGATAGTTTTCCCTCAGCTTCGCCGACTGTTGTATATGGTCCTTTTCTCTTTGGACTAGCGATCTGAGTAGCCGGTTTGGCCAAAGCCTTGGATCTCAAATTGGTCGGTCATTTTCTAAGAAAGATGAAGAAATAGAAGACATAAGAGTAGCTATATGCAAGAAGGTGACAAACCGACTACTAAAATGACTAAAGACTTACTTGGACCAGTTTCGAAGCTTTGATTGTTGCTTTGTACAGCTCAATGGTCTCTGTCTCCCCATCAGCGTTCCTCCATGTATAGCGCTTGGGGGGGTCCAGGTCAGGAGCTAGCAGCCTTGGGATTTCTTCAGTTCTTGGGCCGCAGTCCCTTCCTGGGTAGATGAAGACGGCAACGGAGTAGGAGAAGATGGCCTTGGATCAGTCGGTGGCGCGTCGGGAACTAACCTCGTTGGCTGGTTCTCTGGTTCTCGACTGGGGGAGGCTGGACTCAGGCTTGCGGGCTGCGCCTCAGCCTCTGGGTTAGTCGGGATGGCACTTGACTTTGCAGCCGGAGCCTCAGCCTCACCGCCAGTCGAGGCAGCAGTTGGAGGAGGGGCTTGTGGCGATGATTCCTTGGGGTTGTCGTCACAAGGCTTCCTGAAAGATGTTAGGCAAACATTCGATCAAAGACATGAGCATATAACATCAAGAGTGTATGAAGGTGAAGATGAACCTGTTGGAAGACTTAAAGTAAAATCCACACCCTGGGCGTGAAGATCTTGGAGGAGGTGAGCTTGGGGGCTCATCATAGCTTGTGCCGTCACTCGACGGTGTCGGTGATGGCATGCTCGGCGGTGAAGTTGGCGGCGGAGTGGTCGGTGACGTTGGTGAGGTTGGTGGCGTTAGTGGCACTGACGGTGGAGTCAGAGCATCACTGGGTTCCCTGAACTTGGGGCCACCAGCCGACTTGACTGGTGCCTACTTCTTTGTCGGCTCCACCGCTAGTTGTTTCCTAGCTCTCTTTGAGCTGGGTTCGTCGGTGGAGGGGTCAATGGAGCACTTTTTGGAACCCCTAGCCGGCTAGTTAGGGGGTGAGAGACGAGGTTCTTCCAGTCCTAAAATTGGGAGATGATGTTGACATTCTCAATAGACTCAACAAAACAATCGACGAATTGAAGATGGCAGAAGTTACCTCTGGCAGGGGTTTCATGATTTTAAACGGTGATGAAAACTCCTTTAGGTTGGAGTTGATCTGTGCCCTGCAGGTGAAGAACTTGAAGACCCTGTTGAAGGTGTAGTGATAGGACACCACGTCACGGGACTCCCGGGTGGGGTTGTCCTGCCCCGAGTGCTTGTAGCCCGAGTGGACTCAGTCCTTCAAGGGCTTGATCCGTTGGACGACGAAATTCTGGACAACCTTGACCCCGGTCAACCCGTCCTTCTTTAGGGCTTCAAGATGCTTCAACAGGGTGTGCACCTACTTCATTTCTTCGGTGTTGGGAAGCGCAGTCCAGCTGTCGAGCACCTTAGGGGCATGCCCGATGAATGTTGGAAGAGAAGGAGAAGGGTTGGAGCAGTAGAACCACTCCTGATGTCATCCCTTGAGAGAGGTCTTGAGGGGGGAGGGAGGGATATGTCTTTTTCAACTCGTTGCGGAGCTGAAGCTCGTCACCCCCAACTACCTAGGGCCTCAATTTGCTAGGCTAGGGTTTTAGGTAGAAGAAGTATTGGAAAAGATTGAAGTGGGGGAGGACTCCGAGGAAGGTTTCATAGGGATTAATGAAGATAGCGATCTAAAGAATGGAGTTGGGGTTGAGATGAACCAACTCAATTTTGTAGTACTCAAGGAGGCCACGAAGAAAACTACAAGAAGGAAGAGCAAACCCACAGCAGAAGAAAGACTCGTAGACGACGAACTCGTGTGTCTCCTTGGTGGGGAATGGCTCACCAGCGGTGGTGCGCCAGGTGATGAGTTCCATCGACGACAGCACTCCTTCCACCACTAGCTCCTCTAGCCTGGATTCTAGGGAAATTGAGGTTTGCCATTCCCCAATGGGTAATGGCGCGGATTCAGAGGATAAAGCATACATCTTCAGACCTAGGGTTCGGGGGTGGCTTGAATGGTTGCGGGGACGGAGGAGCAAACTAGGGTTTGAAGGGGGTTGTTGGATTCAGATCTGGGCGACGGCGCATGGAAGCTCAAAGGGAGGATGCGTCGAAGGCTAAGAATGTGAAGGGACGCACAAATGGAGGAAGAAGGGGAATCTTTTTCTCTCTCTGGAATATAAAGGGCTACGCTAGGTGCAGGAGCATGGGCTTGCGATTCGGTTGTGGGCCGTGAAATAAAAAAGTTTCTTAAAAAGCATGCCTTATTGGGCTGCCCGCTGGTCACTATAAAATCGTGTTGCAGGTGTTGTTTAATAAGATATTGATTAAATAATCTGATACACATCATGCTATATTGACTTCGTGTGTAATGTACTTGTGTATCTTAATTATTTTAAGGTATTGAGGATATATCCTTACAAGGATAGACAGCTGGTCTCCAATAAAATTAGAATGCAGATATTACTCAAGTACACCTCATTACGAATTGGGCCTAAATCCATAGTGATTAAAGGCTTATAAATCCAGCCTAATTACCATGAGCAAATTTTCGGTCATAATTGACTCAAAATTTATTTGTTGGATGATTATCACTCAGGAAGGACTTAAAGGTTAAAGTTTTTGACTCTACATTTAGTTGCTTCACAACTAAGCATAGAGTTAGGAGGCTACACCTGATAGGTGTACCTGCTCGATGCACACTATTTAATATTTTTATGAAGCCCTTCATAGCCTCGTTGCCAGCTAACAGAAGCAGGACTTGGGAAGAAAGGCACTCGGAAAACGAGTACTTGTGAAGGAAGCACTTGAGAATTTCTTCATCGTGGAGGGAGAGTACTCGACGGCAAGCTGTGACTTGACTATGAAGGTCTCAAGGGCTATTATGGAGGACATGGGGTCCTGGATATTCTTACAGGAGGCAAACATGGCCATCAGGATAGGAGGTGGGCCGGTCCATGTAATTAGAGATAGAGTAGAATTTGCTTCATATTACCTTGTATAACAAGGAAAAGGATAGAGTCCTAGCCGAATACTCTATGTATAGATAAGGGAATCTTAGGTCGTATCCGGTTGGGTTTCCTACCTTGTAATCCTCGTCCCTCGACCTATATAAAGCGGGCATGGAGTCCCCTATGGGAATAACTCATACACAAGCAAAATCAATCCACAAAAAAGAGGAGTGTTAGAGTATATGGTAGTTAGAGATATATTAGGATATGATTGATTTGTATGGACTTTTTCCTTATGTCTAATCCTTCCTTATCTCTACCCATGTACCTCCTATATATACTGGTCCCCAAGGCTCAATACAATTATCTAGATTCACAGTACATCTTCTCCTTATACTATTCAACATGGTATTAGAGCAGGCAATCTAGCGCCGCTCTAACGCTTCCGCCGCCGCTGACCCCGGGAGTAGTGATCTCCCAGGGGCGGCCAACTTTTTGTTCTTGGTATTGCTGTCGTCATGGTTCGCCCAGAGTGAGATCGATATCGATCTCACAGGTGCCTTTTTGTTTTCGTCGTCGTTCGTCATCAAGCAGCAAGTAGCAGATAGTCTTCGTCCATTTGCACCTCGCCGCTCAGCCCGTCGGCTGAGCCCGTCGCCGCCTTCCCCATCGACCGGCTCTGCCTCCCGCTAGCGTCTGCAGTTAAGGCTGCCAGTGTCGCCCCATGGTGCTCCATCGCCACTGCCAAGACCGGTCACCGTTGCTAGACCACCGCCTCGTGGATCTGCATCGTCGCCGGTGCGTGGGCCCCTGCTTCCCTCATGGCCCTCTCCACTGGGGGGCGTCTCCTCCACCGACTGCGCCGCCATCTGGGGCAACGTCCCCTCCCATCTTTGCTCCGCCCTGCTTCGCGAGGGTCGCCGCCTCTGCCCTTGATCCCAGCCTTCTCAGCCAGCGGGGCTCCCTCCGTGCTGACCACTCCCTGCCCGTCACCGATCTCCAGTGGGCTTGTCTCCTCGGACCGCCTCCCATTGGCTGTCTCCTCCGTGGTCTAGGCCACCGGCACCGTCTTGTGGGATCTCTGCTCTTTGTTTGCCTCTCTCTACTGTGATCTTGCATGTGGCTGGCAAGTGAGGAGAGAGATAGACCAGATGGGTGGAGATATTCAGCTGGTTACTTTGGTCGTGACTTGCATTGGAGGATTGTGGATTGCTAATGTTGTTACTGCTTGCTGCTGTATCATTTTTTTCTCTCGATCAGAGATCGGGTTTGTGTCGCCCACCGCCTCATTGACCTCGGCGTCTCTACTTCGACATCGGCATTGACTCCTCATCGTCGTCGTCTCCTCCCACGCATCATCGGCTTGATCACCCTATTGAGTGCTCGGCAACGATACGCCTCTCCACGATGATCGTCTTCAAGCATGTCTACTACGCCACCAAGCTTCGGGCTGCCACTTCATTGTTCCTTTGGACCACAGTGTGGCTACGCTCTGTCTCTTGCCGCTGCATCGACATGGAGTTGTAGTTGCGTCACCCTCAGGCCGCAGTGCCACCACTCTCTTGTCGTCTTCATCGCCGTTTGCGTATCGACATCCTCATTGTCCGCACTGGTCATCCTCAGCCACTTGAGGTCTTCACCTTCGTCGAGTACCACCGCCACGTCTTCTTCTAACTGCCACTGTTGCCGCTCAGGCTGGTGGTATAGCTGCCCTGCATTGACTACCGACATCACCGTTCTGGCCGTTGGTCCTGCTACTTCGCCTTTGTCTTCGACCACTACGCCTTGTCGCCAATATCGGCTCTTCCTCGACTACATTCGCTCTACTCCGACAATAGTGGGTGTACCGACACTTCTTCCTTTACGCCGCTTTGTGCACCGCGACCGTCTCAGAGGCTTTCTCTGCTAGTCTCCTCTGACATGGCGCAAGGTTTATGATGGTCCCCTACCTCGCCCGCTCGGTATTGGCAACACCGCCGTGCGTGTTCGTCCCAAGTTTTCACTGGGCCGAGCAAACCCAGCGTGATATCTCATCCTCAATGGTTCGACAACATTGGCTCTTCAGCGTCATTTTCCTCCACGACTGCTGTGATTGCACCCCCGTCTTCGTCCTTGGCTGTCCTCATGCCACCTTGGTCCACGGTGCTATCCTGCGTGCCTGCGACCACTCCATGGGGCCTCTTGTGCCCCGCGGCTTGGCAGATCGCTCGTCATCAACACTCAACTTCGGCTACATTGACCATGGCTACTCTACGCACGGCTACCTCGACCATGGTTACTTCGTGCCCTTCGCTTCGGTTACCTCGACTTCGACACAAAGAGCTATCATCATTGAACACTCTCGCCGGTTTCTTCTTCAGTGTAAGCGTCCGCGTTGCTCACGCTTGGACTGCGGGGGGGGGGGGGGTGTTAGAGTATATGGTAGTTAGAGATATATTAGGATACGATTGATTTGTATGGACTCTTTCCTTATCTCTAATCCTTTCTTATCTCTACCTATGTACCTCTTATATATACCGGCCCCCGAGACTCAATACAATTATCCAGATTCGCAGTACATCTTCTCCCTATACTATTCAACAAGGAGTAGGGTATTATCTCACGTCGATGACCTGAACCAGTCTAAATATTCTTGTCTTTCAAATCCATCTAGTTTTAGGTCTAACGTATAGCTCCTATATTTTTATTGCCGATGTACAACATCGACAACATATCTGGCCATTGGCCCATTGCTAAATTACTTGAAATACTCAACTGTCAGAAATATGTTAAACATACTTCAAACTTTATGTTATTCTGGTTTTATTCAACCTTTCAAGGATAAGCAATTAAATAATTTGAAATGTTCCTGCAATTCAGAAATTTTATTTTATCTGGTTCTGTGCCAATAACTTGATGCATGGATTCTGCCAATTTGCAGGTGATTTTACTTCAGTGTGTAATAGCATCAAGAATCTGATAAAGATGACAATGACAGCTTGCATTAGCTAGTTAATCAGGCAATGACAACAAAATCATGGATTCATTGATTTCTTCCAGCTAGAATCTTTACACTTGGTATACTGTCATTGATTAGATTTGTTTAGTTATATTTTGCCATGTATATTGTCTGATTCAGATTGAAGTTTAACATTACTGATAGTGTGTTCATGACATATTCACATGCCTAGATCGACAGTGTGGTATTCCGTAAACAAAATTTACTGTCTTAACTAAATTGGGTTTCCCCTTAAAAAATAAATCAGATTGACATGTTTTTCTGTTGATGTTTTCTTTGGCCATTCAGCACCAAATTTGGATGGCATATGATGTTTCCTTTTTTTAGTGAATAGTTTCAGTATATTTATTCTCCTCCACATCAGTTGACCATTGTCAGAATAGTTCTCCAATTAGCTACTAGAGTCATGGACGTCTCTGTTTTTATTGGACCAGTGTTGATTGCTTAATTTGATTCATGGCTGGAAATTACCCTTGGCAATTCAATGGGTGCCTTGTATATGCTTCAAGACAATTTGGAGTAGTTTTGAATATACAAATGGAAACACACTTGTGCAAATTTTCTTGGATGCAGTGCTTGAGAATCTTTAGAATCTGATGTTCAAATTTTTGTCATGGTTGAGTTGCTGCATATTTTTAAATTATTTGTCGCATTTTACCAAAGTTTTATTGAAAGATTGTATGTTCAGACCTTCACGGCAGACTTATATCTTAGTCGAAGAGCACCTATTACCTATAGCTTCTGTTTTTTTCTAGTGTACATGAGTGAATTTGGATTAGAAGAACCTCTAAATATTTTAGCGTTGGTTTTAGTTGGGATCGACCAAGATGATTCATGCTACCTTCTGTCCTTCTCAGCCTGTGTTTATAACCAGGAAGAAGAAACACATATTTAAGTACTCAAATGTTGACACGGAATAAAGTATGAACTGAAATATTGCCACCTGTATGTAAGCAATAAGTTCAAATCAGAGCGGACTATAGTTTATTTACATTTATCATGCCTATGAATTTATATTTTTTGTTTATGAGGTTGAAATGTGATTACTGGACAACATATTAAGTACATGTAAAAAAAAAACAAGCACAAGTTATGCCACCAATCAACGGTTGGTTATTAGGCATATGGCTTGTTGCCTTGGCAACACATTCTTTGTAATACATATTTTATGCTCCTATGGTACTCCATCCGTTCCACAATATAAGGATTTTTAGAATTCAAATCTTGTTCTACAATTAGAGCATCTCCAATAGAATAGCCATTTGACTCTCTAAGCCAAAATTTAGGTAGAATAGGAAAAACGGATCTCCAACAGACTACCTATCCAGATAGCCAAGCCATCTGCATGGCCAAATGCCTAGGTTGGATAGCCAAATTTGGCCACCCGGATGAGGCTGGCTATCCTTGTCGCCAGTGGACCCCACTTCACTGGTTAGTGGGCCCCATGCCATGGACCGTCAGGTGGGTGGGCCGTCTGCGTCGTGCCACCCCATCCTTGCCTTCTTCGCCAGTAGTGACGACCACGGCCCCACATCCAGAACCACCAGATCCAACACCGCGGCCGCCGGCGGTTACTGCTGCCGTTGTTCTGCCTCCCATGCCTCGGGCTCCTCCTCGCCTCGGCGAGGTGCGCGCGGAGGGAGGCATCCTCGTTGGTGGTAGCGGTGGCTCGGGCACAGCTGGTGGATCTGATCCTCGGTTGCGAGGATGTGGCCCCGTGACCGCAGCGAGGCGAGGTGGCGCGCGGCCGGGGTACTGCCGGGGAGGGAGGTGAGGAAGAAGGCCGATATAGGGGGCCAGAACATTGCCATCAATCTCGTCGCCGTGTGCCGTTGTCCTCCTCCTCACCTATTAGCCGTATGTGGGGGGAACGAGAGAGAGAATAAAGAGAGAAGAAGAGGGAGACACTGACACGTGGGGCCCAAATAATTTGGAGATTGGCAAATGACCATTTTGTTGGAGCATGCAACAATTTTGACTATCCATTTTTTGGCTAGCTACCCAAATGGAGATTTGGAGATCCAAAAATGACCATTCTATTAGAGACACTCTAAGAATTTCTAGCGCTATTCACAGTACTACTTGTCCCATCAATCACTTCCCGTTCAAAATTCTTCCCCCCACCTATCCTCCCACCTCCATTCATTTTGTATTTATAGAGGGGTACTAAAGTCATTTATCCTTAACCTTAATCCCTACTAAACAACCTAGAAATACTTATATTTTTAGAACGGAGGGAGTAATATTTTGGAACTATATTTCATATCTTATGAAAATGTGTTACAAGCTGCTGTTGTAGCATATATTATGTGTTCCTGTGATATTTCCCAATAAGACACCCCTTAATATGTTATAGGGTTGTGTTACAATAAGCCTGTCCTGTAGTAGTGAAAGATAACTATAACAATGCATCGTTGTTTTTCTCTATAGCTTTGTGTACATTAGAGGTTGAAGTACTAGAAGTAACGAGTAACAGTAGAACTTGCATGAAAAGCAATAATTCTATCTACCTCTAGAAGTTTTGTATGGCTAACAGATTCATTTATTTCCAAAGGATTTTTTTTCCAAGGGAAACCCCCAACTTAGAAATATTAGAATTTAAGACGAATCAGTAAATGAGAGAACTGATCTCGAAGGATCGAATTTTGTACCTGTTAAAATTTTGAGGTTGTGAATACTTTTGAGAAACTCCACTCTATTCCACTGGTGCATCGCCTTTGGACGTTCACTCTGCCTTGTTGACATAGGGTCAACTGGTTGTCGAGTACGACACTTTGTTGAATGCTATTCATGGCAGTGGTCCCAAACCAATCAATATAAGCAACAGCTGGAGGATGTTGCATGCGCACCAAGCACATTTTCATAAATTGGCTCACTAGATTAGTGGTCAGCATGTGTGAGTGCGTGCATTTATGCATGGGAATGTTAATGGTCGTGAGGTGGCACGATCCTTAGAACTTTCATGTACTCTATAAAAAAGCAATAGCTAAGAATTGTAATAGTAGAAGTCTTTTGATTCGTAGAAGAAAATCCTAGATAATTGCCCCAAGTACTTGTGTTCTTGCGTTTTATTTCCTCATCTACCCGGTCGGGAGAATTAGTCAGATGTCTTTGTGGAGATACTAGGTGTGAGATCCTATGCCAGTTGTCAACACACTTCACCACTTTTGGAGGACGAGAACCCCCCGCGTCTGCTCGAGTTCACGCCTCAGCTAAGAATGCACGGGTAGCAGCGAGCTGCTCCCCATCGGCAGCTAGCTCCTCCCCCACGTTGTCGTCTTCTTTACTCTGTCCCTCCTCTGAGCACACATGAAATCACATCCATTTGGTTCATCTCTGTTGCAGCTGGCTGGGGTGCCAGCCTCTCCTGGACCGCCTTAGCCATGAAGACAATTGCTTGTGATTGTCAATGGTGCAAAGGCTCTTATGCAGTACAAGAAATTAACTTTGTAGATGATCAATGATTTAATTCATTGTTTCTTCTATGTTTAAAGATTTTTAACGGAATTTGCTAAAGTTGATTGTAGTTTCCTAATTATTTTCAGGCTCAATTGTCCGTAGCAATTCTTTATGTTGGGCCTGTGACACGTGGGGTATCATCTAGAATGCTAGGATGAGTAGTGCCATTTCAGTGAAACCTGATGTGGCTCAAGGAAGTTACTTCTCACAGTCTAACTTGCCCATAAACTCTCAAACCTATGCTTTGAGAATTGAAGGAACAAATCTCATCATTCGGATTCTGAACAAAGTCAAGAATTCCCACTGACTCCCATGCCCTAGAATGATCTTTTGGTTGCAGTATACAACATGCCTTATAGGGCTTTGATTACAGTAGAGGAGACAATGGCGCAGGACTTGTTTTACATATCTTTGCAAGAAAGCTGAATTGTGGTGCTGGCTCTTCGGTGATCCTGTTTCCTCTGTTATGGCCCATGAATATGTAGGATCGGGATGGCGTCGATCAGAGTGGGGGTGAATGATCATCGGTTTCTTTCTCTAACAAAGGAAGCAAAACACGCAGTAGAAATAATAACAAATAATATTAAGTTATTCTAATATCACTGGAACACCAAACTAATGCTACAGTGCCAAACAGTAAAAACAACACACAGCCTTTTGATAAAATTCGTTAGAACTCCACCAATTCAAATCCATTTAATATGAAACTTGAAACATATAGCCTAGGTTCAATTTTAGCCAAGAAACACAAAAACTAACGGATGAAATTGATGGGATTTGATTAATTAAAAACTAGCCGATGGATCTAATTTGGTAAGTAGAAACTAGACTTCATTGCGAATCCAATACAAAAAACCGCACTCAAATCCAACGGTTAGATCAAAATCTAGAAGCAATATAAGATTAAAGAAAAACCTTCCAAAACTCACCATATGCGAAATCCGAATTGAAAAAAGGAATTGTGGATGGTTTTGCTAAACTTTATTGATCAAATCATGTTTCAAAAGTGCCTATAAAAACACCCAATCTCTCTTGACCCTCGTTCTCTCAAACCCTAAAAAAAGATGTTTTTCTCTTCAATAGATTATTCAATAGATTATGGGTCCCTTGTTCTCTCAAACCCTAAAAAGAACGACCCAATCTCTAGTTGACCCATATGACTATTCAATGACATCTCCTGACCGATTCTGACCTTGGAAACCCCATCCTAGTCTCGGTCCCTCGTCACTCACCATGATCACCTCCTTGCTTCACCTGCGAATCAAAGACAAAGTAGACATATTCCGGAAACAAGTTCTTCCTAACTTGATCCATATTAGTCCAAACAATACTTCCATTTTGCCAATTATTCATCATTATATCACACATGATCTAACAATCTTCCCCTTGATGAATACATTGGTAACACCTCAAAAATGCATTTTTTAGTGTTTTCAAAAACGAAACCAAAATAAAGTTAAAGAAAAACTCAAAAGCGGTTCAAAAGTACAAAACCATAAAGTGAAAAGAAAAACTCTCCCTTAGCAAAAGAAAAAAAATGCTCCCTATTTCCAAACTTTTATCAATGAAGCACAAAATTAAAATTAAACTGCTAACTGCTCCCCCTTTCTTTAACCATGCATTTTGTATATATTTCTCCCCCTTTGACAATTAATTCATCAAGAATGCAAAAGCGATAATCAATAACCAAGGAAGCACAAATGTGATGATTACACTAGTTTTTATCATTTTCCCTTTTTCTATTTTTTTTCCCGAGAGCTTTGAAGTGTACCTAAAGCAATCCAAGTGACATGTGTTGCAAGACAAATGAGATAGATTGGTCAACTAGCAAACAAACATGGGTTAAAGTCCAAACATGAATCAATGATATTACAATCAAGATCCAATCAGCACTAAAGATTCATGATTTCAATGTTTTATAATGCAACATATGTACTAGTACATAGGTTGAACAAAATGCCCCCGCACATAGGCAAGCTATGTCTGACACTCTTTCTCATATGTACGCGCTCTTTCAAGAAAAAACTTTCAACATATGTGAATTTTGAACACTTTGATCATTCGATCGCTTTGAACTTATAGCACATAAAAGAAAAAACACTCAATTATCCCGGGTACGTCCTTATCGTGATTACTGTTTTCAAGGATTCAGCACCCATTATTTTTCCTCACCGTGGATACGTCCGTGTCGTGATTACAGTTTCCAAGAATTCGGTATCCATTTTTACCTCTCATAAAGTAAATACAAGCAATTGGACTTTCTGTGCACTTGCGGCATTTAGAGAGCATCTGAGGAAAGAAAAACCCAACAAGCATACATGCAAGCATAAATCATGCAAACGAGCACTAGGTTCAACATTGCACATTTCATTAATTTAAGTAAAAGAATTAATTGGCATGCGTCATATCCCTTAAAAATAATAGCAAAGGCTTATAAAAATGCTAAAACACATACAAGCTATACTAGGAATCAATAAACCTCACATATATTGCTGGCAGGTACAAGAATATACTAGAGGTAAAAGTCTCTAACGCCCAGAAATTCACCACTGAAATTCTAAATATTCATGTGTATTAAATCCCTGTCCAGGAAAGCCAGAGTACACAAATCCAAGTTGTCATACAGAGAGTCTTACGAACAGAGTAAAATTATATTACAAAAATGCAGCGTTAAAAAAAACAAAGTCTATAGATAGCGGGCCCAGCAGTAGCTTCCATCCCACAAGCACCTTGACGGCGGAGCCAGCCTATTCCTCAGGGCGATCCTCGTCGGACGCGTTCTCCAACACTAAGAGGGGGAAAAAGGGAGCAAAGCTGAGTACCACCCACAGCACTCAACAAATCACACCCACAATTATGCATATGCACGAGGAACAAAGATGGGCTAGGGTTTGTTTGCGTAAAAGCAGTTGCAAATGGTAGTAGTTCGCAAACAGTAAAATGTTGATTAATTTAACAAGATTAATTCTCCACCGATTAACGTTATACCACGTTAACCAGGCCCAACCATCTCTTACTGATTAACATTACACCACGTTAACCAGGCTCCACTAATGAACGCTACACCACGTTCACCAGACTCCTCCGGTTAACGTTACACCACGTTAACCGGACTCCACTGATTAACGTTACACCACGTTAACCAGTCTCTACTGATCAACGTTACACCATGTTGACCAGTCTCCCCTGATTAACGTTACACCACGTTGACCAGGCCGCACTGATGAACGCTACACCATGTTCACCACGTGTCACTGATCAACGTTACACCATGTTCACCAGTCTCCACCGATTAACGTTACACCACGTTAACCGGCCACTACCGATCAACGTTACACTACGTTGACCGGACTCCACACCTTCCACCCGAACCATACCAGTTTCATAAAGCCAGATTAATTATCTAAAGGTGAGACTAATCACAGTGAGTCTTGACCAATGTGCCCATAACCGCGGGCGTGGCTATTTGAATAGATTTACTCTGATCAGAGGTGTACAACTGTACCCACAAGACACAGCCTCACACACATTCCCGTGTGCCAGTGCATCACCACGATGCCCTATGAGAGGCTGTGACAGGACCATTCACGCAACCTCTCCCTAACCATCCACACCACGCTGAGGTTGCACCTGCCGACAGGGCACACCATATTGGCTAGGCTACCCCCCTTGCGCCACGGTGAATCTGAAAGCCGATCAACCCTACCTCGGGCCGACCCAACTCCATCACGCCCACCCTCATCTCCGGTGCCTAGGAGAGGGAGAAGAAACGCTACAAGCCCAGCCATTGCCCACGCTGGCTTGTGGAAAGTACGAGTAATTGCCCACGTGGTTCCTGTGAACCGGTCCTTAATTGCCATGGTGCGACAAGCAGAACCATACACCCACAGCCCACCATTTAGGTCCAATTTTAGTAATTTAACATCAGCCTATCCAAAGTTCCATTTTTCTTACATTGAGTCGAATCTTATAAAAAGATAATATTTAATTCCCAGGTGAGCTATGTTGCTAAGCATGGCTAAGCATCCTAAGAACAGTAATCTAATTATATTATTACCCAGGTGACAAGGGTTCAGGTTTCAAAACTAAGGCACAGTCCTATCATTATATAGGTTATAATCCATCCACATGAAATATTGAAATAATGCAGTTTATTTAAGTAAACAAAGAAATTTAATGAAAAATGGGTACAAAATAATCAAGATAACAATGCGACTTGCCTTGCTCTGGCTCAATGTACTCGGCAACGACCTCGAAGTACACGGGAGAGTCACCGGCGTCGGATTCTATAACAAACAATGCATAAATAATTAAAACATTACATGTGAGCAATCAAACATGGGCTAAAAGTATTTTTAATGAATTCTTGACATTTTTCTGGATTTAATGAAATTTGATTGGACTTAATCGGAGCTCGTATGAATTAGTTATGAATTATTGAAGTTTTACTATTATTTCCAATGTAAAACTAATTACTAAATGATTTATTGCACAATTAATCGGTTTATTGCGTCATTGGACCGAGAAGCCGGCACCGACAGACGGGCCCCACCGGTCAACGGCGCACAGGAGGATGGCGCACGGTGGACCGAGTCCATCGTGGCCCAGTGGGAGGCGGACACGCGGCGGGGAGGCACGCGCCCACGGGGAAGGCCATGCGGCCGGTCCAGATCTGCCCCCGGGCAGATCGGATGGCCCAGGATGAATGAGGGTCGCCCCCGCCAGCGCAGCCGCGCCGCGGCGGGGTGAGCGGCCCGATGGTCGCCGCCGGCAACCATCTGGCCCCCGGAGGACGACGGTGAGCTACGGGAGGATGAGAGGAAGACGAAGGAGAGCCCACCGAGGGGTCATAGTGATTGGAAGGCGGCGAACAGCGGCGGATAGGGGCGATCGGCGGTGGCGGAAGTACGGGATGGTGGCGAAGACGGTGTTCCGGTGAGGATCTCCGACGACGGAGGTGCGGCCGAGGAGGAGGGGGTCCTGGTGAAGACAAAGGGATCATTCAGGACCAGAATGGCCGAAGGGATCGATGAGAAAACACGGCTGCCGACCGGCGGAAAGGCTTACTGAGGGGCGCGACGGCGAGATCAGACTTCCGGCGGCGTAGGGGCTCGCGGATGTGGTGTCCGGGCTTTGCACGGGTGTGGCGAAGCTAGCGGTGGCATTCTCGTGGTCTGGCGGCAGCTACGGCAGTGGCGGAGTGTAGTGGCGGCTCTGGTTTGCACGGCGCGAGGTGCTAGGATGCTTGGGAGGTGTTAGGGTGTGAGGGGAAATGTAGAGGAGAGAGCGGCGAACGTTTTTATGCGCTGGGCCGGGAGAAATCGTGGCCGAACGGCTCTGAATCGACACTGGATTGAGGGCGGCGGCGTCGCGGTCGTGCGCGCGATTCCTGCGCGGGAGTGGGTGAGGACGCCAGAGGAAGTGGGAGAGTGGGCGAGGACTTGGTACGCCCTCGTTTGAACCAGAGCGAGCGGGCGTGAAGGCGGGAGGCGGCGCGGCGCCGATCGGACCGCTGAGGGAAAAATCCCCTCCACCCGATTCGGACGGAGCTAGGAGATGGAGCTAATAGGCGGGCCCGGCCTGTCAGCGGGAAGGGGCGAGCGAGCGCGACGGGCGAAGCGGCCCGACAGGCGGGCCCCGCAGTGCAAAGAGAGCGAGCAGGAGGGGGCGGCCGACAGATGGGGCCCGCGGGAGGCAGGCATGCGCGGGCCGCGCGCGTGGAGGCCGACAGAGTGCTAGGCCGGCGGCCCAGCAAGAGGAAAACAAAGCAAAAAGGAAGAAAAAAGAGAGAAAAGAAAATAAAGGAATTTCCAGGGTTAATTTAATTCCGATAAGTGTTTTTGATTTATTAAAAATAGTTTATGAGCTCTGAAAATTCCACTAAAATCCAGTTAATATATTTTGGCAAGGGGAACATAGGAAAAATGTTCCCAGCCACAGTAATTTATTATTTTGCATTTTTACACATTTAATTAATTCCTCTGGCCTTTTAAATTTATTTTTCTTGGGCATTTTCTAAGGTATAATTTAGTGTGGCTAAATTTAAGGTGTGACAAACCTAGCTGTAACACCCTGCCCTCCAGAACCGCACAGCCCAGCCCAACCGACGGGCGGGCCCACTTACACATAGCACCCCACTTACACTTTCGTCCTCGCTTCGTGTAAAAGGGTTAACCCGGAAGTACTATGGTTGGAGGGACAAGGCCTTATAAGTTGGTTCAACCCTTGCTCAACTAGCAAGGTGGTACTAATCATGTGCACACCGCACTCATGGGCCATATGGGCCATATCGTAATTGGGCCAGGATGTCACACACACCCCCCCTCAAAGGACCTGGCGTCCTCGCCAGTCCAACTTACCCGCATAGCCACACAGGCATATAGGCAAATGTCCAGGAACGCGCCCCCTCTTAGCGCACGTCCGTACGTCCAGTGCCGGCGCCATATGCCATGCCATGTGCCTCACACCGAGCCCACATGCGCCATGCGCCATATGCCCGCACACTGACCTGTACGCGCAACCGCGAGGGTCGGCTCTGATACCATTTGTAACACCCTGCCCTCCAGAACCGCACAGCCCAGCCCAACCGACGGGCGGGCCCACTTACACATAGCACCCCACTTACACTTTCGTCCTCGCTTCGTGTAAAAGGGTTAACCCGGAAGTACTATGGTTGGAGGGACAAGGCCTTATAAGTTGGTTCAACCCTTGCTCAACTAGCAAGGTGGTACTAATCATGTGCACACCGCACTCATGGGCCATATCCTAATTGGGCCAGGATGTCACACTAGCCCCCTTAAACGGAATCTTATTCTCGAGATTTGGACGTGCTGGCGAAGAGGTGGGGATATGCGGACTTCAGTTCGTCTTCTCGCTCCCAGGTGGCTTCTTTTTCTGAATGGTGGCTCCACTGTACTTTACAGAACCTAATCACCCGGCTTCTGGTGTTTCTTTCACTGATCTCCAAGATCCGAATTGGCTTCTCCACATAGGTGAGGTCTTCCTGGATCTCGATCTGTTCCAGATCTGCCTGTTCTACTGGTATCCTTAGACACTTCTTCAGTTGTGACACATGGAACACGTCGTGTATACCTATCATTGAAGCTGGGAGGCTCAACTGATATGCCACTTCGCCTTTATGGGCTAGCACTTGGTAGGGTCCCACAAAGCGAGGTGCTAGTTTCCCTTTGGTTTGGAACCTTGTTAACGCCAAAATTTGGTATGGGTCGTTACCATGTTCGGTTAAGGAAAGAAGCGATATCAGCCATTGGAAACTAATCCAGAAGAGTCCGAGCTTGGGAAGGAATCGTGAAGACCACGATATGGCAGTCAATTACCTTATCTGTAAATTAGGTAGTTTTAATACTTTTTAGAGAAACCTGATCTCGTGTCCGATCAGGACTTGTTAGTTTTCCTTTTATAGATAGGAAATTCGTGTGCCGTGTCCTATTAGGACTGTAATAACTCGGGGTATATATACGTATGCCCGGGTACCTTGTAAATCATCTCTCGATCAATTAAACTTCGGCGCATCGCCACCCTTTCGACGGGTTCTTGCTTCTCGAGCGGGGCTGCATCGGTTAGGTCCGAACTCCTGCGAGAGGGTAAGACTCGTCACCCCTTACCCAGGTGTATCTGCCCTGTCTACGGCTGCATCGGTTCGGTCCGACCTTTTAGGCCGATCAGTATACCACATCACGCGTGCGTAGATCTTATCAGTTTACTGGGGGCAATTTATCATCAGTTCGTGCTGCATCGGTTGGGTCCGACCTACTGAACTGCCAGCGATAAATCGTTCCTACTAGGTTGATGGTTTTTGCGCAAGCGTCTTATCGGAATGTATAGCCGGTAAGTTATCTTATTACATCACAGTTGCATTAGGTCTATCGGCTTGTTGAGGTTCCTTTACTATTATCGATCTGTGCTGCATCAGTTAGGTCTGAACTACTAGATCGATAATAATAGATTTATCCTTGTCGAGCCGATCGGTGTATATGCGACGTTCTATCAGAGCGCTTAGCCGATAGGTTATCTTTTTATAAAGCCGACTGTATTATCCTTACTGTTTTAGTCATCTATATTATCATCGGTTTTCTAGCCGATGCACATGTGTTTCCTCGGCAGTCGGCTGGCTTACTGTTTTGCTTATCTATTTTATCATCGGCTTCTAGCCGATGCACATGTTATACTGACAGCTTATCCATTTGTTTATAGCGCTATCGGTTTCCTAGCTGATACACAGGTGCCATCGGCTATCGGCTACGAGGAGTCTATATCAGCCCGTATCGGCCGATAGCCGATGTGCAGTTGTTGCTGACCCGGGCACGAGAACAAGCGAGGACCCGGGAGCGAGAACGCGAGTACAGGCGAGGGCCCGGGCACGAGCATAGCAGCGATCGGCTGGAAGGAATCCGTATCGGCTTACTGGCCGATTGGATCAGTAATCAAATTTCTTCATCTCCTTATCAATTGCGGGGTCAAATTGACTGGCACGCCTACGAACCTCTAATATTTTAGGACCTGCACTGGAGTTAAGCAGATTTCCCAGGCCTTCGTATGTTCAATCGCATCAAACCAGATCATCAACAAGCTTCTTGGCACACCCGGTGGTTTTTGGTGCGAACAAACCTGTGTACCTCGCGGAGTGGTGTGACATGAAGATACACGTAGTCCCCTTCCTCAAAGCTTAGGTCTCGGCAATGGTTGTCGGCATAACTCTTCTGTCTGGATTGAGGCGTCTTTAAGCGCTCCCGTATTATGGCCACCTTCTCTTCTGCCTCTTTGAGTGCGTCGGTCCCGAATACCTGGCGTTCACCCGTCTGATCCCAGAAAAGGGGTGTACGGCACTTCCTGCCATACAGAGCTTCGAACGGTGCCATCTGCAGGCTGGCTTGGTAACTGTTGTTGTACGAGAACTCCGCGTAGGGTAAGCTCTTATCCCATGTTCCTCCGAAGTCCAGTGCGCAAGCTCTTAGCATGTCCTCCAAAATCTGATTGACTCTTTAAGTCTGACCATCTGTTTGTGGATGATATGTTGTGCTGAAGTTCAGTCGGGTTCCTAGTTCTGCCTGTAACTTCTGCCAAAACTTGGAATTGAACTGGCTACCACGATTGGAGACAATCCTCTTGGGTACTCCGTGTAAGCACATTATGCGAGCCATATACAGTTCAGCCAGTTTCTTACCCGTATACGTTGTATGCATGGGATGAAATGCACAACCTTGGTGAGTTGGTCAACGATCACCCAGATTGATTCATACCCCGAAGATGTGCGGGGCAAACCGGTGATGAAGTCCATCTCGATCTCTTCCCACTTCCACTCTGGGACCTTGAGCGGCTGTAATAGTCCCGCAGGCCGTTGGTGTTCTCCTTTGACTCACTGGCAGACATCACAAAGTGCCACGAATTCTGCGATTTCCCTTCTCATGCTGGCCCACCAAAACTTTGTTTTAAGATCTTGGTACATCTTTGTGCTTCCGGGGTGAATGGAGTACTGCGTCTCATGGGCTTCCCGGAGTATTAGGTCTTTGAGTTCCTTATTCTCTGGAACGCACAAACATTCTCCCATCCAGACTATCCCATTTTCATCTTCCGTAAAACCCTAAGCTTTTCCGACTCTCATGTTCTTCTTAAGTTCTTTAATCTCTGGATCATTTGCTTGTGCCTCGCAAACTTGATCAAAGAGCGTGGGCTGAGTGTAACACCCTGCCCTCCAGAACCGCACAGCCCAGCCCAACCGACGGGCGGGCCCACTTACACATAGCACCCCACTTACACTTTCGTCCTCGCTTCGTGTAAAAGGGTTAACCCGAAAGTACTATGGTTGGAGGGACAAGGCCTTATAAGTTGGTTCAACCCTTGCTCAACTAGCAAGGTGGTACTAATCATGTGCACACCGCACTCATGGGCCATATGGGCCATATCCTAATTGGGCCAGGATGTCACATACACCCCCCCTCAAAGGACCTGGCGTCCCCGCCAGTCCAACTTACCCGCATAGCCACACAGGCATATAGGCAAATGTCCAGGAACGCGCCCCCTCTTAGCGCACGTCCGTACGTCCAGTGCCGGCGCCATATGCCATGCCATGTGCCTCACACCGAGCCCACATGCGCCATGCGCCATATGCCCGCACACTGACCCGTACGCGCAACCGCGAGGGTCGGCTCTGATACCATTTGTAACACCCTGCCTATATGCCTGTGTGGCTATGCGGGTAAGTTGGACTGGCGGGGACGCCAGGTCCTTTGAGGGGGGGTGTGTGTGACATCCTGGCCCAATTAGGATATGGCCCATATGGCCCATGAGTGCGGTGTGCACATGAATAGTACCACCTTGCTAGTTGAGCAAGGGTTGAACCAACTTATAAGGCCTTGTCCCTCCAACCATAGTACTTCCGGGTTAACCCTTTTACACGAAGCGAGGACGAAAGTGTAAGTGGGGTGCTATGTGTAAGTGGGCCCGCCCGTCGGTTGGGCTGGGCTGCGCGGTTCTGGAGGGCAGGCTGTTTACACTGAGCCTCTAGGGCTGCCACGAATCCATGTTCGACAATGCCTAGATTCAAGTGTTCAAATTCCTGCTGCATTTCCTTGCACAATGCCTCTGCTCGACCAGTGTTGCAGTAACTTTTCCTACTCAAGGCGTCTGCCACGACATTAGCCTTCCCTAGGTGGTAATGTATCCCCACATCATAGTCCTTAATCAATTCTAGCCACCTTCTTTGACAGAGGTTCAGGTCAGGCTGGGTGAATATGTATTTCAAACTCTTGTGGTCCGTGTAAATCTCACTGCGATTACCAATGAGGTAATGCTGCCAAATCTTCAAAGCATGGACCACGGCGGCCAATTTCAGGTCGTGTGTCGGGTAATTGCCCTCATGGGGGCGTAACTGACGCGATGCATAGGCTACAACTCTACCTTCTTGCATCAACACGCACCCTAGCCCTTGGCGGGATGCATCACAGTACACCTGGAAGTCTTTCCTGGGGTCCGGTAAGATCAGGACCGGTGCCAAAACCAACTTCTTTTTGAGTTCTTCAAAGCTGTGATTGCACTTGGATGTCTAGACAAACTTCACATCCTTCTTCAGTAATTGTGTCATAGGTCTGGCAACCTTCGAGAAGTTCTCAATGAACCGGCGGTAGTAACCCGCAAGTCCAAGAAAACTCTGCACTTGTGTCATTGTCTTAGGAGGTTTCCAATTGGTGACGGATTCCACGTTCGTTGGGTCCATGGCAACTCCCTGGGCAGTGATGATGTGCCCGAGGAACTGCACTTCCCTCAGCCAGAAGTCGCACTTGCTGAACTTGGCGTACAACTGGTGCTCTCTCAACTTCTTGAGGACCAAGCGAAGGTGTTGCTCATGCTCTTCCGTTGACTTTGAGTAGATCAGGATGTCATCGATAAAAACTACCACAAACTTGTCCAGAAACTCCATGAATACCTTGTTCATCAGATTCATGAAAAAGGCAGGTGCATTTGTCAGTCCGAAGGACATAACAGTACACTTGTACAACCCATACCACGTGGTGAAGGTTGTCTTTGGTATATCCTCTTCTCGGATCCTCAACTGATGATAGTCTGATCACAGGTCTATCTTGGAGAAGATGGTGGCACCCTCCAATTGGTTGAAAAGATCATCAATCCTCGGTAAGGGGTACTTGTTCTTGATAGTGACATCATTTAGTGCGCGATAGTCCACGCACATCCGTTTTATCTTGTCTTTCTTTTCCACGAAGATGACTGGTGCTCCCCAAGGTGATGTGCTTGGTCAGATGTAATCCTTCTGTAGCAGATCGTTGACCTGCTTCTTGACTTCTGCCATCTCGTTCGGTGCCATTCTGTATGGCCTCTTGTATATTAGCGCTGTTCCAGGTGCCAAATCAATCCTGAACTCAATTTCCCTTTCTAGTGGCATCCCTGGTAGGTCTTTCGGGAACACATCCGGGTATTTCCTTACTATTGGAATGTTCTCTATTTTCCTTTCTAGCTTCGTCCCACCTTCCGACGGTTGCTCTGCTGTGACCTGATTCAAGCTTGCTTCCTGATGCAGCGGCACAGGTGACTTGAAGATAACCACCTTTCCTTCCTAACTGGTCACTGTTACGGTGCAGTCCGCGCAGTTAATCACCCCTTTGTGTTGGGTTAACCAATCCATTCCTAAGATGACATCTAGGTCTTTGGATTCCAAGAGAATAAGATTGGCTAGAAAAGGTGATCCTTAGATTTCTAAGCTCACTAAAGGGCTATAGTGAGCGGTTATCATGCGGTTCCCAGGTGTATGAACCCTCATGGGGATTTTAAGTTCCACTACTTTTATCCCATGTGCCCCCACAAATTTCTTAGATATGAAAGAATGTATTGCACCAGAATCAAAAAGTACGGTTGCAGGTATTGAGTTCACAAGAAACGTACCCAATACTACTTCCGGTGCAGTCTGTGCCTCTTCCGTGGAGACATGATTGACACGCCCCTTTATCACCTGCTGATTGGCATTGGGGTGCTGGGGAGCTGCAGGCCTAGATCCCATTGGCCTCGGCTTTGGACATTTGTCGACGAAGTGACCCGGTTCATTGCAGTTGAAGCAAACGTAGGTCTTGCCCCCGCCATCTTTCCGTGACTGACCCTGCTGCACTGGCGCCATTGGTGGGCGTGGAGCGGACTGACGGTTGTGCTGCTCGCTGTTGCTACTGCTGCTGCCTCCGAAGTGCCCTGGGTGGAACGGGCATTGTTGGCGGACGATCATGGTGGACGGTCCACTCTGCTGGCCCAGCATCATCCGTGGCCTCTGGTGCTGCCCCTGGTGAGTCCGGAACTGGGCTGCTTTCCTCTTGCGGTCCACCTTGTTGCGCTGGCTTTCCTAGCGGATCGCCTTATCCACTAGTTTCTCGAAGTCTAGATAATCGCTTGAGAGGAGCTGATTGGTCAGCTCGTCGTCCAGTCCGTCCAAGAACCTCTCTTGTCTCTCCGCGTTGGTGCGGACATCCTCAGGCGCGTAGTGCACCAGACGGTTGAAGTCATGGAGGTATTCCATAACCGTCTTGTTTCCTTGGACCAAGTCCCTGAACTCCCTTTTCTTCTGTGCCACAATTCCTACCAGAATTTGAGACTTTCAGAAATTGTGGCAGAATTCTACCCAAGTGACTTCTGTGGTAGCAGTGCGGTTCACAAGGAAGTTGTCCGACCAAGCTGATGCAGGACCTTGGAGCTGGTGCGTAGTGAAAGCGACCTTCTCCTAATCGTTGCACTAGAGGAGGTTGAGCTTCTTTTCAATTGCCAACAGCCAGTCGTTGGCATCTATGGGGCTAGTGGTGCTGGAGAAGGTTGGCGGCCTGACCCTCAGGAACTCAGGCAACTTTGACTGAGGGGCAACGACCGGGTTGTGTGGTTGCGGGTGTTGCTGCTGCAGATTGTTCTACTGCATCTGTTGCATCATAATGGCCAACATCTAGTTCTGGTTGGCCAGAACCTATGCCAACGTCGGGTTCTCTGGTAGCGGTGGTGGCATGTGATTGGGTGCTCCATGGTTTTGAGGTGCTCCTTCCCGCTGGTTGGTAGCGCTGGCGTCACTGGCAGCACAGGCACCACTCCTTGTGTTCACCATCTGAAGGGGAGAGCAGAGGAAGGGAAGGAGAAAAACAGGTGGCTCAGAACAGGAGTGATAATTAAGTGGCTAAATTAAATTAACTAAAATTTTTAGTTGGAAACATGAGGAAAATCAGTTCAACTCCTAATTACGGCGGACATACCACAACAGACGGTATGCCACCAACTAACCCCAAGCAAAGCAAACATTCCTAACATTACAACTAAACAGGAAATCAAACTAAGAAAAACGACAAAACTAAGGGTGGCGCATCTAGTGCTCCGAGCGGCTCCTGCGGTCGTCTGAGTTGTACTCCGGCTCCTGCTCGTCACCCACCTCGTCGTCGGTGCAGCTCCTGGATCCGCCCACGTAGTCCACACTACCGTGAGCCGAGGAGCTGGCCTCACTGCGGGTGTGGGACCCGCTGAAGGAGTTGCTGTCGTTGGTGGAAGTGAAGCCCTTGTGGATGCTGGTGCCTCCCTGAGAGCTACCGTCACTTGACGACGCACTGATCCATCCACCCGTTGGTGCTGGTACTGTAGCTAGAGCTGGTGCCGGTGGCGGTGCGTGTAGCCCATTCCTAGGGGCCAACTGAACACGCACTGGAGGAAGGGTCCTCTTCCTCGGGGTCAGCCGGATCCTGGCCCCACCGGGTGGTGGCTGTCCCTTCAATTCCGCGACCTCCTTCTTCAGGCAGTCGAACTGGTTTTGGAGACCAATGATGGTCGTCCTGTTGGCGTCCTCCCAGCCGTGGGCTGCACGCACCCAGTTGGCGTGCATGTAGTCCATGGCCAACATCGCCCGCCTCATGTGGACGATGGTGGTGTCGTTCTCGTTGTTTGCCAGCTGGAAGGCACTGTAGGTCTGGTAGTGGTAGCGGTAGGCAGTGGTACGGAGGGTAGCGTGGTGTCTTCGGCGCAACTCTCCAATCAGGCGGAAAGCGGCCTCCTGGCAGGCGTGGTTGAAGGTGCGCCCGCCAACCTCGACCTCCATAGCAAGTAGGAGGTACATCTCGCCTGGCAGCTCCAAGCGAACCCGGTGCAGGAGCTCACCCTCCATGGGCTCCATTGCAGTGTACTCGGGGGCATGGCTGTACCCCAAAGTGAAGCTCATCATCCGAAGCTCCTCCACAAAACCGCCCATGTTTGTGCCACGCTGGTTGGGGAGGTTGTCCATCTATAGAAGGCAAGGAGGGGAATCAATATATGCTCAGATCCAAATAAGTGAACAGTAAATAATTTGGAAATAACAACGATTTTATGCAGAAAATAATTTTGTAAGTAAACTTGAGACCGACAAAATACCACTGCGAAGCCAAATAATACCGAATAAAATTCACATAATAATTGCAAAGCAAATAAATATATTTTATGCATGCCATAAATCATACCTTCCCCTAGATTAACCAATGTTTTCCCAAAATTTGGACACCCATGACAACCCATGAACAAAATCTTCACTCCATATTTGACTTGACTCAAAATTTTCCATCAAATAAATGGCAAAGATTTTATCCCAATCCGAGAACGAATTCCAACTTTTCCCAAAATAACTTCAAATGTGAGAAGCATATGCAAGTGAGAATTTCAGAGGGCTCTTAGGGTTTCCATTTGGCTAGTCCTACGGTCAAGCTCGGCTCTGATACCAACTTGTAACACCCAGAAATTCACCACTGAAATTCTGAACATTCATCTGTATTAAATCCCTATCCAGAAAAGCCAGGGTACACAAATCCAAGTTGCCATACAGAGAGTCTTACGAATAGAGTAAAATTATATTACAAAAATACAGTGGAAAAAAAAGTCTATAGACAACGGGCCCAGTAGTAGCTTCCATCCCACAAGCACCTTGATGGTGGAGCTAGCCTATTCCTCAGGGCGATCCTCGTCGGACGCGTTCTCCAACACTGAGAGGGGGAAAAAGGGAGCAAGGCTGAGTACCACCCATAGTACTCAATAAATCACACCCACAATTATGCATATGCACGGAGAACAAAGATGGGCTAGGGTTTGTTTGCGTAAAAGCAGTTGCAAACGGTAGTAGTTTGCAAACAGTAAAAAGTTGATTAATTTAACAAGATTAATTCTCTACCGATTAACGTTACACCATGTTAACCAGGCCCAACCATCCATTACTGATTAATGTTACACCACATTAACCAGGCTCCACTGATGAACGATACACCACGTTCACTAGACTCCTCTGGTTAACGTTACACCACGTTAACCAGTCTACACTGATCAACTTTACACCATGTTGACCAGTCTCCCCTGATCAATGTTACACCACGTTGACCAGGCCGCACTGATGAACGCTACACCATGTTCACCAGGCATCACTAATGAACGTTACACCACGTTCACCCGTCTCCACCGATTAACGTTACACCACGTTAACCGGCCACCACCGATCAACGTTACACCATGTTGACCAGACTCTACACCTTCCACCCGAACCATACCGGTTTCATAAAGCTAGATTAATTATCTAAAGGTGAGACTAATCACGGTGAGTCTTGACCAATGTGCCCATAACCGCGGGCGCGGCTATTTGAATAGATTTACTCTGATTAGAGATGTACAACTGTACCCATTAGACATAGCCTCACACACGTTCTCATGTGCCAGTGCAACACCACGATGCCCCGTGAGAGGCTGTGACAGGACCGTTCACGCAACCTCTCCCTAACCATCCACACCACGCTGAGGTTGCACCTGCCGACAGGGCACACCATATTGGCCAAGCTACCGCCCCTTGCGCCACGGTGAATCCGGAAGCCGATCAACCCTACCCCGGGCCGACCCAACTCCATCACGCCCACCCTCATCTCTGTTGCCTAGGAGAGGGAGAAGAAATGCTACAAGCCTAGCCGTTGCCCATATTGGCTTGTGAAAAGTACGAGTAATTGCCCAAGTGGTTCTAGCGAACCGGTCCTTAATTGCCGTGGGTGCGACAAGCAAAACCATACACCCACAACCCACTATTTAGGTCCAATTTTAGTAATTTAACATCACCCTATCTAAAGTTCTATTTTCCTGACATTGAGTCGAACCTTATAAAAAGATAATATTTAATTCCCAGGTGAGCTATGTTGCTAAGCATGGCTAAGTATCCTAAGAACACTAATCTAATCATATTATTACCTAGGTGACAAGGGTTCAGGTTTCAAAACTAAGGCACAGCCTATCATTATATAGGTTATGACCCATCCACATGAAATATTGAAATAATGTAGTTTATTTAAGTAAACAAAGCAATTTAGCGAAAAGGGTACAAAATGATCAAGATAACAGTGCAACTTGTCTTGCTTCGACTCAACGTACTCGGCAACGACCTCGAAGTACACGGGAGAGTCACCGGCGTCGGATTCTATAACAAACAATGCACAAACAATTAAAACAGTACATGTTGGCAATCAAACATGGGCTGAAAGTATTTTTAATGAATTCTTGACATTATTTGGATTTAATGAAATTTGAATGGACTTAATCGGAGCTCGTATGAATTAGTTATGAATTATTAAAGTTTTACTGTTATTTCCAATGTAAAACTAATTACTAAATGATTTATTGCGCAATTAATCGGTTTATTGCGTCACTAGACCAAGAAGCCGGCGCCAACAGGCGGGCCCCACCAGTCAATGGCGCACAGGAGGATGGCGCACGGTGGCCCGAGTCCACCGCGGCCCGGTGGGAGGCGGACACGTGGCGGGGAGGCGCGCACCCATGGGGAAGGCCATGCGGCCGGTCCAGATCTGCTCCCGGGTAGATCGGACAGCCCAGGACGAATGGGGCTTGCCCCTGCCGGCGCAGCCGCACCGTGGCGGGGCGAGCAGCCCGATGGTCGCCGTCGGTGACCATCCGGCCCTCGGCTGACGGCGGCGAGCTACAGGAGGACAAGAGGAAGACGAAGGAGAGCTCACCGAGGGGTCACAGTGACCGAAAGGCGGCGAACAGCGGCGGACAGGGGCGATCGGTGGCGGCAGAAGTACGGGATGGCTGCGAAGACAGTGTTCCGGCGAGGATCTCCAACGACGGAGGTGCGGCCGAGGAGGAGGGGGTTGTGGCGAAGACAAAGGGATCATTCAGGACCGGATTGGCCGAAGGGATCGACAAGAAAACATGGCCGCCGACCGGCGGAAAGGCTTACCGAGGGGCGCAACGGCGAGATCGGACTTCTGGCGGCGTAGGGGCTCGCGGATGTGATGGCCGGGCTTTGCACGGGTGTGGCGAAGCTAGCGGTGGCGTTCTCGTGGTCTAGCGGCGGCGGCGGGCAACCGGAGAGGGCGGAGCGTGGCGGCGGCTCTGGTTTGCGCGGTGCGAGGTGCTAGGATGCTTGGGAGGCATCGGGGGTGTGAGGGGAAATGTAGAGGAGAGAGCGGCGAACTTTTTTATGCGCTCGGCCTGGATAAATCGTGGCCGAACGGCTCTGAATCAGCACTGGATTGAGGGCGACGGCATCGGGGTCATGCGCGCGATTCCCGCGCGGGAGTGGGTGAGGACGCCGGAGGAAGTGGGGGAGTGGACGAGGACTCGGTCCGCCCTCATTTGAACCAGAGTGAGCGGGCGTGAAGGCTGGAGGCGGTGCGGCGCCGATCGGACGGCGGAGGGAAAAATCCCCTTCGCCCGATTCGGACGGAGCTAGGAGACGGAGCTTCAGCGGGGAAGGGCGAGCTAGCGCGGTGGGCGAAGCGGCCCAACAGGCGGGCCCCGCAGCGCAGAGAGAGAGTGAGCAGGAGGGGGCGGCCGACAGATGGGGCCCGCTGGAGGCAGGCGCGCGAGGAGGCCGGCACAGTGCTGGGCCGGCGGCCCAGCGAGAGGAAAACAAAGGAAAAAGGAAGAAACAAGAGAGAAAATAAAATAAAGAAATTTCCAGGGTTAATTTAATTCCGATAGGCATTTTTGATTTATTAAAAATAGTTCCTGTGCTCTGAAAATTCCACCAAAAATCCAGTGAATATATTTTGGCAAGGGAAACATAGGAAAAATGTTCCCAGCCACAGTAATTTATTATTTTGCATTTTTACACATTTAATTAATTCCTCTGGCCTTTTAAATTTATTTTTCTTGGGCATTTTCTCAGGTATAATTTAGTGTGGCTATATTTAGGGTGTGACAAAGTCAAAGCTTCACTTTTCTTATTTTTTTATATTTTCAGATTTAGAGCAATGCATGAAACTAAACATCAATGCAACAAAAAGACACAAACTCCCCCTCAAATCAGCCTCCAACTCTCCCTAAAGAAAAAAAAGCAAATCGAGAAGAACCAAAGATTGTGTGAAAAGACATCAATTGTCAATTGGTATCCATCAAGGTGAAGCACTCTCAGGAGTTAACATAAGTCACTTGTACTATTATCAAATCTACTACCTCCAAAACTAGCATATGAAAATGCTAATAAAAGATGTAGGAAATAATATGTCAACTCAAAAATAAATTGATGACACCTGAAAAACATTTGTTGTCTCAAGACTGTAAAATACATGAGGAAGTCCACCTCGAAAATCCTATGCACAAGAAGATGTCGAGGCTTCTGTGTTGGGGTTAGAAATAAGAAGTTTAGGAATCTAACACTGAGACACACGACCAATAAAACCAGTAGGCAAAACACGTGTATATACTTGAACAAAATCAGAATTATTCTTACCTAACAACTTACCTTGAAGCTTCACAAAAGGATGTTCTGACCGTTGTACAACTCGCAGTCTGACCGTCCCTTGGTGCCGGTTTGGCTGACGGTGAACATGAGGTCTAATTGTACCAGTTGAAGCAAAACGTGGCCTTTGCCACCTCAACTTTGCAAATTCTCGTTCTTTGTCTTCCTTTTGTTTTGTTGCAAGTCTAAAGTAAAACTGAACCAAATGTCCATCCTTACCACAATTAGTGCAATGGTACTTCACATGAGGTGTTTATTTTGAAGAAGAAGCAATTGCACCTGCTGTAGATAGGTTCGACATAACCCTAGTTGATTTAAAAATTATTTTCCTTAGTTCAGGTTTAACCTCAAATTCACTATTTTCGGTAACTCTAAGTAAGATTGGTTGGTGATTTTGAAAATAAGCACGTGCATCAAAACCTAGACCTCTATTGTGTGTGCTTACTTTTGATGTGTCCAAAATTATGTTGAGTTTCTTTTTACCATCAGAAAATCGTTGCAAAGAACTTTTAAGATAAGCAACCTCATTAGTCAAAGAAACACAATTTTCATAACTCTTTTGTACAGCTTTTTGTTTGTGACAATTTGAACATGATAGAACCTCATGTGTAAGCATATCACATTGCAATTGATCAACTCTACCATAAGCATCTTTCAGTTTTAATTGGAGCACATAACATTTATCACATGGCATATTTGTAGATTTAACATTTTTAAAAACATGTGATGTAACTAGGGTGCAAGCAAGTAAAGCAACTTTCATCTTTTTCAGGTTCATTCTAGTAACAAGCAACTCGTCAATCACATAGGTATGCATAGTAGTTCCTAAGGCAAAACTTGCACGCAATTTTTCACATCTATCTTTTATGGTGTTAACTTTATCCAAGAAGGAAGTATTAATGGATCTAGCATTATTTAGCTCAAGTAAAAGGGAAGTGCAGGATTCACATGAGTCATCATCAAGAATTAAAGACCTAAGTCTTGCAATTTCAGAATTAGAATTTTCAATTTCTAAATCTTTTTCTTGAAGAGATTTCTTAGCCTTTTTAAGTTCTGAAGCAATTTTAACCATGTCATATTCAAGCTCATCATAGATAGGTCTTACCTCATCAAGATCGGAGTCACTGTCGCTATCCTGTTTTTCTATAAAACACATGCTAGTGAAATCATCATCAAAATCTTTCTTCTTGTCTTTCTTATCGCTTGGCTCATTGTCACTCTCAAAATCTATATCACTGAGATCACACTCCTTTATAGCAGCTATTATCTTTTTGGCCATTCTGCGAAAGTACGCTTGGAGGTATTGCGTCTTGAGCTGCGTTGAATTGGTTCCTTTTCTTCATTCTTGTTTAACTTGGGACAATTTGCCTTGATATGGCTAGGCTGTCCACATTCAAAGCAATTGAAGGAGCTTGAAGCCCTGCCTCCCCACCTTCTCATTCTCACATTGTTGAGTGCCTTGTATGCACGCGATGAGATAAGCACCAGATATTCTTCGGAGAACATCTCAAATTGTTCATCTAAAAAGGAAGCCAATGCAGACAAGGAAACAGAAGATGGTAATCTAGACGAAGTGCTGGGGTTAGCAATAAGTACATGTGAAGATGATTTATCATCTCTAGGTGATAAAGAATCCATCTCATATGTTTTTAGCCTAGAGTAAATATCATCCATGGTCAAAATATCCAAATCAACAGTTTGATTAATTACAGTAACAACAATGCACCATTCATGGCTGAGAGATCTCAAAATTTTACTAGCATTATCCTCAACAGTATTATTAACTCCAACACCACGCAAGTTGCTCAAAATTTTCTCAAACCTAGAGAAAAGATCATCAATTGATTCACTTGGTTTCAGAAAAAATCAGAAAAATACTTTTGATAAATATTTTTGCATACTTTCTTAATTTTAGTTGAACCTTCATGATAGTCACAAAGTGTCTTCCAAACATTGTAAGCAGAGCGCAAGTGAGAAACTTGATCAAATTCTTTCTCTGAAATTCCTTGAAAAATCAAGTTTCTAGGTTTAGCATTTAAATCAACATCTGTTTTATTTTCATTTGTAACCACATCAAATACAACATACTCATGAAAAACTTTGCGCCAAACATCGCTACCTTGAGCTTCAATGTAAGATTGCATACGATTCTTCCAATAAGAGAAATTTGAATCATTAAGCATAGAAGGACGATTAACATACTTATCTGATGCCATACCTTAACCTCGCTCTAATACCACTTATAGGATCGGGATGGCGTCGATCAGAGGGGGGTTGAATGATCATCGGTTTCTTTATCTAACAAAGGAAGCAAAACACGCAGTGGAAATAATAACAAATAATATTAAGTTATTCTAATATCACTAGAACACCAAACTAATCACCATCATATGCAAAACATGCAAAATAGAACTTTAACTCGCAGCTACGGTACTAAACAGTAAAAACAGCACACGGCCTTTTGATAAAAATCGTTAGAACTCTACTAGTTCAAATCCGTTTGATATGAAACTTAAAACATAAGTTCCAGACATAGCCTAGGTTCAATTTTAGCTAAGAAACACAAAAACTAACGAAAGACATTGACGGGATCTAAGCAAACTTAAATCTGAACGAAACCTAACAAGCGTGTACTAAAACCTAGATTAATTAAAAACTAGCCAACGGTTAGATCAAAATTTGGAAACAATATAAGATCAGAGAAAAACCTGCCAAAACTCACCATATACGAAATCCAAATTGAAAAATAGAATTGTGGATGGTTATGCTAAACTTTATTGATCAAATCATGTTTCAAAAGTGCCTATAAAAGTACCCAATCTCTCTCGACCCTCGTTCTCTCAAACCTTAAAAAGAACGGCGTTTTTCTCTTTTGTTCTCCCGTTACCTCTCTCTTTTTCTTCCTCTACCTTTTATACAATAAAGTAGAAACAGCCCAATAACACATGAATAGACCCAACATTGGCCCAATTGACCCATATGAACTCTCAAGCCCATAATCTATTGCAAAGTACACCACTGGCCTACTTGTCGGTCCAACATCATTATATCCAAATACCACTGACCCAATTGACGTAGAACTTCCCCGTTCTATGTCCTTCATCATCTTCATGCGACTCAGCTAGAGCATGACTATTCAATGACATCTCCTGACCGACTTTAACCTCGGAAACCGTATCCTAGTCTCGGTCCCCTGTCACTCACCATGATCACCTCCTTGCTTCACCTGCGCATCAAAGACAAAGCAAATATATTCCGGAAATAAGTTCTTCCCAACTTGATCCATTTTAGTCCAAACAATACTTCTATTGTTTCAATTATTCATCATATATATCACATGTGATCTAACAGAATCCACTAAGATCATTTCATGGTCTTTAATAACCAATGATCTTGATGCGAACAAAATCAATAAATAGATGTGTTGAGTCCATGTATGATCTGGATGGACACATGGATGGCCAACAGGCAAGAGCTGTTCATAATAACTTTATAGAGACAGATGAAAAGAAAATATCTTTGATGAAGCTACATCACATACTCTGCAAAATCCAACTTTTGGTGGACAGTTACAAAAGAGGTATGTCTCATTAAGGATAAGTCCATTTTGTCTAAAAACCACCCCACAACTGTGGAAATAGATATTTTATGTCCCTCAACTATTAAAACTAGCCAAAATACCTCCTAAGGGCAATACAAACTTTTAATAGTGGTTTCTTGATTTTTGCATCCAGATAGTATATTTTTACTTGCATAACACCTAGTTAAATTAGCAAGAGATGTAAACAGTAGTTAAATATAAGTAAAAGAACACATATTTGATGTTAAATTCATGAAAAACACTATTAAAACCAGGTTGTATTGCCCCTTTTTTTGGTTTTTTTTGGTTGGGGGTTTATTTTGACCGGTTTTTATAGTTGAAGGGTGTATACTATCCATTTTCGTCGTTGAAGGGTGCTTTTAGACAAACCCAATAGTTGAGGGGTGTAATATGGACTTATTGCAAGGATTTTATATATATATATATATATATATATATATATATATATATATATATATATATATATATATATATATATATATATATATATATATATATATATATATATATATATATATATATTCAAGTATTGTATTGGAACATGTTAGGCAGGTCACTTAAATTAAAATCCGGACTAATAGGTTATTGAACTTTTAAGCCAGCTTACTTTTAGTGTAAGATACAACCATATCTAGATAAAGGAAGATTTGTTGATATTAGAAAATTATTTTTTTGAGAACAACTACAGCAGGTGTTACCACCAGCCTGAACTTTATTGATCAATTTTAGACATACTTTACAAGCTGGAAATACAGGGGGCGGGGAGAGAGGGGAGGGCTATTGTCCTATTACAGAGAGTCTATTCGCCCAGTTGGCAAGTTCGATCTTGCCTTTGTGGTTAGAACATCTGTTCGACCATAGGTTAATATCGTCGGCGCAATGCGTAAGCACTTGTAGGGTGGTGTCGTTGACAGAGTTGAAAATTTTGTCGTTGCGGCGTTTTCGTATGTTCCAAACCGCTTCCAGTAAGACCGTTTGCCAAACTCGGGGAGGTGTGGATTCATTGTCGGGCGGGCTGAGAGTCCACACATCTTCAAGCCATGAAAGGGAGGTAATCTAGTGAACGTCGAAACCGAGCGAGTGCCAGATGCTAACTGCTCCTGGGCAACATAAGAAGAGGTGCTCAACATCTTCATCTCCGAGATAGTAAGGGCAGCGCGCCGTGCTTGCCAGTCCCCTCCTGAGCCGTCTGTCGTTGGTGAAGATCCTCCTCTTGTGTGCAGTCCATAGGAAGAGCTTGCACTTGGTTTGGCTATAGTTGTCCTATATTTGCTCCCAAAATGGGTCGGTGGCCCTGTCGGAGAAGCTGAGTTCATAGGATGTACTGGTTTTACAAGGGCGGTTAGCAGTAGAGGTCCGGAGATCTGGTGACCCTACGTCCAGCGCTACCGTTTCAACGGTGGATCTTATGGTGATCAGTTCCTGAAGGGCAATTGATGAGTGTCAGGGGCGTAAATGCAGGTTCGGTTCAGGGGCTGCAAGCGCAATGGCCACTGAGACATTTGGGCGGGTAGCGTGGGAGTACAGAGCAGGGAAGGCTTGGGCGAGGGGCTGTTCACCAATCCAAGAGTCGTGCCAGAAGGAGGTGAATTGGCCGTTATCCACAAGTGATTTGGAGAAACACTGGAACTCAGGCAGACACGAAGCAGTGTCTTCCCAAATTCTGGAATTGACTGTCGAGGGATTGCCGAGTTCGCGCATATCGGACCAACCATTTGCTGCGGAAGCAGTCGAGCCACGGTGCCGTGTCTGAGTTGTGCAATCTGAGGAGAAATTCTTGAAGAAGATAGCAATTCTGGATCCGGAGATTCTTAATACCTGCCCCTCCCTTTGATTTCGGGGAGCATACAAGCTCCTAGGCTACTTTGCAGTCAACGCCATGGCAATGTTGTTCCCCAGTCCAGAAGAACGCTCTTCGCCGCATGTCAATGGTGTCAATGATACCCAGAGGGAGGAGGATTACTCCCATCATGTAGCAGGGAAGGGCAGATAGGACTGAATTGACAGGCACTAGTCGTCCCCCGGAGGTTAGAAGACACCCACGCCAAACGGCAAGCCTATTGTCATTCCTGTCTATAAGGGGTTGGAAATCGCCAAGGTATAATTCATGCTAACACACAAGGATTCTGATAATAAGAAAAAAAGTAGTCATGAAGGGGCTGTTCCTCTCTTACATATAAATTAGAGCTGCTCGATGATGACTACAGAAAGGGCTACAGTTCGTTTTAATTGGCCATGGTCATGACTCAATCACTGAAATCCCTGATCTCATGTGGAATCGTCCAACAAAGGCCTAGCACCTAGGCCTATTTGGTTGGTGCCCTGAGCTATGTGCCTGAGAAAAAGTGGTGCCTGATGTCTCCCTGATATCCTGCTTTTTGCGTGACCAGGCAAGCCTGGGCTTATTCTGTTTGGTTCGAGCCCTGAGGCTGAACATGCCTGAGTGGAAAACATGTCATTCGATGACGTTTGTTGACTGAAGAAAGAGTAAAAGCAATATACGCTTACGATTCATCCGACTATTATTACGATAAGCACGATATCATCGCTTGCATTGCATTAAAAAAAATCATAGCTTGCTTCTGGTAACATCCATGCTTCTGGCAAGATTCGACGAGGCTCAAGTGGGCAGTGGCTTCTTCGCCACAACACAGGATGCAAGAAGGTGCCACAGCGAGATCTAACGAGGCGGTGGCTTCGCACGGTGCTGGATTCGACAAGGCGGTGACGGCGGCTTTGTGCGGATAACGGGTATTGGTGAGGCTACCTTTTTCCGGCGACTTTGCACGATGGTCGATGGTAAGATCCAGGCCATCCCGGAAGGCAGCGACGGGCCAAGCCAACTCATAGCGAGGAGTCGAGGACGGCGAGATCTAGGGAGCCTGCAGTGACGGTGGGATTCGGCCTCAGCGGCGACAGTGGGAGTCTCAATTTCAAATTAATTATATTTTATCCTTAACAAAAAGAAATAAAAAATATACCAGTATATAATTCAATCGGAATATATTTTTTCTCTCCATATATGATAAATTTGAAGATAAGATTTTATACATAGATATAATACAATTACAAGTACATGTACAATTTTTCTAGAATTTTTAGTGGTATTTGTTAATTGGTGTGCACGGAGTTAGAATTATTATATGGGCTAAGGCCCATATAAATAATAATTCCTACAAAAATGATAAAGACCCATCTCATAAGAGTCATGCATATGAACATTCAGTACCACCTTACTAGTTGGAGAGTGAGACCACTTTAATAGAATGAGTGCTCTCCTACACACTTAAGCAATTTGTGTGGGAGATAACTAGAGGAATACACACGTGCGCTCGCTCGTCTCGCTGTGCTCGGGCATAGGCCTGGTCCTGGGGACTCAATGGATTGTCCGATGTAGTGAAGTGGCATAAAATCTAAATAGGTTACGTGTGATTTATCTGATTCGGTTACGAATTACCGACTACTCCATTTCGTCAGCTGGCATGTACCGACGATGAATAAGATTTTTGAAAAGCATCGCGCGACTGCTCATTGTTCATCCACTATGGCTTGTTTTTCTCTACGTTTGGACGTTGCACGTCGTCGTTAATATCCTATACTGTGCATCTACATGTGGTGCGTGTTGCTGCCCCAAACTCTGCTGAACAAAACTGTCGGTGCACATCAATCACGTTCGGTACTTTTGATCTATTTATGTGTAGTTATTTTGTATACATGTCTATATTATATCCATATGAGATGGTTATGTTAGTTTACATATTTAATGTCATGTTTTATTTATGAAATAAATTAAATTCATATGTGCATTTATTTGCAGTACACGGTGTATATGTATCCAAAGCTTATGTGTACAGGATACGATCTCTATAGTTGAAGCCAATATATGTATTTTATGTTGTTTTAACTGATTGTTCACTTCAAAATAAATAATGATAGGGATGGAGTGTTACACCTGGCGGTGCATCAACTAAAGGCCGTGGGCTTTTTCCTTTGTACTCCTTTATCTAACAATATAAGAGCATTTGAAACATTCAAATTTTTGTTAACAATATAGACATTTATATATTGGTTGATTGTTTCGGCCCACTGCCGAGACAAATTAGGGAAGGGAATTATCCACCAATTTCCCTCCCATGCAAGAAAGAAAAATATGAGATAAGTGTTTGTTGTGATCGGTAACAAATAAATTAGAGATAAAATCAGTTTAGTCCCCGAGCCCCACCAGCGTCTATATAAGAGAAGGAATGATGGGAGAAGGGGACGCCTAATTTTTCCTGTCGCCAGTTCTAAAAAAAACCTAAGACCCCGATCGATCTCAATGCTGGTAGGGGTTCGTAGTGCAAACCCTAAGCCAGCGAATCCTCGACGATCTAAAGCAAGAGAAGTGGAGAAAAGCAAAGAAGAAAAAGAAGATGGCATCAAGTTCTACCAGTTAGTACAATTCCGCATTAGTGTAATTATGTATGGCTAAGGAAAATTCATGTATCAGTGTGCATAAGAATTCAATATTGTGGTATCAGAGCATTTCCTCAGCTACATAGTTCCATCATCTCGGTTTTGTGGATGCCATCGCTTGAAAATAAGAATCATTGGTGGGATTGGGATAAATTAGATTGAAATTCCCAATCTCCTAGTTAAGAAACCCTAGACCGAAGCAATCAGCTTCGGCTAGAACTAAGTTGAAAGAAAAATTAGGGATAAAACAGAATGAAATTCCCCAAATTCTCTCAAATCAGAAACCCTAGCTTCGGCTAGAACTCAGAAAAGGGGATAAACTAGATTGAAACTCCTAAATAAGAAACCCTAAATCAGATCAAAACTTGGCATGATTTTGGATCGGGAAAAGATTTACTTACCCGACTGAATCTTGCCGCAATCAGACCGCAGCGTGGGGAAGCACCCCAAGCGAAGGTTGCCAGACTTCAGATTGGAGTTGCCGTCGTTGCTCCGCCATCTTCTCCCTCAGGACTACGCACGGATTTGCCGTGCACATGTGTATGACGTGGTGGTTCGGGTGGCTGGGGCCTGTGCGGCGGAAGCACCACCGTGCATGCGCCCACACCAAACCACCACGGTGCAACGACGGGCACCCAAGCGCATCGCCATCGCCTGCTCTTGCTCGTCGCGCGCTGGAGAGGAGAAAGGGGATCGGCCGAAAGGGGATTAGGGTTAGAGATTTTGAAATCACAAGGAATTTTATTCCGGTGAGATCATTCTCTAGCCATCAGATCAGAATCCTATGGACGCCGGCACGATTCACTCCGCATCAGTTGGTCTCAGTTGATCTCGGCCGTTCATTTGATTTCGGACAGGGATCGCTTCAGCCGATTCAGGAAGGCATTCGACCGTCCATTGGATCGGCAGCCGATTCACTTTCCGCGTCGGACCGCCATCACCATCCGATCGATTGGGCCGCGCATCAGGCCGGCTATTATGAGGCAGCACACACGTGCCCGCTCACTAGGCCATCGTAGCCATTGTACTCCTGGGCCGCCGCCAGCGCACGTGTAGGCTGGGCTGGTTTGGACCGTGGGCCAAATCAGGCCGTATTCAATTTCTTAGTGATTTCAATGGGTTTTAATTAGTTTCCCAATTTTAGAATTTTTTTAAGTACCCTATTGGCTATTTAAAATTGCAGAAAATAATTGATGAGGCTTATTTCTGCAAAATAAATTATTTCTAGATGAATGGGAAATTTATCTAGAATATCTCAGTGATGTGAATTTATTTTTTGACCAATGTTAACTATAAATTCATGTCAAAATTATTATGGAAACTAGTTTCTTGATTATTATCTGACCAATGGTGACGTAATTAAGGAAAATTCAGGAAAAATTACTAGTGTCAAAATTAGATTATTTCTAAATCTTTTCTGCCCAACGGTGACTTGATTTAGGAGCTTAGTTATTAGCATGTAATTAATTATGCTAACGTAAATTAATTGCATGATGATATTAATGGTTATTTAACTTATTTTCAGCTATTGGGCAACTTAGGCCTCTTGAGCCACTCGATGGAACAAATTTCACTGAGTGGAAGAATGTGATGCTTCTGAATTTAGGAATGCTGGACTATGATCAGGCAATCAGAGAGGATGATCCTCTGCCGCCCTCAGAAGACTCAAAATTATGAAGATCTCAAATGGGCCTATGAAGAAAAGAAGGACACCTAGGACAAATCAAATCGGATGTTGCTCATGTATATCAAAAGCAATATCTCTCCATCTATCATTGGAGGGATCAAAGAATCTCAGAATGTCAAGAAGTACTTAGATAACATCGAGGAAAATTTGAAGTCCTCATCTAAGACCTATGCCAGTACCCTAATCATGAAAATGGTCTCAAATCAGTACGATGGCAAGAAAGGTGTCAGGAAGCACATTCTAGAGATGAACTACATGACTTATATGTTAAAACAGATGGATATGCCCATATCTGATGGTTTTCTTGTCCACTTTATCATGAATTCTCTTAACTCAGACTTTGATCCATTTAAGATATAGTACAACACTCAGAAGGACAAGTGGACCATACAAGAGTTGATCTCCCACTCAATTGAGGAAGAAGAGCGTTAGAAGGCTGAGAAAAAAGAAACATAAGGATCAGCTCAACCTGCTCAATTCCACAAAAGGTAAGGGTAAGAGAAAGTTGTATGGGGGAGAAGGCTCAAACTCCAAGAAGGGCAAGCTAAACAACCTTCAATAACAAGGAAGGTCTAAGGGCAGCGCTTCAAAGTCTCAGGATCAGGCCTTGACTGGTGCCTATGAGCCAGGAAACAACATTTGCAAATTTTGCAAAAAGGATGGACACTGGCAGAAGGACTGCACTAAGTTTAAGGCATAGTTAGCCAAGCACGGGTTTTAGTACCATCTAGATTGGTAAGAAGGGGGAGTGAACTCTAAGAACGGAGATCGAAGTTAAAGCCGCTAGACAAATCACGCTCAGACTTCCAAGCAGCTTTGACCTCCTTCTATTAGATATTTTATTTGCTCTCTCTGTTAAGAGGAAGCTTATTTTAGTTAATGTATAGACAACCACTCGTTATGACTGTCATTTTAGTAAAAGAACATGTTATATTTAGTTTAATAATAAGGTTATTGGTCTGGACTTCGTGCAAGACAAGCTTTATTGATTATCTCTAGATGATTTTGTGATGAATGTTGTGAATGCATGCAATGATAAGATAGAGATGTCGTCAAACTTGTGGCATTGTCGTTTAGGCCACATTTCTATGAAGAGAATGGAACGTCTCATTATGGAAGATATACTCCTCCCCTTAGATTTCTTAGACTCAGATCGGTGTTTACACTGTATTAAGGAAAAATTCGCTAAGATAATTAAGAAGGGAGCCACTAGGAGTTCAGGTTCTTTAAAAATCATTCACATTGACATTTGTGGACCATTCCCAGTGACATCAGTGGATGGTTTTGACTCGTTCATTACATTCACAGATGATTTTCCCCGTTATGATTATGTTTACCCCACAAGTAATCATTCCAAATCACTTGAGAAATTTAAGACATTTATGGCTAAAGTGAAAAATTAGCATAATGTAAAAAATAAGGTTCTGAGGTCGGATCATGGTGGTGAATATTATGGGAAATATGCTCCATTTGGGCAAATACCTAGTCCGTTTGCCCAACATCTTCATCAACATGGGATAGTATCCAATATTCCATGCCTGGAGAACTTCAGCAGAATGGAGTGGCAGAGCAACGCAACCGTACACTTATGGATATGGTGCAGAGCATGCTTAGTCATTCTACTCTGACAAATAAGTTGTGGATTGAAGCACTTAAAATAGCTGCCCATATAATTAACAGAGTTCCTAGCAAATCAATGATTAAGACACCTTATGAGTTATGAACTGAAAGAAAGCCAACTTTGAACTACTTACGTGTATGGGGCTGTCGTGCAGAACCCAGAATTTTTAACCCACATTTGAAGAAATTAGATCCTAAGACTGTGGGCTATCACTTCATCGGATATCCAGAAACATCTAAGGGATACCGATTTTATTGTCCAGACCGTGTCACTAAATTTGTGGAAACAAGATACGCTATCTTCTTAGAAAATCAGAATCAGAAGAGCTCATAGGAAAGGGAAATTAACCTTGAGGAGATTTAGGCAAATGTTGCTTTACCGGAAATCCAAGAGACTAATGCTCCCAATATTCAGACTATGTCTCCGAGTGTAGCACCATCAGGTGGTAATTCTGGACCCGTTGGAACTGCACCTGTTGTTGAGGAAACTGATAATGAATTTCAACAAACTTCAGTAGCACAGAATGAAGAAGCTCATCAAACGCAAGTGGTTAATAATGAAACTCAACAATTAAGAAGATCACAGCAGGAAAGGAGATCTGCCATCCCTGATTATTATAAGGTTTACATGAGTGAAGACATTGGGAATGTAGATGATCCTACCTCGTTTGACGGAAGCTATGACGAGTAATCGCTCATCCAAGTGGCTTCAAGACATGGAAGATGAGCTTATATCTATGAGTTATAACAATATCTGGGATCTAGTAGAAGTTCCTAATGGAGTTAAAACAGTAGCCTGTAAATGGGCCTACAAAACTAAGCTGGACTCCAAAGGGAATATCAAACGGTTCAAGGCAAGACTTATAGCAAAGGGTTTTTCACAAAGAAAAGAACTTGATTATAATGATGCATTTTCTCCTATCTCTAAGAAAGACTTATTCAGAACTGTCATGGCCTTAGTTGCACATTATGACTTAGAGCTCCATCAGATGGATATAAAATCGGTTTCCTTAAATGGTCATTTAAATGAAAATGTTTACATGGCACAGTCAGAAGGCTTTGTTGTGGAAGGAAATGAGCATTTAGCGTGCAAACTTAAGAAATCCATATATGGACTTAAGCAAGCATCTAGACAATGGAATCTGAAATTTGATGAAATCATCAAGAAGTTCGGATTCAAGGAAACCAATGTGGATAACTACATGATGAGGACATCACCGGCATAGATATGACCATGTTAACCACTTCTAAACCAAAGGTGCAACCACTCTATATGGGGCTTATCATTGATGCATTTGATGAATTGGTGCTGCACCATAAAGTGTGTTTATTTTTATTTTCAGAATTACTTACATGGATCAAGGGAAGGTTTGATTGCATATGGAAAGCATGGAAGGTTAATGAAGTTGATTGGGGACCAAATCTAAGTATTCATAAAGTCCTCCACCAGGCCACCACGTCACTTTTGGCCCAAGGAAAGAAGGAGTCCAAATTCAACACGTTTTGGAAGTTGGATTCGGACTGCAGGACAGTACCAACTTGCCACCGCTGCCACGACTTCATATGGACTCCGATTGGGGTGTTCTTGTACTTCATGGAAAGCTTATGAAGTCTACTTTCCAACGGATCTAACCTCATCTTCAAATTCCATCCGAGCTGGCCGCAATCATCAAAACAATCCACGTTGGTTCCTGAGTCCGAGTCAAACGGGTGCTGCGCCATCCCCACTTGGGCCCATGGGCCTTGTAACCCTAGGCGGACGTCCCTCCCTGGTCGTATCCCTATTTAAGAGCTGCCACCTTCCTTGTTACGACTTGGATTTCGTTGAGTTTAGGTTTAGCCCTTGTGCAAGCTTCTGTTCTTCAGTTGTGTCGGACGACCACCTGTCAAGACAGCTTCGTGATCCCAACATTGTGTTCGCAATACAATTTATGCTTCATTCATATTCCAATATCAGATTGCCTACGTCCTATTCTTGCTAGTTCTTCGATTGCTCGCAGGGATTGAACCTCGTGTTCAGGTTGATCGCGCCGCCAGCGGGATCAATAACATCTCGGAGTTGGTTCAGCGATTGCTAAGGCGCAAGCGACGTCGCGCGTTTGTAGTCGGATTACCAGGGTCATCTCCACCCACAAATCGATAGCTATCAACTCATCGAAAGATCGGGCACCTCAGTCTCCATCACTACATTTATGTTAAGGTTAAGGGTGGAAAGTTTATAACACTAGTACTCTATGTGGATGACGTTTTATTTGCTAGCAGTGATAAGAATCTACTGCAAGAAACTAAGGAATTCCTGCCATCCAAATTCAATATGAAAGATCTCAGTGATGCATCTTATCCTTTAGGCATCAAAATACACCGAGATAGGTCTAAAGGAGTACTGGGATTATCTCAGAATGCATACACTAGCAGAGTGTTAGAAATATATAATATGAGCAAATACTTTGTATCGCCTGCTCTAATAATGAAGGGTGGTAAGTTTGGATCATTCCAAAGCCCGAAGAATCAGTTAGATTCAAATATCATGAAAACGGTACTGTATGTTTCAATTGTCGGAAGTTTAATATATGCTCAAGTCTGTACACAACCAGACTTAGCATTCGTTACCAGGATGCTTGGCCCATACCTGTCTAATGCAAAATTAGACCACTGGAAGGCAGTTAAGAAAGTACTGCGTTATTTGTAAGGAACTAAGGATTACATGCTTACATATAGAAGGTCTGAAAAGCTTAAAATTTTAGGCTATTCAGACACAGATTTTACAGAATGTGTAGATACTAAGAAATCCACTTTAGATTATATCTTCACCCTGGCAGGAGGAGCAATTTCATGGAAAAGCTTCAAATAGACTTTGACTACATCGTCGACAATGCAGGCATAATTTGTAGCATGTTATCACGCTATGGGGCAGGCTGTATGGCTCAGAAATTTTATCCTGGGATTGAAAATGGTAGACAGCATTGATAAACCACTTACAATATACTGTGACAATGAGGCCGCAGTTTTCTATACGAGTAACAATAAGTCAAGTAAAGCTGCTAAATACATTGGCATTAAGTATCATATTGTGAAAGATAGAGTCTAGGATCAGACTATTTAGATTAAGTATACCCGTACTAAGTTTATGCTCGCGGATCCACTTCCCAAAGACTTACCTCCCAATTTATTTTAGGATCATGTTGCTAGCATGGGAATAAGTAATTGCCTTGACTAAGATCCTAGATATAAGGGGGCATAAGGTTCAATCAACACCTGCTAAGATAAGTCGAGAGTTTATCTGAGTACCGCAGTAAACTATAAGTCTTGTTGTCTCAATAAAGTTTAATGTCGTTGTGACACATTGCTTTAGGGAGCTGTTTTATTTAGTAGACTTGTTAGTTAACCTCACGATCAAGGGGAGAATGTTGGTTGATTGTTTTGGCCCATTGCCGAGACAACTTAGGGAAGGAAATTATCCACAAATTTCCCTCTCGTACAAGAAAGAAAAATAAGAGATAAGTGTTTGTTATGATCGGTAACAAATAAATTAGAGATAAAATCGGTTTAGCGCCCGAGCCCCACCTACGTCTATATAAGAGAAGGAACGATGCGAGAAGGGGATGCCTAATTTCTCCTGTCGCCAGTTCTAAAAAAACCTAAGAGCCCGATCTATCTCAGCGCTGGTAGGGGTTAGTAGTGCAAATCCTCGATGATCTAAAGCAAGAGAAGTGCCAGAAGAGAAAAGAAGAAAGAGGAGACGGCATTAAGTTCTACCGGTCAGTACAATTAATTCCGTATTAAGGTAATTATGTATGGCTAAAGAAAATTGATGTATCAGTGTGTATAAGAATTTAACATCATACACTACTACTTATCTCATCAATCACCTCGTGTAAATTTCTTTCCATCTTATGCCAATTAACCTCTCACCTCTATTCATCTCATTCATCCCTCATTTAATAAGGAACACTTAGTCTTTTTTTTCTCAACCTTAATATCTAATAAATAATCTGAAAATACTTATATTATTGGATGGGGGGAGTAATTTATGAACCTTTACTTCCTCACTATTTTATTCTAACGGCAGTCCTGCTGTTTTCGAAAAAAAAGTGTCATGCCGTTTTTTCTTACGCTTCAGCTGAATCAATTATTGGATAGTGACCCACGGACAATACGTGTCTGCATTAAGAATGTCTCTTGGTTCACTAGGATATCAGCGAAATCTCTCTCTTGGAGATTCAGACCCTTTAGATCGATATATATATTCCTTTTTCACCACGCCAAAACTTTGGGATCCACTTGAGGTCCCAAAATTTGATAATGATAGTTCAAATACTTCAAATTTACTCAAAATTTGGTCAAGATTTCAATTTCTATCTGTGAGATTTTGCCCGAGCTAGCAAAATCTCGCGAGATCGATCGAGCTCACTATCTCTGGTTCTTCAGATATTTTCTCCCTTGACAGTGGATGGGAAATATATTGTGATTCACTGTTCAAATCTATTTCTTGGTGACACTACAAGATACTGTGGAAGTTAATTGCTCACAGCTTTGCGGAGGCTTGACACAGTTCTAAAAGACTATTTCAGAATCTACTGAAACATTCTTGTGGCATCTGAAATCAGAGAAAGAAAACTTGTTATATGTTGCAGTTTGGAAGAGTGTCTTTTCTATAGTTAGAAAAGCTTTTAGTAATGCTGTTGGAGAAATAGTCCCCAGCTGAGCGATGTCAGGTTTTCTGTTCATTTCGATTTGCTATGTTCAAAACAATATTTTTAAATGTTGCAATACAATTTGTTTTGTTTCGTGCAATGGAATTGAAAATATACTATACTTTTAACGGACAATAAATGAAACAACTGCCTTGACATGGTGAAAATTTGAGCCATATTTAGCTCAAATGTCGCCGACATGCATACAGACATCACAAACAAATTGCCTTTTATTTTAGAAAATGGATTAAAATCCGGCCTTTACATCCAAAATGGATGTACAAAGCCAATAAAAAAAATTGCCTTTGCAATGGGAATGAGTGAATTATCTCCAAATTCATCTGTACTTGTATTTGTTTTAGATTGAAAGCTTCTCCAAAATTTAGAGGTTTTTATTGCATCAGTTTGATCAGCAGAAGCAGAGGAATAGCTAACTAGAGTGGCGCACACAATGGTAGGGATCGAACTAATTGAAGAGTATAACTGTGTGATAATCCGGAAAGAATGTTACATCGTGCAGTTTAACAGTATCAGGACATTAGAGCAGAATACCTACCCTACGTACTATATCTCAACTTCCGCAATCCTTATATCAGCAGCCTGGCCCGGAATTCATATACTTGTGGAATGTTTGCTCTATCGCTCCGCTACTACCTTCATATCAGTTAATCCTATTAACCGGGAACAAGGATCAGAGATGTTGAATGCGGCATAACACAAATATATGAACTCCCACGACCATCGTTTGCTTGCAAAATATACAGCAACCACTAATTACAGAGTTTCGGTTGCAGCTAGAGTAATGCAAAAGCTTGCATTTGCTAGACTTAGGTTAAATTCCCATCTCATGATGCATGACAGCTTGAGTTCTTATGAGCTCTCATTTGCTACCAGCTTTTATGGACATTCTTTTTTTGACAAAAGCACTACAGAGGAGGCCCCCGCAGTTTTTATTTTATTGGAAATATAACATGTACTTCCTCCATCAAAAAAGAATACAATTATAATATTTAAAATTTGTCCAAAAAAAAATGTAATTATAGAGTATTACTTCTCCCAGCTATCACCACTCATTCAAATTTCTCCCCATATTACCTCTAACTATCTTTCCACTTCTCATCTCCTCTTATTTAATGAGGAGCATCTAAGTTTTTTTTTTTCCTACTAATATGTCTTTTGAATACTACAGTTACATTCTTTTTAGGACGGAGGAAGTACCAACTTAGAGGGATTCAATCCATCTTTCAAATACATCTCTCTCATTAGCAGATATACATACAATAATAACAACAGATCTATCTTATAAAGACGTCTCCAAGAGGAAACAGATGACTGCTGATTTTCAAAAATCCAACCAATCCTCTGCTTCCCAATGTGCCATGCAGCATATAAATTTTTTTCCACAAAGTGAAAAGAGCCATAGCTATTTGTTGCCGTCTGCAACATATTGCCAAACTTCAAAGAAGAATCCCACGTAATAGCCACTGTATTCCAGCATTTGAACACTAAAGGGACATTCAAAGAACAGATGCTTGAAGGTTTCTCTAGAATTGTGATTACAAAGTCCACAAGTAAGATCACTTCTTTGAGGGGCATATTTTTTTTTTCTATACAGCATATCCCTTGTATTCAACCTGTCTATTAAGAGAAGCCAACCAAACGCTTTTATCTTCATAACACATTTACTTCTCCAAATCCATTTTAGGTAATTTGGAGGTTGGATATCCCAGAAGTTTAAAGCATAAATCCTCTGTGAACAGAAAAGAGAACTTCCCCAAATATATGACCATATGTCTCCCTCTTGCTCCAATATAACATTAGAGTCAACATCTTTCATATGAAGGTATTCCTGGTAAGCTTGTTCAGACAAAGGAAGAAAGAAAATATCCTCAGGAGCCTTACGTCCTAAGCCGCATGTAAAACGAGAAACATTATTAGTACGTGATTAATTAAGTATTAACTATTAGAAACTTGAAAAATAGATCTATTTAATTTTTTTAGAGATATTTTCATATAAAAAGTTTTTAAAAAAACACACTATTTTATGTTTTAGAAAATGTGCTAACGTTAACGGAAATCAAGGAGCAAGTGGCATTCTAGAAGCTAAATCGAATCGAATGCCCTGTTAGTAAGAGCAATATGCACCGAATCCATTCTAAGAAAATGCTCTGGAAAAGCCAAGGACCTCATCTGATCATTGCAAGTATCCTCTAAAAAAGACAGATTTTTTCATCCTTGATGACACATTTAGCAAGACACCGAAAAGTGTCTGAGAATTGCATAATGTCTTTCTACCAAAAGGATCCTTTATTAGCAATAGCATGTGGCACCTTCCCCTCATAATAAGTACTCCAAATCAAATTCACCCAGGACAGAGGTAACCTATTATAGAATTTATGCAGATTTTTCATGAGCAGGGCATCATTCTGCATTCTAAGGTTAATAACCCCTAAACCACCATTTTTCTTTGGCTGACAAACTCTATTCCAGAGAACAAGAGAATTTCTATTAGAATTGATCTCAAAACCTGTCCAAAGGCAATGCCTTCGAGCTCTATTGTTATTCGATCCTGTCTTATCAAGAACGCGAAGCTAGCTTGTTGATAGCTCCATCACCGTCTTATCTAGATCAGCACATGCATGTATATATTCCAGTCACATAACTCCATGCACGGAAATGATGCCTTGTTTTGCTGCATTAAAGCACTCTCGACCACCACCGTCACTCACGAATAATGTTCCGGGGTAAAATAAACTCTCAGAACTGTAACAAATAAATAAATAACACAGATCTCAAAAAAATAAATAAATAACACCCTACCCTGGATATTCACTCATAAGTTTGTGACTTTTTTTATCTCGATAGAGTAAATTTAACCCAGTCTTACGAAATTGAAAGGACCAATATCCCTCTATCTATTTTTTGAGTTTGCACTTAGGCATTAACAACCTCAGCCATATATACTACACCAACAACAAAAGAGAGCTCAAAAGAACATATGGTACAGAGAGGGGAGACGAGGGTTGACAATCTGAGTCTCTCCTGCATGCAAAAGCCCTACTAGGTTTATCACATATATGCCAAAATTTGTTGATCATGGGAATTGGAGGTACAGGGAATTTAGACCTATGTGCGTGAAATGCAGAAGGGAGAGCCGAGACCATATACAGCCGCTATGACAGAAACTAAGAGTTTATGTTCATTGAGGCATTCCTGTCAGCTTGTTTGAGAAGAACACCATGATCGCACAGTCAGGTTGTCTGGAGCAGCATCTAAGATTTACTGTGTTAGTCCTACCCCAATTATGCATATAAGCATCCTTTTTTTCCCAGTTTTTTATGGTACATACATCAAAAGTTAGTAGCTTCGGTGCAGGACAGGATTTGTCTATGGTATACCAGAAGTTCTTGAGCCAACCATGCATTGTGCTTTCTGTTTTTAGGAAACATCGTGCATTCTTAGTACATAAAAGAAATGATGGCACTACGGGAAATATTTCTGGAAAATTCCTTACAATATTGATTTTTCATTTTGTTTAATAAAAAATGTTGGCTCCTTCCCATGTTAAATGGAAACCATAGATGCAGAGTAACAATGGGCATATATAATTATGGTTCCAAAGTTAACCATGCTTGTTGGATGCATACACACCACAATTAAACCCACGTATACATCTAAATGAGATTGGAGTCCTAACCACAAAGACGATAACTAATCGAGCTGTGATCGGTTCGCAATGGCAGTTGATTTCTTGACAAGAACTACGGTAATCATAGATGTAGAGTAGCAATACGAGACGAGAATACTATAATCTGGTTTCATTAAAATAATGTGATTTTTGGGGATAAGAAAAAAGAAGTTTTAGTTAGTCCACGAGTACTGTTCTATGATTGATGATTGGTTGAGCAAGCTAAAGCTAAGAGGTGTGCTGCGTATGCTCTTACCATACAATAACATAGGTCCAAACCGCAGGCCCAACTAAAGCAACATCATCCTCTAAAATAAATAAATAAATAAGAGTAAATTTTAGAAAATTATAATTACTTTGCCAAAACTATTAGTTTGTTGTAACTTTAGCTGCATATTTTAGATAGATGCAACAATAGCGTATGATTTTATCAGAAAGTTGCAACTTTCGTTTTTTGATAAATTTTGGCCCACTTGTCATATATATGTGCAATAATTACATTGTTGCAATTTGGATCCACCTATCATACACTCATAGGGATAAAGTTGCAGTTAAATAATAAAATAGTTGCTATTGTTGTAGTTTTGTGAAATACTCTCTCATTTCCATATTACATGGTGTTTGATATAGCTTCTAGCTATTGGCTTTTTTCTCAGTTTCTGTTAGCATGCTTCCCAAAACGTAAAATGGTGTATTTTTTAAAAAACTTTTTATAAGAAAGCATCTTAAAAAATTAAATAGATCCATTTTTTAGGTTTGTAATAGTTAATACTTAATTAATCACGCGCTAATGACGTTTCTTGTTTTGCGTGCGTCTTATAAGCCACCGCTAGAAGCAGGTTCAAACATATTTTAGTATTGTCCTAAGTCAAATTTCTCTAACTTTGATTGGGTTTATAGAAAAATGCACCAGTATTTACGATATCATATTAGTTTCATTACATCCACCATAAAATAAGCCTTAATATTGTATTTATTTATTATTGTAGATGTTAGTTAATTTTTCTATAAACTTAATTAAAGTTAGAGAAGTTTGACTTAGGATAAAACTAAAATGACTTATAATATGAAATAGAGGGAGTATCCAACTAAAGTTGTAGCAAAAGGGTAGTTTTGACTAAATAATTATAGTTTTATGAAATTTACTCAATAAATAATGGATAAACAACTTATGAGGCTTGGGTCATCCCACCCACAAGACTGGTCTAATCCTATACATCTATATAGTTTGTACGTATATAGTTGCCTCCAATAGTTAATGTTATTTCTCTCTTCTCTCAACAAGGCATATCACCTCAATGGTTTCTAACCCTTAGATAATTAATCTATGGCCCTAACTATCTCCTTCATCTATGGTCCTAATTGTTTCCTTTCTATCTCTCCTCTATTTTTCTCATAAAAGACATATCACCTCTAAATCATTTGTAGCATTGGATGATCAACCTATGGTTCAAATTATTTCCCTTCTCTCATATATAAAACACATCATACCAACCGTTCCAGCATTTTTTAATGATTGATCAAAGGTGCATATATAAAGCAATTCATGTCGTTTAGCTAGAAAGCAATCCATCTTGCACCTAATTTCTAACATTATCATACAATATTCCGCATCAATGTACATGTTTCATCTAGTGAGTAAATATACAAGCTTCCCCTTTCAAGACTTGGATTTTGCACTTAAAAAAACTGAATTATTTTCTTGCAAAGAAAAAGAAAATATAATGATCAAATTGTTAAGAGGAATTTCACTTTCTCCATGATATGTTTACAAAATACAGAAAATATATCCCGAATGAAAATGATATTTTTACCATAAAAAAGAGCTACTTGAATTAAATTACATTATAACCCTGTCAACTAGTTTTATATCTATATATTTAAAATAGTTTGCTAAAAGAGGACTAGGTAACACTACCAGAAAATCGAGATTTCGTGACGGTGTTCAATTTTCGTGAGGGTTTTTGATGCACTGTCACGAAAATCACAATTTTCGTGGCGGTTTTTGACACACCGCTACGAAAATTGTGATTTTCATGACGGTTTTTGACACACCGTCACGAAAAGTAGTTGTTTTCGTGACGGTGCATCAAAAACCGCCACGAAAATGATACAGTATAGACGCTTCTCTACTTGGACAAGAAAGAATTAGACCCACCGGCGACGTAACCATTTCAGATGTGATTATACCAGCACTAAAACACCGGCGCTTGTTAAAACTCCGGAGTTAAGCATGCTCGCGAGAGAGGATGGGTGACCTTCTGGGAAATTTATTTTCGTGAGAGTGGACCGTCATGAAAATGTTTTTGTGACGGTATTCTTATTTTCGTGAGGGTATTTTAACCCTCACGAAATTTTAGATTTCTGGTAACATAAAGAACTTAGCATTGTGGTCGGTATATTTAACCTAGTAAAATTTATAAATAGGATCAAAAATTCTATAACATAAAGTATCAAAACCAGTTTAAATAACCACTGGAGACAGTTTTGAAGTTGGATTTGTTACCGTGGCAGCTGACGTGGCTATGATATGGCGGTGACTTAGGCAAGTTCCCATGTGTTAGTGTCCGTCTTACTACCGCCTTCCACCATAACAGAAGTGTATGCTTACATCCTCGATTAGTAACAACCCACGGATCCAACCCAAGTGAGTTATACCAGCTCATCATCATGTACTGTACTTGAGTCATCGCCACGTACGTGTGCGAACCACCATTGTGGCAAAACCACCTCAAAGGGTTTATTACCTGATATCCATCGTCAGGGATCGGGCTGGGTCGCTCAGTCGCTTCCGTCCGCCGGATAACACTTGTGTCGGCGACATCTCGGGAAGCCTTGTCCTTACAGGCTCTGGGAGAATATTTGCTCCTGTAGGAGGAATTGTCCTGTCCGGGATCACCCTCACTGATGCCCCGGATAAAATCTCCTGGACAACGGTGCAAGACGGCGTCTATGCATACAGGACGTTTTTCCTCTGCAAAACCAGATCGGCGGTGGGGACGCTTATTTGGAAAGCCAAAATCCAAGGCTGCTGTAAGTTCTTCATGCAGTTGGCAAGTCCAGGGAGCTGTCTAACAGCGGACAACCTGCAGCGGAGGGGATGGGCACACAAACCAACCTGCTAGCTTTGTGCGGCGGCGCCAGAAACTTGTAGTTATCTGTTCTCCATCAGGTGCCCCTTCACTAGGGGCGTTTTTAACCTAGTGGCATGGATCGGAATGATGAAGTTGGGTACCAGGTCAGGCATGGTTTTGCTTTGCTTGTGCCCGACCTGGCTCATTGCCATCCCTAGCGGTGGAGGAGAGGCCACCGTCGTTGAGCTCGTCCTCACGCGCCGCATCACCGAGCTGTTGCCATCGTCTATTGCCACGTCATCCCAAGCTGTTGCTATCGCCGAAGAGGGGAGGAGAAGAGAAGGGGCACTAGCTGAGGGAGGAGAGGAGGGACGCCGGCTCGCAAGACCGAACCAGAGCCTTCTCTAAAGGCCACGGTCACCTTGTAATTAAAAGAAAAAGAAGAAGAGCGACTGCAAGGCCACCGCTGCCTGTGAGTCCGTAGCTCCTAGTCTCCCATGCTCCTGCAATTTTACGTTTTTAACTCTATAGATGTGTGTTATCCTATGCTTCACCAAATAAAAAATGTTCAGAAAATGCTACCAATTTAAGAGTTAAGACTCGGATTTTAAACATCAATGACCTTGGGAGTTTTTGGTTTTAAGGATATAAACCAGCGCTACAGTCCAGGCGCATCTTGGCACTCAATTGGAATGAGTCCGAAGAAAACTTGTGTGGAGGCCATGGGCCCCGGGTACATCATGACAAGCATATGGGCCACTCGGATAGAGGATAGGTCTAGCTTTGTAATTAGAGATATGATAGAACCCGGCAGACTTTGCCTTGTACTATAATGAATATACAGTCCTAGTCGGGTAGGTTATATTTCCAAGAGGAGATCCCTTAGCCGTAATCCGGCTAGGACTCCTACCTTGTACCCCTATCTCCCAGTATATAAGGGGAGGCAGGGCGCCCCTCGAGGGCACGAGCTCATAAAAGCAAACACACATCCTCAAAGAAATACATCACAACTGGATGTAGGGTATTACTTCACATCGAGGGTCTGAACCAGTATAAACCTTCTCGTGTTCCTTTGCAATCCACTGAGTTTCGATCCGCTGAGTAGCCCTATAATCATATTGCCGGTGTAAAACATCGACAGTTGATGCGCCAAGTAGGGGCTTCGGCGAGATCTACATCTATAAGCTCGATGGATCCAGCAACTGGAGTCGACGGCGGCAAATTCTCCCCCGATGATACAATCTCATTCGGAAGCCTCGACTTCATCGCCGACATGTTTGGCAATCTCACCTTGGCCGACGCAGACTTGATCCAACAGGCCGAGGAACCAGCCGACTCCGCGCCAGTCGGCCATAAGACGCTGCAGCCACCCTCGTCGATTCGCTGCAGCAATTTACCACCTGCCCGGGTCTCGAGACAACTCTCTCCTTCAGCGTCCAACTCGCGCTAGGCCTTGAGCCAACCCGGGTCGGGCTAGGAAGGGGAGAGATCGTCAATCTCCCGTGCGGACCTGGCAACGCTGCGGATCTACATCCCACACGGTAGACCTGATCCTCTATGCTTCATTTCGGACATGGCTCAGAGCCGTTTCAGATTGGATCTAGGGAGGTCAGAGTCGTCCTTACTCCGATCAACTACTCGGAGTCCGACTCTAAGTTGGACAACGGTTCAAACACCAGTTTGAACACCAGTCTGGCGAGTTTCCTTTTGCCCCGAGAGATCTTCATGGCTTCAACCCCTCCACCGGAGGTGCGCTGACTATAAGAGGAGCAACAAGAGGAGGCACGCCGACTACGGCAACAAGAGGAAATGGAGTGTGAGGCTCGCAACGACGAGCTACGCAGGGCTGGGCGAACCGCTTAGCAACAGATTCTCAAGATTGGAGTCGGTGACCACTACGTCTTCGTCACGCCTCAACCGAACATCGTGGCTACTGCAACCCTGCTGGATACACTCCAGCTCGGGCCTGATCATCAGGCCACCCCGACTATCGCCAAAATTAAAACCATGATCACAGTTGCCGCATGTCAGCAGCACCAGCAGTCAGGTGATACACATGTACCAATCAATCGGTCGGGTTCTCCAGCGGCAATCTCGTCCGCATCAGCACGACGCCGGGCGGCCAGCTCAAGTCAGCTGCACGAGGAGTCACGGCAAACATCACTCGACAACACCAACAACAACAATCGGCAGTGTCCCCAGAACGATCGCCGGTTCAACCAAGACCTCTGAGTCCGACTGTAACATGATCTTTGCCAAGACATTAATGCTCGGCGCCGTCAACGCGAAGACGACGAGCGACGCTGGCTGGAGGACGAGCACGAGCGTTTCGGTCTTCACCACGAACAGTTTAACCACCGTGGTAGTAGCCGGAGCCCTTACGAAGATGAAGGCGTACCAGCCTTCACCCGGGAGCTACAAGACGTCAACTGGCCATCGGGCTTCAAGCCTACGGGAATCAAGAAATACGACGGCAAGACTAACCCCGAGTCCTGGCTCACCGTATATATTCTGGCAATTCGAGCCGCCAGAGGTGATCATAAAGCCATGGCTAACTACCTCCCGGTCGCACTAGCTGACTCAGCGAGGACATGGCTAACAGGGCTCCCAAGACAATCAATTGGCTCCTGGGAGGAATTCCGGGAACGCTTTATAGCCAACTTCCAAGGGACTTACGAGTGGCCGTCTTCCAAGCACGATCTCTATCAACTACACCAGAGGAAGAACGAGTCTCTCCATGAGTTCATCAAAAGGTTCTCCGAGAAGCGCAATTCCATCCCGATGATTAAGGACGAGGTCGTCATCGCCGCCTTCCGCAAGGGAGTCAAGGACGCCCCGTTCATCACAAAATTCACTCGAAAGCTGCCAACCTCCGTCAGGGCCCTCTTCGATATGGTGAATAAATACGCCGACTCGGTCGAGGCAGTCGCAGAGACCCTCGACGAGAAGAAAGAGTCCTGATAGAAGGACCAAAAGGCCAAAGCAGACAATGAGCCATCACAGAACAAATTCGGCAGCCACAAGCGGAAGTCGGACAACGAGGTGGCCAACATGGAGCAGACCCGGTCGTGACCCCTAAGGAACAACAAGTACCAGAAGGTTATGAACGGGCCTTGCCCCTTCCAACCCAAGGGCAAGCACGAGGCCAAGGACTACTTCATGTTCAAGAAGTTTGCTTTCGAGCAAGCTTCATCATCTAGTGTCGACAAGGACAAAGACAAGCCAGATTTGGGCCTAGCCGATGATTTTCAAGATCCCCAGGCCGAGCTCAACCACATCTTCGGAGGGCCGTTTGCGTACAAGTCCAAGCGAAAGGAGAAGCTAATAGCATGCGACGTTAACACGGTCTCTACAGTAGACGCCCCCCAGTATCTGCGCTGGTCAAAGATGTCCATCACATTCAATCGCGCAGATCATCCAGATCGGGTTTCACACCCGGGACGCTACCCACTCGTCCTGGACCCGGTCGTTAAAAACATTAAGCTGAAGAAGGTCCTCATAGACGGAGGCAGCGCGCTCAATATTTTGTTCGCCAAGACTCTGGACGAGATGAAGATTCCTCGTCTAGAATTGCGGCCGAGTACGGTGCCCTTCCATGGGATAATTCCCGGCCTATCTTCAACTCTCCTTGGACAGATAACCTTGCTAGTCACATTCGGCACGCGAGATAACTTCCGCACAGAAAACATCTGCTTTGAGGTCGCTAACTTCAAGACCGCGTACCACGCGATACTCGGACGACCGGCGCTCACCAAATTTGTGGCGATACCGCACTATACCTACATGGTGCTCAAGATGCCCGGGCCAGCCGGAGTTCTCTCCCTCCGCAGCGACGTCAAGCAAGCCTTCACCTATGACAAGGAGAGCTGCGAGTTGGCTCAATCGCAAGAGGCAGCAGTTGGACGCAACAACATTCAGCAAGCCGTTACAACTGAAGTCGAGGATGACCAAGTTTCAGCGAAAAAAGCAGCAAAGTCGGGAATCTCAGCAGACTCTGACACGAAGAAGATCCCCCTGGACTCTTTCGACCTCTCTAAGACTGCTCTACTCGGGACCGGACTCGACTCCAAATAGGAAGACGCGCTCGTCACCTTCCTTCAAGCCAGCAAAGATATCTTCACATGGAAACCATCTGACATGCTGGGCGTACCAAGGGAGGTGATCGAGCATGCCCTCAATGTCAAGACAGACGCCAAGCCAGTCAAGCAACGGCTACAGCGCTTCGCATAGGACTGGAAAGATGCTATTCGGGAGGAGATCACCAAGCTCCTCGTAGCCAGGTTCATCAAAGAGGTCTATCACCCGGACTGGCTGACAAACCCAGTCCTGGTCCAAAAGAAAAACGGTAAATGACGCATGTGTGTCGACTACGCCGATCTAAATAAGGTGTGCCCCAAGGATCTATTTGGTCTACCAAGAATAAATCAGGTGGTGGATTCAACCGCGAGGTGCGAACTTCTCAGCTTTCTCGACTGTTACTCGGGATACCACCAAATCATCCTAAAGGAGGAGGACTGCCTAAAAACGTCTTTCATCACACCGTTTGGCGCATACTGCTACATCACTATACCGTTCGGTTTGAAAAACGCTGAAGCAACGTATCAACAAGCAATTCAGCGGTGTCAACACACTCAGATCAGGTGCAACATGGAGGCCTACGTCGATAACATGGTGATCAAGACCAAGTCCAAAGAAGACCTCATCGCTGACCTGGAAGAAACCTTCCAAAATCTTCGAAGATTCAAGATGAAGTTGAATCCGGAAAAGTGCGCCTTCGGTGTGCTGTCCGGCAAGTTACTTGGCTTCATCGTATCGCATTGCGGCATAGAGGCCAACCCGGAGAAAGTCAATGCAATCACGAACATGGCACCCCCGACTAGCCAGAAGGACGTCCAAAAGCTGACAGGCTGCATGGCGGCACTCAGCCGATTTATCTCCCGACTAGGCGTTTCAAGGGGAGACGGAGATAGATTTTCTTCATTTCACTCCTAAGCTGAAGACCAGCTCTCCCTATCACCTGGACATTGTTTTTTGAGGGCTGGGGTTTGATGTGGAACAGATACCAAAGCAGATTGAAGTGGGGTTCTACACCTAGGAAGCACTCACAAAGAGTCACAAAGATTGAGATTTGCAAGATGGAGTTGGGGTTCAGATTCACCAACTCTAGCCCATAGAAAGAAAGAAGCTGGTGCAAGAAGACCAAAGAAGAAAGAGAGAGCCCTTGGTTAAAGAAAGAAGGAAAGACAACGTTCTCACCAGATTGGGGCACCGGGATCGATTCCCCCTCAGCCGGACGCCAGTGGATAACTTCTTGGCTTTGCAATCTCAACTGCTTTTCTAGAAGCTTCAGCTTAGCCGACCCACAATCTGAAGTCGGCCAAGTTCCATCGGTCGCCTCCGGGATCTCAGATGCTCTCGGCATGACTGGGGGCGAGGAGATTTGGGCAAAAGACAATCGGGGGCTTGGAGTGGACGAGAAGGAGCAGGATGGCCCGAGTTCCAATGGGGAAGAGCAAGTAATGGCGAACCCTAGCGAAGTGGGAGGCAAAATTTTGGCGCGAAAGCTGGAAGGCGAAACGATTGGTGGATTGAAGAAGATGAAGGAATCTTTTCTCTCTCTCCCTGCCTTTTATAGAGCCGGTTCCGATTCGTGGGCTTGGGCTTACAAAGTCGGTACTGGGCCACCAAGATATTGGTTTCTACAGTAGCATGCTCAATGTGGGCCGCTCGCTGGCTGTGTTAAAATCACGGTGCTGGTGGTACTAATAGGAACTGATGAGGTAAACAGATATGCTTCATGAAGGCCTAATTGCTGAACACATATGTTCGGGTATCTATCTTATCCACCAGGTATTGAAGATATATCCTTACAAGGATCACGAGCTGGTCTTCATCAAAATTGGGGATACAGGTATCTCTCAAGTACACCTGACCACATAATGGATTAAATTTCACAAGGTGGTTGGCCACAAGGCAACTCGGCCTACATGCTTGGCCAACAATTGCCATGAGCAAATATTCTTCCAGCCGACATAATGTTGAAGAGTCTAACTTCCGAGTAGTACACTACTCGGAAAAGACTATAAATTTCTTCCAGCTGACATGAAGCTGAGGAGTCTAACTTCCGAGTGGGACACCACTCGGGAAAGACTATAAACACCCTTTCCAGCTAACATGAAGCTGAAGAGTCTCATATACGAGTGGCATGCTACTCGGCAAAGACTATAAATTATTTTCGGTTGACATGATACCGAAGAGTCTTATATACCAGTAGTATACTACTCGGGAAAGATTACAAGATTAAAGATCTTTGATTTTATGTTTAATTATTTTCACAATTAAGCACTAAGTCAGGGGCTACACCTAATAGGTGCGCCTATTCGGCGTATACTATTCATACATCTACATGGAGCCCTTTATAGCCTTGCTGCCAGCTGACACGAAGCAGGACTCGGGAGAAAAAGCACTCGGACAAAGAGTAGTCGGGAGCAATGTACCCGGGCAATCTTCACCATGGAGGATGAGCACTCGGCATCAGCTGTGACTCAACTATGAAGGTCTCAGGGGCTGCTGTGGAGGCCATGGATCCCGGGTATCTCATGACAAGCATATGGGCCACTCAAATAGAGGATGGGCCTAGCTTTGTAATTAGAGATATGATAGAACCCGGCAGACTTTGCATTGTACGATAAGAAATATACAGTTCTAGTCGGGTAGGTTATATCTCTAAGAGGAAATCCCTTAGCCGTAATCCGGCTGGGATTCCTACCTTGTACCCCTGTCCCCCAGTATATAAGGGGAGGCAGGGCGCCCCCCGAGGGCACGAGCTCATAGAAGCAAACACACATCCTCAAAGGAATACATCACAACTGGACGTAGGGTATTACCTCACATCGAGGGCCTGAACCAGTATAAACCTTCTCGTGTTCCTTTGCAATCCACCGAGTTTCGATCCGTTGAGTAGCCCTATAATCATATTGCCGGTGTAAAATATCGACAACTTACCCCCCTCACCGTCTCTCTCGACTCTGACACCCTCATCCACTGTTGGATCCCTGCTTCATTGCGGGTCTCAAATGACTTGAACAAATCCAACCAGAATCCGAAACCCGTGCTTCTCTTGATCCTAGGATTCGGCGTGCATGCCATTTGGTCCCGGCTACTCGGGTTCAAATACCAACGGATTTTTTGTTTGTTTACTAGCTTCATATAATTCTGAAAACACAAGTTTTCTTGAAGCCTCTTGCTCATATCTCTCATAAGACTTTCTTTTTGATATTGTGATCACATAAAAACATAAACTTTGAAGCTCAATAGCTAAATACATGGCAATTAAATCATGAGCCGGGATCATTAAGAGAATACTGCAAGTAGGAAGTGGAATTAATACAATGAATTATGGATCTAAATGACTGGTATCATGTCCTTGGCTCGTACCTTTTGACCCACTATATAAATTGAACCGATTTAAAATCCTACAGTATAATACCATGTCGAAGTAGCACCTAACAATATTTACGGGCTAAAAATAAATTGGTGTGAATAGGGATAATTGCAGAATTTTGTGCTTGGCGCCAACAAAAAATATTAAAATAATATGTACGGACTATAAAGTTTGGGTGCACAGTGAACTCTTGTGAGATCTCACTGTCCTAGACCCTCCTAAGATTTTCCCCCTAAGATAGTAAAAGAACCCTATTTTGGCATATGAGATGCTATATGTGAATTTTGGCAAGCTGCAAAAAAGTATTGCATTGTAAAGCATGTAGAACATTGTAATTCCACTTTCAAAATCTACTGTAAACCTTTTGTTTTGTTGGTAAGATTACAAGACAAAATGAAAGTTTCTCATTGTTGTTGAAGAATAACAGTGAAAATTAATACTGGACTATACCAGTAAATCTTTTATATTGATATCAAAAATCTTGCTATCACAGTGATCTAGGTGCCTATTTATAGGTCGAAGAGTACAATTACATACTCTAGGGTTTCATTTACAAGTGGTATTACATCATAGCTCCTTGATAGGGACAGCTATAGGGATAGTTTCGTCTTTTCTTGACTGTAGGCTCCTTGATGGGCTATTGGGCCGTCACGTGGGCCATGAGGCCCCTATCTGGGCCAGGCCCTCGATGGGCCCTTCGGCCTTTTTGGCCATCTTGTTTCTTAGTCAGGACGGCCGCCACAAGGTTCTGCCCGCGGGATCGCCTCTTCGGCCTTCTTGGGTCCTTCGCCGGCGGCCTCAGCACTCCGTCCCGAGGTCCTTTGTCTTTGCTAAGTGTCTTGTGCCTTTCGCCTTTGAGCTGGGCCTTCCTCTCATGCCTTCGGTCTAGGACCGCCGAAGGGGCTCCATTATATATCTTCGACCTTGAGCGTTCCGAAGGAGGACTGTCTAAAGGAGTTACGGCCTGCCTGCAACACTCTTATATAGCTTACAGTGATACAGTAGCACAAAGGATACTGGTAGGAGAAAGTTATGACAAGTTCTTGTATATTGCAGTGGAAATGTTTGTTTTGTTTCCTACGACGCAAATATAAATTACTTTTAGTGGATATTTAGCTCTTGCCAAACAAATGCTGCAGATTTATTAGCTTACCCAACTAATCATCAATCATAGAACTGTAACCTGTGGATTAACTAAAACTTCTTTTTTCTTATCCCCAAAAATCACATTATTGTAATGAAACCAGATTACAGTATCCTCGTCTCGTAGTTCTTTTCCATCATTGTTACTTTACCATGCTGAAAGGAATGCCTCACAAAATAAACGCTACCTCTGCTTATACCCTGTCCATAGCAACTACATAAGCTCTCGCCTCTCCCTTCTACTTTTCACGCACAGAGTTCTAAATTCCATGCACCTTCAATGCCCATGATCATCAAATTTTGCCGTATATGTGATAAACTTAGTAGGGTTTTTGAATGCAGTAGAGGATAGAATACAACTAGCTTTGCTCACATTGACAATCCTCCTGTCTCCCCTGTTTGGACCATATGTTCTTTTGAGCTCTCTTTTGTTGTTGGTGTAGTATATATGGCTAAGGTTGTTAATACCTAAGTGCAAACTCAAAAAATAGATAAGGGATATTGGTCCTTTCAATTTCGAAACACTGGGTTAAATTTACTCGAGATTAAAAAGTCACAAATTTATGAATGAATACCCAGGGTAGGGTGTTATTTATTACAGTTCTGAATGTTTATTTTACCCCAGAACATTATTTCAGAGTAATTATACAAGACGGTGGTGGTGGTTCAGAGTGACGTGGCTTTAATGCAGCAAAATAAGACATCCTTTTCCTGTATGGAGTTATGTGACTGGAATGTATACATGAATGTGCTGATCTAGATAAGACTGGGTGATGGAGCTATCAATAAGCTAGCTTCGCGTTCTTGATAAGACAGGATCGAACAACAGTGTCCACAAAAGCTGGTAGCAAATGAGAGCTCATAAGAACTCATGCATCATGAGATGGGAAATTTAATCCAAGTCTAGCAAATGCAAGATTTTGCACTACTCTAGTTGCAACCGAAAAATCTGTAATTAGTGGCTGCTGTATATTTCGCATTCAAACGGTGGTTCATGGGCATGAGAGGCACCGGGAGTTCACATATTTGTGTTATGCCACATTCAACATCTCTACTCCTTGCTCCCAGTGAATAGGATTAACTGATATGAAGGGAGTAGCGGAGCGATAAAGCAAACATTCCACAAGTATGCCGCAATGAATTTCACTTGGATTTGCAAGTGAAGTGATCCGCGCCAGGCTGCTGATATATGGATTGCGGAACTTGAGATATAGTAGGTAGAGTAGGTATTCTGCCCTGATGTCCTGAAACTGTTAAACTGCACGAAGTAACATTCTTTCGGAATTATCACAGAGTTATACTCTTTAATTAGTTTGATCCCTACCATTGTGTGCGCCACTCTTGTTAGCTATTCCTCTCCTTCTGCCGATCAAACAGATGCAATACAAACCTCTAAATTTTGGAGAGGACAGATGTTAACTTTTATGTGTCTAAACACCAGCTAAATCGAGAAAACTCACAAACTATAGTATTTTTCCCTCAACTTTGTAAATTCTAGAGTAAGTTTTATATAGAAAAAGGTTTATTTTACTCCCTCGAATTATTTTACTAGAGCACTTAGTCCCATAATTAATTTTTCGGCTCATTTTACTCCCAAACTATTGAAAATGGTTTACTCTACTTCCTAACAATATTTATCTTTTTTTCTCTATATAAGTCGTATCTTTCAGTAAAATTTTATAGGATGAAAAATACATTAAAACTTTATATCTCAACACTTTTTTTTAAAATATCATTATTTAGATAGGATAAAAGCATCTAAGGCTGATTAATATTGAGATTTTAAAGTTCAACTAAACAGTGATGAAAAAATTGAAAATATTTTTGAATTTGATAATGGTGCCACCTATGACTCTAAAAAGTTTTAACTTAAAATACGACTTATAAGAAACAGAAAAGAGAAATATTAGTTAGAAATAAAGTAAACTATTTTTAATAGTTTAGGGGGTTAAATGAGCCAAAACACACTTTAGAAGGTTAAGTGATCCAATAATATAGTTTGAGGGAGTAAAATAGATTTTTTTTTCTTTTATTTATACCACATAGCAGTATTCCAAAGTTATTATCCAATAGAACAAACTTCTAGCACCTAAAACAAATGCAAGTATGGAACTACAAATGGATTAAGAGATGATTTGTTATGTACCATTCCAAAGATATTTGATTAGTGATGTCACCTGCATGCATGTCGATACAGGGCCGAATACCCATGATTTTAGAAATTACTTATTTACTATATCATATTTTTCAATAAATATATCTTTATTTTTCATCAATAACATAAATATATAATATTTTAGATATTAGAGTGCAAATCTTGAATTCCTACTCTTAAAATCCTGCGCCTGTCCATATATCTATATGTGTGCTGCTTATGCTCTTACTATACAATCAATCAATATATATATATATATATATATATAGGCCCACTAAACCACCAACCAAACCGCATGCCTAACTAAAGCAACATCATCCTCTATAAATAATAAGTATAAACAACCGACGAGGCACTTTCCCTTTTAAGACTTAAATTTCGCACTTAAAAAACTAATTATTTTTTGAGAAGAAAACAAAAAAGATAATGGTCAAAATGTTAATCACTTCACTTTCTCCATGATATATATATTACAAAATATTGATACGTCACGAATGATGATGATCTTTTTACCATTAAAAAGAGCTACTTGAATGAAATTACCGTTGGAAATATAAACACATATAGATTTAATTTATTCTATAAATAAATTATGACATTAAACATATAAACTAATAGAACCATCTCATATAATCTAGACATTACAAATATGAGGCCGCGCCGTTTTCGCGGCCTCCCGCGGTGGCCACGTCGGCGTGATTTCTTTCGACCGTTGGATATGCAGTGCATGCAGTGTATGGTTCGGATGGGCCTGAACTGGCACGCCGCGCAGCGCCAACGAAGCCACACCAAAACACTGACCCTATGCCGCGCGTGAAGATGATAGGCCTACCAGTAGCAGCCCCTCCAACTCGGATATGGCTGCCCATCCCCACCATCCTCCGGCTCCATTCCACCCCCATCCGCGCCTCCGCCACAACCGCAACAGCATCTTCCATCCCCCAACCTCTACTGGCCGAGCTCCACCTCGTCGCTGACATCCGCTCTCCGTAGAACCACATCCGCGTCGCCGACGTCTCACGCGGCGCCGCCGGCCACCCTCTCGCCGGCACCCGCCCCTCCTCCTCTGCGCCTCCCTCGCCGTCCTCGGCTTCGGCGCGGGCTCCGCCGCCCGCGCCGTGCTCCACTTCTTCCCAGACCTCTCCGTCCACGGCTGGGAGATCGGCCCCGCCGTGATCTCCGTCTCTCGCGATTTTTTCGGTCGTGCGGCGCTCGAGGAGGACCACGCCGACCGCCTCTTCGTCCGTGTCGGGGACGCGCTCGAGGCCGAGGCGGTGCCCGGCCGGCGGCTTCGGCGGCTTGCTGGTGGACCTGTTCGCCAACGGGAGCGTGCTTCCGGAGCTCCAAAAAGTAGGCGCATGGAGGCGGATAGGCGGGCGGGTGGCTCCCGGAGGGCGGGTCATGGTGAACTGTGGCGGGCCATGCGTGGAGGCGGAGGAGGAGGGGAGGGAGGGCGAGTCCGAAGAAAAGTCCGCCGCCTACCCGCCATCCCAGTAATTCCAAAAATGCCCCTGGACCTTGACTCCTCGCCGGCGCCGCCGCACCGCGACTGGTTCTTCCCGCCGGCGCCGCCCTTCCTCCCATCCTCCAGAGCCCGAACGCCCAGGACCTTCTTCCCCTCCACCTCCCGCTCCTCCAACCCATACTCCTTCTCGGACCGCCGGCCGCCCCCCGACCCCCCGCTCCCGCTCCCCCTCCCCCCTCCCGCCGCCGGAGCAGCAGCAGCAGCAGCCCCCGCCGACGCCTCCTCCCGCGCCGCGACGTCGCGACCCCCGTATGCCGGCATCCGCCGCAGGCGACGCCCGAACGCTCGCCGCTGAGAAAGCGGCGGCGGCGGCTCCTACGGTCGCACTGGTGCACGGGAGCAAGTCAGCATCGTCGGCGACCACCCTCCCATGGTCAGGGATGGTATCCGTGGCGGTAAGAAATGGGTGAGCTCGTGGGGTTTCGTGTTTGACTTTTGTTGGCTTGGCTGTTTAACCGCGTAAACCTGATGCTTTCAGGCCATTGTGCTCTGCTTCTCTTCCCTTCTCCGCTGTAACTTCTCGCTACATGATCAGGTCCACCATTTAAAGGTAAAATCCTAACTAATTCCAATGCATATTCTGTACAACTGTGCACTTATATGCCAATTCTACCGGGATCAGCTTGCCAAAGCTACTACAAAGTTGCAGTCATGTATTACAGAGTCCTCCATGGATATGAGTGGCATATTATCATATCAAAGCAATGGCAGTATTTCACATGACAGAAGTCTTAAGAATTTTGCATTGCTCCTCTCACTTTAGAATTTGGTTTTTGGTTTCTCGTCTTTACTTTGGTTTGGTAACCGGTTCTCCTCCCCCGCTGCGAACCAAAAAAATCAAGAATATGAGGCCACGCTGCTATGCCCTAGTTCTTTTCTACCGTTGGATATGAGATACATGGTTCGGATGCAATTTACTGAGCTATGTATGTGTTAGGATTGGATAGCCTGGCTATCTAGCAGCAAGCAATCAGAACCATGCAGCAACTACCACTAGCAGCATGCTATTTGTCTCGATGTGACCCATCAGTGCATGCACTATGCAGCAGCCAGCACTAGAGGATGCTATTTGTCTCGATGTGCATACATGCATTTAGGGTGCAACCACAATGTATCTCAAAGATGGAGATAAAAAAAATTGTTGGGTCATGTCACATTAGCTGCATCGTCTATGATTTCTTTTTCACTGCATGTCACCTCCCTTGCCTATATAAGTGCATCACTGCCTTTTTGCATTTGCATGCCTCGACAAGTGCAAAGCTTTGAGCAACCAATAGATGGTCCTCATTCGATAGATAGTTTTCACTTAGGCCATCCATAGCAGTTCCAGAGGAAGGTAGATGCCACATGTGTTTTTAGTTGTTATATACCTAGAGTAAGTCTTTTAGAAAGCATTTTTTAGGAATAGTATATGTTTAACAGAAGTTCTATAAAGCGAGGCTACGTACTGATTTTAACTTACGTTGTAACTTCGCTAACTATGACATATGTTGTAATTATGTTTAACAGAAGTTCTATAAAGCGAGGCTACGTACTGATTTTAACTTACGTTGTAACTTCGCTAACTATGACAATACTGATACTGATGCTAACTCGTGTTGTAACTTTAACTGGCTATGGAACTATTATTGAAGCACCTACTAATTGTTTGGCTAAAGGTGGTTGCTGATCCTAACAATTTCTGATCTGACCTTGCTGACTAACATCGACTGAATTATTTTACTTGTTCAGTTTTTCCTCATTGTATTGAAGCTAACTATGACAATACTGGTACTGATACTAACTTGTGTTGTAACTTTAACTGGCTTTGGAACTATTATTGAAGCACCTACTAATTGTTTGGCTAAAGGTGGTTGCTGATCCTAACAATTTCTGATCTGACCTTGCTGACTAGCATCGACTGAATTATTTTACTTGTTCAGTTTTTCCTCATTGTATTGAAGTTAATTATGTGCCTTGTTCTGTCCGTTCTCTCATGTACGATGAGAGCGTCGGTTGTGTTTTATAATAGTTTGCTTTGCAAGTCTAGTATCTTTCTTTAATTAATTCATATATTTCATATTGGTATTTGAAGGGTAAATTATGTTTTATGGATAGTACACCTTCCAGAACTCGGAAAAGAAAGCACTCAGGTGGAGAGCAAGCTATTCTTACAACAGGTACCTTTAGTCTTGCTTTTATTGGCTTGATGTTGCATTCTATTTTTTGCCGGTGCGGGATTTTGGCGAGTATCCACCAATAGCCATCCATCATGTCATATGCACGACGTAAATTTTAACCATATTTACATGATCAAAATAGGAAATCCATGGTAAATTTGATATATGATCTAGCCATGTAATTTTGTTATATTAAATAATTAATACATTCTTAATTGGAGGTGTGAGTTCACATTCTACTCAGGGGCCAATACGTGAAAGCCAACAACGTCGGAGATCCATAATAAAAGCAAATAAAGGTGGGCAGTAAAATAATATATTCTATATGAATACTAAATTTGCTTGCCACAGACATATGGATACTAAATTTGCTTGAGCATTTAGGTAGTAAAATAAAATTCGCACGTGCCCTCGCCCACGCCCGCGCCCGTGCCCCTCGCCTGGGCCCTCTCCCGTGCGCTCGCCCTGCGCCCTCGCCGTGCCTGTGCCCTCGCCGTGCCCTCGCCGTGCCGCGCCCTCGCCCGTGCACTCGCCCGCGACCTCCTTGCCCGTGCCCCTCGCCCGTGCCGCGCCTCGCCCGTCCCCGCGCCCTCGCCCGTGCACTGCCCGCGACCTCGCCCGCGCCCCTCACCCATGCCCTCGCCCACGCCTGCGCCTGCGCCCGCGCCTTCGCCCGTGCCCCTCGCCCGCGCCCTCGCCCGTGTCCCTCCCTGCGCCCGCACCCTCGTCCCTCGCCCGGGCCCGCGCCCTCTCCCGTTTCCCTCGCCCTCGCCGGCTCCCGCGACCGCGCCTCGCCCGTGCCCCTCTCGCCGGCCCCGTGCCCGCGTCCTCCCCCATGCCCCTCGCCCGCACCCGTGCCCCTCGCCCGGGCCCTCGCAGTGTCCAATTATCTGTTCTTGGGAGCTCCCGGAGATCGGCTCATCCTCGCCGGAGTTTCGTTCATCGCCGGCGGCCCGCTCCTGTGCCGCCTCCCTCCCCGTGCGCCCGCAGCCGGTCCCCTCGCCCGGCCGTGCCCTCGCCCTCGCCGGCGCCCCGCCGGCGCCCCCTCCCGCGCCCGTGCCCTCCCCCCGTGCCGCGCCCGTGCCCTCGCCCCGCGCCTCGCCCGTGCCCCTCGCCCGCGCCCTCGCCGCGCCGCCCTCGCCTCGCCCGCCCGTGCCCCTCGCGCGCCTTCCGCTGAGAATAAAGCCTGTTGGCCTATTCTTTTCGAGCTCTTTTACGATGCTTGGAAGGTACCTTAGGTACCTTCTAAATTAAGTAGTATCAGCCATTGATGTTTAAAGGACAAATTAGGAATAGAAAATAACATTAACAGGGATAATTGGGTAATTTATTAATTCCATCGTGTCTTCTGCCGAGCCTCATCCCGAGCGGTCTTCAATCGCCCCATCCTTTCTTCTCCGAGCCGTCTTCAATCGTCGTCCCTTTGCCCTAAAATCCCCCGAGCGAAGCTCCCCTCACCGTGGGCCAGCGAGCCCCCGAGCGAAGCCGGAAGCAGAGGCCGCCGTCGTGCTCGCGTCGCGCCCGCGCCTCCGCTCACCATGGCCGGCGAGCCCCGCGTCGCGCTCGCGTCGCGCCCGCGCTCCCTCAGCGTGGGCCGGCGAGCGAAGCCGGAAGCAGAGGCCGCCGTCGCGCTCGCGTCGCGCCCGCGCCTCCCCTCACCGCATGGATGTGCACAGCTAGATTGAGCCTGAAACAGGATACACATCGACGACCCGAAACACTCCGCCGCTGGGAGCTCGCCGCCGTCGAGATTACGGTCACCCGAGTGTCAAGAAGACCACCCTTAGCTCCGCTGTGAACTTCTCTACCTTTTCTATTTTGGGCCCGACTACAGCCGACGCCGCCATCGCCGTCGCCGCCGCCGAGAAGCTCGCCGGCTCAGTCCTCCTCTGTTTCACCCCACCGGACCATCCTCTCCGCGTTCGGACGGTCCGATCCGTTGTCGCCGGCTCTGCTCTTTGCCTCGCCGGACCATCCTCTCCTAGACCGGACGGTCCGCTTCATTGTAAACTTCAAAAATTCATAAGTAATTCATTTCAACTCATTTTTTAGTGAAACCAATTTTGTTAGCTCTGTAAATTTGTGAACTGTATTACTGTAAAATAAAATATGACAACTTCTGTACAGAAAATGTCCATAAAATATTAACAAGCAATAGTAATTTATTTTGTGCCTAGAAACTTGAAATATTTCTATAAAATTCATTATAACTCCTTTTGAGGTGATCCAAATTTGTGTGGATTCATAAAATTGTGCTCTTTAATTTTGTAAAATAAAAAGTGAGACCTTCTGTATAGGATTTTTCTCTAAAAATGGAAACACCTTTTATATACCTTTTTTTAACCTATAAGTTTATAAAATTTCTAGAAAATTCATCCTAATTGCTAAAAATGTGAAACCACTTTTGTTTAACTCAGAAAATTGTAATCTTTACTTGATAATTTGTATTGACAAAAAATACCTCCCAAAATAGACCTAAGTAATTTTCTAACCCTTCTCTTTGTTAACTTGTAAAAGGTTCTGTGATGACGATGTGATGATAATAGGGAGTGCAAATAGAAAGAGGGCAAGGAAGGTTTCGAAACCAACACATGGTACTACAAAAGACAGGCATCAAGTTAGTCAAGGTTCAAAGAAGCGTGTACGGAAACAAACTAAAGAGAAAAATATTACTAAGTCTGGCACCCAGGAAGTAAGCCCGGAAAGTAAAACAATTGCACAAAGAGTGCGTTTTGCGAATCGAAGGTTACACGCTCCTAGTCAGTATCAATTGAGCCCTTACCAACAATATTAGAGTTATCGAATTCAAGTTGTTCTTGACACTGGAGCAGGTAAGCTGATATCTGAATATATAGTAATAGAGGAAGTGCAGGAATGTAAGCATGCTTAATGCATTTCTTTTTCTGTTACTTGGACAGGTCCAGAAGCTATTTGTGAGGAAACCTGGAAGTTGAAGATTATAACACATTATTTTTGCCAGCGTGGAAAAAAGAAGGATGTGAACATTTTTTTTCTTAATCTTTTTACACAAGAAGCGACCATTTAACCCTCCCTGAGAATCGGGGAACAAAGAGAAACTTGACTGCTCAATTGTGAGAACATGATGCAGTAATAAATCTTACTAGGCCTTTCCATGACCCTGACAGAACTAGTGAAGTAGTATCATTTTGTTTTTGTGGGGAACCTCTCAATTTGTGGAGAATCATGGAATATGAGGTGCAGAAGCTCGGTAGATTCTCTGTTTTCTACATCATTAAATGTTGAATGAGAACTATTCGCTTGCATTGAACTGAGGCGTCAAGAAAATTTGTGTGCAAATGGCACTAACCCATGAGCTGCATTTCGTAGTTGTATAGAATTAGTTGTGGATTCTTCTTGCCGGTTTCTTGCACATTTTCAGTGTCTATGTGTGGATTTCGATGTTGAATGCCTAAAATTAGTTTGCAAGAGCTCCAGTACTAGATCAGGTATTCAGGTACATACATATACAAACCATCATATAACTATTTATTCCATTATTATCTGAAAACTATATACATATATACACCAGCATATAACAGTACAAGAGACTGTACATCTGGTTCCCAGTTCTCACTAGCTTCTTCAGAGGAGTACCGTTATGTGGAGAAAGATGGTTGCCAATGCACTTGTATATAACCCAGCATGTTGTACTACTAGTACCACAGATCATCAGACACAGGCTACCGATGGTTCATCATAATGGCACAACAACCTACTACAACTCATCCTTGACCTACCATAGATAAACAAAAAAACCAGGCAACTTATTTACTACTCATTCATCTACTTCTTCAAGTCTCACTTCAACATTCAGAGATTGCTGGTCAGCCATGAAGGCAAGCACCCTGCAAATGCAAAAGAAAGAACCAAGGATTGATAAGATGACATGCACATTTCAAGTTTTCAGCAACTAGATTGCAAGAAGTGGTGTATAAACCATGGCAAAATTTTGTTCAACTCACATGGAACTGGGAAACTGAAGCATAGAGCTGGCTTGGGAGCTGGCTGTTCTTGCTCTGCAACAAGGATGTAGAACAGGCCCATGACGCCGGTGTGCTGGTGGTCACTGCTGTAGTTGGAGACGATGGTCAGCACCTTGCCATCCGTGACCTTGATTGATCCTGGCACGGACGCGTGTCCAGATGAGGTCCCGAGCGAGGGCCCGGGTACGGACGCGTGCCCGGGCGAGGTCCCCGGTAAAGGGCCCGGGCACGGGGCGCGGGGCGTAGATGCGGGCGCGGGAGCGGCACAGGCGCGGGCGAGCGCGGCACGGTCCCGGGCTCTAACAATGAGCAGCAACACAGCCACCAGCAGCGCACCACCCACGTCGACGAGCCCCCGCCCCGCCCCCGCCCCCGCCATCGCGCCGACAGTCGGCTGGTGCACGGCCGGCGCATAATGTGGCGCAGCGTCCAGTACGGCGGCGGTGCTGGAGGACGAGGAAGAGCACGAAGACGGTGACGGCAGCGAGCGGCGCGGCGAAGACTCGGACGCCGATCTCAGCACGGCGCTCGATGGCCTTGTAGTCGACGTAGGTGGAGACGGAGAGGAAGAAGATGACGCCTGCCACCACCGGAGCAGCGCCGCTTCGATCGTTGGCTGCGGGCGGCGCCGGCGTGGTCGAGTTCGCCCCCTCGGTGCCCGGCGGCGGGCTGACCGAAGCAGGCGGCGGCTGAGTCACGCCTCCAGGGGTAGTTGACGGCGATGGTGCCATGGCCGCCGGCGCCAGTGGCGAGCTCGGAGTTGTCGTCGTTGGAGCAGGGGTAGGTGCCAAAGCTCCCGGCAACGGTGCAGGCGCCGGCGCCATAGGTGAAACCAAGGGAACAGGCGACGGTGCCAAGCTCAGCGTCGGCGTGGCCGTAGGCGCAGGCGACGGCGGCGAGGACTCCGGGGTCGGCATCGGCGCGACAGGAGGAGGTACAGCCGGCGGCGGCGTGTGGCGGCCGCTGCGGTCAGCCATGACGACGACAATGAGCTTCTCGCCGGCGCGGCAGTTGGCCTCATTGCCGCTGATGAAGAAGAAGGGGCCCGACCGGTCGAACGTGAACACCGTGCTGCCGTCGTCGAACCTGCCGCCGGCGAACGATGCCGACGTGTTGCACGCGTCGTACACCCCCTCATCCACCAGCACCACGCGTGTGAGAGAAACGCGAAGGATTGTACGTATTTGCCTTTAAACACATAAATTAATCCTATAAGCTAATTACCATTTTAACCTTCTACCTTCAGTACCTTTTCATCGGTACCTCTTATTCTACTGTGTTAGATTAGAGACGATTAACGGTTCTAATTAATTCCAAGCACCGGAGAAAGTCTCATTCTTTTCAGTGCATATACATAATACTACATGATGGGTACTATTTAGAGCCTCCCAGCACACGTACGGCCTGTTGACAAGTTTTTTTAGCATGCATGCAGAATACTACATGATAGCTACTGTTTGTAGGAAGTGGCCCATCGGCGCCATGCGATAAGAATTCTGAGCAACTGTAGGCTGTATACTATTTATAGGTGCCGCCGATAAGAATTCTGAGCAACTGCAGGCTGTATGCTATTTATAGGAGGTGACCGATCAACATTTAGGATGTGTTTGGTTTAGGGATGAGGTAGGATGGGTTAGACCCATCCCTTTTTTTTGGGATGGGATGGTTCTAGTTGTTTATTTGGTTTGAGAAATGGGGTGGTTCTAGTTTTTTGTTTGGTAGAAGGGATTAGAGTGGGCGGGGCCGGACGAGGCCGAGGGTCCGGACCATCCTCACCCTGTCCGGACGGTCCGGACCGTCGCCGCTCTCGAGCCCTCTCGAGCTCCGTCGCCCGTCGCCGCTCGCCGCTCCCGGGCCCTCCCGAGCTCCATCGCCCGTCGCCGCTCGCTGCGCCCCTCCGGCCTCCCGAGCTCCGAGCTCCGTCGCCGCTCTCGAGCCCTCCCGAGCTCCGTCGCCCGTCGCCGCTCGCCGCTCCCGGGCCCTCCCGAGCTCCGAGCTCCGAGCTCCGTCGCCGCTCCCGAGCCCTCTCGAGCTCCGTTGCCCGTCGCCGCTCGCCGCTCCCGAGCCCTCCCGAGCTCCGTCGCCTGTCGCCGCTCGCCGCTCCCGAGCCCTCCCCTCCGGCCTCCCGAGCTCGTGCCCCTCCGGCCTCCCGAGCTCCGTCGCCCGTCGCCGCTCGCCGCGCCCCTCCGGCCTCCCGAGCTCCGTCGCGCCCCTCCAGTCACCGCGCGTCGACGCGCTCGCGAGAGCTGGGTCGGCGCGGTCCGGCCGTTTTGGCCGGATCGATCGGTCCCGAATATTTGAGGAATATTCCCCTGTTGGGTCCATCCCAACCCACTAGTCCACAAACCAAACACACCAAAAAATAGGATGAACCTATCCGAACCCACCAAATCCATCCAACCAAACACATCCTTATAGAGCATGATGTATCTACATTTGGAGTGATATTCATAGCCTAGAAATTTATCTTGCACTTGTCTCTATGCATGCATACAAAAAGAATTTGCATATGTAAATGCATACATGCAGAGAGCAAGTGGAAACAAACAACTTATCGCATACTTGCTTATGTATATGCATGCATAAAGCAAAATGGACACAGAGAGAAACTTGTCTTGCACTTTCTATATATACACGCATGCAAAAAGTTAGGTGTAGCAGTTACTAGACACGTGTAGCATGTATGTTTAATTGCTCAATTGATTCAATTGCACATCTGTTGTTCGTCAGAACAACTTGGACTGTGCTCTCTAACCCTAATTAAATTTCACATTATTTAATTTTACATTATTTTGATATAATATTTACAAAGAAAGGTGCCACAAGAGCATATATAGTAATTAAGTTCAGATTGCATTTTTTGGGAAGCATATACATAATACATCTAACAACCTTATAGCTAGGAGCACATTTGTTCTCAACAAATCAAGCAAACCAAATGTATAGCTGTTATGTTTGATTTATTAAGAACTACATATGCTTATTCACTCTTATTTTTAACTTGGCAAAGCTGCCTTTCTAAAGCACAGACTTATGCATTTAATTCATAATTCGCAACGATGATTTATCTTTCTCCTTCCTGTCTCTCATCTTACAATCTAGCTTCTCTTGTAACTCAACTATCTTTTTCTCCAGTTCACAGTTCTCTCCAAGTAACTTAGTACGGTTTTGTTGCAAAAATAAGAAATCTCTCTCAAGCTCATCTATACCTTCAACAACTTCCTTGCATACTTTAGTAATCTCCATGACTCTCTTTTTCCACAACTTCAAATCGTGCCGGCTGTGGTCATTGATCTTAACAAGGCCACATTTCTCTAGTCCCAGACGCCGGCGAGAGGCACCTTTGCCGACAACCTCCTGCTCTGCACCACCTCCAGTGCCACGGCTGGCAGCACCTTGCTCGCCACCATTGCCGCCGCCACTATTGCCGAACCCCAACTCCATTTTTCCCTCCTCACTTTGAGCTACACCACCTCCACTCACCCTCCACTTGCCACCCCACTTCCACCCTAGCCAAAAGAAGAAGCACGGAAGGCCCATAAATAGAAATGGGCTCGATAACACAGGTACACGAGTACACGAAGCAGCAAAAGGTATGTTGGCAGACCCAAATAGAAGACAGGCAACCCTGGTACCCCAGCAAATACAGTATGGTCAAACGCAGCACACCGATTTGATCCATGCAGAGCCCGATGAAGATACGTCAACACCAATACCAATACCAGAGAAGAACATGACAACAATGTTAGACCAACACCCGGCAAATCAGTTCAAAAGTTTAGGGCGCCAAACAGTCGGCCCATGTCACTTGGTCAAAGTAGGGTCAGGGACCAGACAGCCACCTGACCCCATGTGTCAAAGCAGCAATCGTCGTTATTGTGATGTATTTGCTTCTATAGCCATGTCTTTATAAGAATTTTTGATATCTCCTTGAACCCGTTTACACGATGATAAGTATGTGTATCTTATATACTGACTTATACAAGAGCAACCCCTCAAGTGCCCTTAATCTTTCTATAAGACAATTTCCATAACAAAGCGGGTGATAATAAAGTTTTTTGTGAACTTGTTTTCTTGTTTTTTATTGTTGTAGCGTTGTTGTCGTAATGCATATATGCAAGTTTGTATAAATGTGTGCGCAGAAAAGCAATTTAAATATTTAAATGACAAATCTTTTGATTGGTACAAGCTAAAATAGCTCCACAAAAAATATTAGGACAAACTTTTTACTATGGTATTTGAAAATTCATAACCCGCAGCGAAGCGCGGGCACATGTGGCTAGTGTATATAATAGAACAACACATGAGTAGTCGAATACGTAAAACATGATGTACACATACTGGCGGTTCTATTCAGAAGGTGGTTTTGGAGCAGCAGTGCGCACCGCACACATGACGCGCGGTACAGGAGGTTGACGACGTCGCGCAGCCCCAAAACGTGCAGGAAGACGAGCCGTGGAGAACGAACGACGAGCAGTTGCGTTGAGTGCTTTCCACAAACCTTATTCGCTAACTCCCGGTGCAAGACTTCACAAGGACGATGGTTTCAGAGACCTACTCTCCCGCTCACCGGTGTGCGTTGGCGGACGGGATATAGTAGACTACAGTAACAACATAGTATAGAAGATAAGACAAACTCTAGATTATTTTTGCGTATGTTGTGTGGGGCAGTGGTTTAATATTTATAGAGATATCAGAACGCGTGATCAGAACGCCTGCCCTAAAGACTTTGAAGCATTGTGATTGGTATATTTAACCTACAAATCTATAGTACTTAAAAAGAGCTGTGGTGACGATGACTCCTATCGTTGGATAAGAAATCTGACGGCTTAGATCATGTCCAGATCGCACCCACCCCCCACCCCGGGCGAACAAACTCCTCATCCTATACCCTCGACTCCCTGATCCCCCAAGCCCTCGACCCTGGTCCGCCCCTCCCCCGCGCTGCCGTCCATCTCCTCCCCACGGCGTTCTGTAGCCACGGCCGTCAACCCCAGACACGGCGATTCTCCTCCCCCTCCCCCTTTTAGTCTTGGGTCATCATCCTCATCGCGCCGCCCTGATCTCCTCCCCCTAACCACGGCAGGGTTGGCTAGGGTTTCAGCGGCAGCGCGCTACGCGAAGGGAAGGGGCACGGGCGGAAGCGGCGCCAGGCACAAGAGCTCGCCGGCATGCGGAGGCGTGCTCGCCCACCAGAGAGCATCATCGCCGCCGCCGCCGCCGCCGCCACTGACGACGACGACGATGACGATAACTGAGAAATCCGAGGCGATGCCGAAATCCAAGCGCAACCGCCCAGGTACCTGCCCCGTCCCATCCAATTCATACACTCCCCGTAGCTCATCCAGCGATCTGATTTTTATCTCGCCCATCACATCCTCCTATCTTACTGCAACATATATATGTGTATAGTGTTAGTTTCAATCATATAGAACCCTACAACTTAGGAGGTTGCACATCTTTCTTGCTTGTTCGTTTTACTCGCCAATAGTAAGCTACAAACGTGTGTGCCGTGCCGTGCTGTTTCCCTAACGTGGGAGATCCAAAACCTTCTCTTTTTCCTACTAGATTAGTATGGCTGCTCTGCATTTTCTGCACAAATCGCTCTTCTTTCGTAATTAGGAATCAACACCGAGCTTTAATTTGTTTTGCCTCTCTAATTTACACCCCCGATTGGAGTGCAGTAACCTTGTCCAAGACCAAGAAGAAGCCTATGTCTTCACCTACGACAACATGAGGAAGGAATCAGAAGCTGAAAGACCTCAGAGAGCAGCTCAACTCTTTTAGCAGGTAGGTACCTACCTCTTGTTATGCTCTTCTCGTTACTCCGTCCAAATGATATGCTGCATAGAGCGAAATTTGGGATATGCTTTTCTCTGAACCTTTTCACGTATAACCAAAAAGATTTTCTTATTGTTTACAATGGGCTATACCATATTGCACGCACTCAATTTTTCATCTATTTCTTTGTGTATACAACTTTTACAATCCTAAGATGAAACCCTTACGTACTTTTTTAAATGTCAAGATATTACTTGCTGGAAACAAGGTCATGCAGATAGCGCTGGGGCGTTCACCTGCTGATGAAGCTAAAACAGGCCTCAGCTCCATAAACTTTCCAAGGTAAATTTTCCTTTGTTAATACTTGGCGGTTAATACAATCCACACCATTCCTACGAATTATGAGCTCCTAATTAAAGTAAGTTTTATGTATTTAGTTCCTCCAAGGTGATTCTGGACTCTTTACTAATCTTCCAAGAGATGACGTAGAGAGGTACAGTCTCCTTATGTACTAATGGTTTATACTTGTACATGGTGAATGCCTATGCTTTATGTGAACATTTTTTGCCATATATTCCATTGCAGATTATTTCGAGAATTCAAAGAGCATGATTTTGCAAGGACAGGAAGCATTGCAACAAAAACGGTATTCAAGTTACTGTTTCCCTTTCTATTTATGTACCTCTGTTCATGGATTGTTTTCTCAGTAAACAAACTAGAATGACCATGCTTATTCAGATTTATACTAAGGTTACCAATGGCAATGTTAAGCTCTTTGGTGATTTTGGAAACGAAAGTAGTAGGATTTACAGTAACTTGTGGAAAAAATAAGACAAACGCTTTGACAATGTTGGTGATTTTGTTTTAGCTGTGGTGTGTGCAATGCACAATGTCTGGAATAACTAGGCACCTTTTCTTCTTCATACGACATGGTTTACTAAATTTAGAACCTGATGGTATGTCAGGTGGAGCTTAAGGAAGGTCCCTTGGAGCAGTTTACACATGAAATGGAGCCCTTTCTACGCAAGCAAGGACTGGCAGTTTGTCTGAACAAAGGTTGGTAGTTTTTATGCATTTGAGCACATATGTTGGAAGTAACCAAGCAGAATGGTTATAAAGTTTCACAAGCGCTATTTCTTTCGGGTACACTGCTAAGTGAAGTCTCTACTTGCTTCATGTTATTTTGCGTGTACCTTGTGCGGAAATGCCCTAGGTAATATTTTCACACTTAATTTAAGAATTGCTCACAATTGCATTTTCCCCTCATATGTAGCATACAACTCATGTCAAATATAAAATTGCCTCGACATGGAGCATTTCTGTATAAAAAATTTTGAACCAGAATTTGGGAGTTGGGTCTTTTGAAGAACAAATTTTGTCTGCTACTTCATCAGAATTCCTACTGCAAGAATGGATATACATGGCATGACTTGCCATCTGATGATACCAGTACTGATACCAAGTTGGATGAATCATCTACTAAAGGTGAACCACGTGGCAATATAGGCTATGAGATTCTAGAACAGGAAGCAAAATCATCTATTGCAAGTGCGCAGGAACACAATGCAGAGCCTGATTCTTAAGAAAAATTTCAATGACAATGATTTGATTTATGAGAAGGACCAAAAAGATTCTGAGCAAACAAGCGGTGACTTCAAGCCCATACAGTCTGGACCAAAGGATGAGGTATCTGAAGTCAACCCAGATCTAGAGTCTCAAAGTGTGTATGTTAATTTCTCATGATAATATATCAGTTAACGAAAACAACAATGTACAAGGTAGCCTAAATGCTGACAATTTTGATTTAGAACTAGAGTCTAAGGTGCCGTTTGAAACGGCTTTTGGTTTTTGGTTTCTTCCTCGTTTTTTGTTAACACGATTCCCAAAACAAAAAATCAAATAAATATATTTTTCAAGTTTATAATAGTTAATAATTAATTAATCATACGTTAATGATGTTTCTTGTTTTGTATGCTGTTTATAAGCCAGCACAAGAAGCTCAAGCAAACACCCTCTAAGTACAGTCAAGCCATCATCCAGCAATCCCTCCGTAGGTGATAATTTGCAGATATTAGATGATGACAAAGATCTACCTCTGATCGATGTGACTACACTCTTTTTTCTGTCTCAGTGGGCATGCATATCTGAGTGTACGGAGTCTGCTGGTTATTGATTTCTGCTAAGTAACACTGTTTGTCTGTTTACAAGATTGGTTTGCAAATACTTGTGTATTTTTCGAGACATATATCTTGAGAAATCTAGCAAATGGAGGGTAGTTTCAATTGATTTCCTGTATGAATTGGAAAAGTATAACTTTAGCTATATGTTTTTCAATTATTTTAGTTTTCCTCGTTGCAACAGACAGTCATCATGCTAGTTAATAAATAGGATCATAAATTCTACTCCATAAAAGTATCAAAACCAGTTTAAATAAATCACCATAGACACTTTTGAAGTTGGATTGTTACTGTGGCAGCTGTCGTGGCTGTCATATGGCGGTGACTTAGGTAACTTTGCATGTGTTAGCGTCCGTCTTTCTTAATTACTGCTGCCATAATAGAAGTGCATGCTTACATCTTCAGTATCAATCCACGGATCTAACCCATACTGTCTCCATCCTAAAAAGAATCCCTTTTTAACACATCTCATACATATTAATAGAAAGTTGAGAGACTAGAATACTCTTTACTTTAGCAAACTTCAATATATTTATTCCTTACTTTAGCAAACTCTAATTCATTCGTCTCCCATTTTAGCAAACTATTATGTATTGATTGTTCTAAAGATAAAGTATTTACGGGACAAATAAGATGGGTTGAAACATCAACCCGTTACAGATGACCTGTCAGAGATGACGACGTCCGTGACGGGTCATGATGACCACATGATTGAATCTGTAGTAATGAAAGTCCTGATAAATCCACTGATAGAGCTCCTTGGTATTCAATGTCATTACCTGGTTACAGATAAGGTGATGTTAGAAACTGCATGTGAATATGTTAAGAGTATATGGTAGTTCGAGATATATTAGGATATGATTGATTTGTATGGACTTCTTCCTTATCTCTAGATCCTACCTTATCTGTACCCATTGTACTCATATATATTGGCCCCTGAGGCTAATACAATCTATCCAGATTCGCATTACATTTTCTTCCTATACTATTCAACATGGTACCAAAGCGGGCGATCTAGTTGCCTCTCTCTCACGCTTCCACCGCCATCACCTCGGGAGTAGCGATCTCCCGGGGGCGGCTAACCGTCGTTGTTTTCTTTTTTTCTAGTCGTCATCTCTCGTTCTAGGAGAGATCAATCTCCTGGGCGTTGTTTGTTGTCATCGTCGTCAAAAGTGTTATCGAAGAATAACAGTGGAATCTAAGAATGGACTGTAGTAGTAAATCTTTTGTATTAATCTCAAAAACCTTGCATTATAGTGGCCTAGGTACCTTTTTATAGGCCCAGGGGTACAATTACAGGCTCTAGGGTTTCATTTACAGGTGGTATTGCATCATAGCCCCATTGATGGGGACAGCTACAGGGGTATTCCCGTCTTTTTTTGTCTGCAAGTTCCTGATAGGCTGTTGGGCCATCACGTGGGCCACTAGGCCGCTACGTGGGCCGAGCCTTTGATGGGCTTTTTGGTCTTTTTGGCCGTCTTGTTCCTTAGTCAAGATAGGTGCAATAGGGTTCCACCCGCCAGGTCGCCTCTTTGGCCCTCCTAGGACTTTCGCTAGCGGCTTCAGCACTCCATCATGAAGTCCTTTGTCTTCACTGGACATACTGCGCCTTTCGCCTTCGAGCTGGGCCCTTCGCCCTCACGCCTTTGGTCTTGGGCTGCCGAAGGGGCTTCATTAGGCGGCTTCGGTCTTGAGCCTTCCGAAAGGAGGACCGTCCGAAGTGGTTGCGACCTATCTTCAACAAGCTGTGACTCGGCCGAGCTCGTGGATACCATCTCTCACCATGCAAGCTGCTCGGTTTCCCTACTTCGGCCGAGTATAGCTCAAGACCTTCGGTTCCTGTTCATTGCGCTTTGCTGGGGCTCTTCGACCGTGCAGGGCGACGAGGGCAATCTCCGTGGGTCATGACACTTGTCACCACGTGACGGTTTGTGTAACCTCGTGGCAGTTCGCCCCTTGTGATGCCACATGTCAGTCGTGGTGGCAACATGGCGGTTCGCCTCTCGAGGAGCGACGTGTCGTCGGTGTAGAGACGCAGCGGTTTGCCTCCCGGGGTGCCACGTGGCCTTCTCACACCGTGTCGCGTGTCACTTCGCCATTGGCTGCTTAGCAATCACGGTGGTTCACCTCCCGAGACACCACGTGGCGCGCCGTGGTTGGTCGATGCTGGGTGGCCTCGTCTATATATAGACGCGGCCGGCCCCCCGTGACGCCACTTTTGTCCTCTTGCCTGAGATAACGCTCTCTACTGTTCACTTGCGCTCGCCGTTCTCCACGCTTCAACCTCCTTGCGACTTCGATCTTAACCTTCTTCACCTAACTTGGCGCCCACGGCTCCTCGGAAACCTACTTCGGCGAAGGCCGGCAGTGTAGATCTTGGGTTGATCGACGACGACAACACTATCTACCTCGGCCTTTCGCTCATCTGCCAGGCCGACATCGACGATCTTTGCCGGAGGGGGACCCTTTCGGAGGGGTTTGCTCGGGCGCCCGGTGAAGACGTTGTCCCCATGCCGAGTGATGACGAGACAGTTGTCTTCGCGGCCTATTTCGACGCCAGGCTCCGGTTCACTTGCTGTGATCTGCTCCCTGAGGTGCTTGCCTTATTCAACCTGGAGCTGCCGCAGCTTAGCTCGAGCGCCTTCGTTCACGTTGCTATCTTTGAGTGGATGGCCTGGACTCAAGAGTTCGAGTCGATGGCCGATCTCTTCGCCGTCGTTCACCAAGCGGACCTCTACAGCAAGACGGTAGCGACGCCGGTGGGGTGAAGAAGAGCGTATTCGGCAGCGTGAACTTCATCACGTGGCCTGATTAGGCCGATCTGTGGTCCATCCCTGCCACGATGCCGATGTGGGAGAAGCCATGGATGAGGCGGTGGTTTTACCACAAGATTTCCCACGCTGCCGACTCCTGCTAGTTCAAAGCGCTCTGGTCATCGCTGAGCGTGCCCCGCTTTGACGCCCGCCCAAAGGTCTCCTCTACTGGCACACTGGAGGCCCGCCGTTAGCTCCTTCGAGCCATCACGAGCTGCCTTAGCGTCCGGGACCTCATCGAGGAGTACTTGATGATGGGCGTCAACCCGTTGGCGCGGTCGTGGAATATCACCATCGACCGCAACAACCGGATCTGCGATCTCCCCGCCATCGCCATTCCCGACAACCGTCTCGGTATGTTCCTATTAATCTCTTTCAATTCTTCGCTCGCCTACTGAATTTCGGTTCGACCTGTTCTGATTCAGGCGACTTTGCGCGGTTTGCAGTTGTCTTCCTAGGCGAAGTAGAGAGATTGGCGAAGTGCCTTATTGGGGACATGACTCCGAAGGAGTACGGGGAGATCATGCAGTTCCTCATGGGGGAGGGTGAACCGCGTGTGTATGCGGCTTCACCAGTAGGTTCCCTCGCGCGAGAACCTCGTCCAGCCTCAGGGTGATGATGGCGGGGACGCCACAGGGAAGAAGAGGAAGAAAACCGTCGGCGTTGCTACGGGGTCCAGTCGCATGGCGCCGAGGATGGTCCAGCCCCTTCAGGCCATCCGCCCTTCGCTGCTGTCGGTGCCTAACGACGATGACAAGGACGACGACGTAGGGGACACCGACCTTGGTGCCGCTAGGCGAACTCCCAGCCCCGACGTTGCGATGCCCTTCAACGGCCAGGCTGGAACGGGGCCTTCGCCCGCACATGGGTCTTTGGAGGCTGCTGCTCGTCCCGAGTGCGCTGGGAGGGCAGTTCACTTCTAGCTCGCATTGGTAGTACTGGGCTCGGCCTTCAGCGACTGTGAGTCGTCTTCACCGGTGCATAGAGCCCGGTGGCGAAAAGGGTGAGGATGGAGTCCCCTTAGCCCGTCGAGGAAGAGGACATCATCGTGGACGACGACAGTGAGGATGCGGTAGAGGACGTGCTGGCCGGAGGCCCGTTGGAGCCCGTCAGCAGTAGCGGTCAAGGCGCCATGGAGGCGAGCGGGCGACTGACTGCGGCGTTATCCGCCTCCGACAGCGTCCTCCCGGCGCCGAGCTTCATCGCCGAGGACTTCGCCTGCTGCGATGAGCTTCGCTTGTTTGTTGGTAGCCTTAGCTCCTTGGCTTCACCCTCGACCATCTTGCCGGTTGTCGACGACCGGTTCGACCTCGATGAGGTGGGCTTGTCGCTGCGTGGTGTTCTTACCAAGGTTGGTTTTTTGTGCCCCTTTTTATCTTTTTCTTCGACCTGTCTTTTGGGCCTTTAATTTTTCTTTGCTTATCTCTTAGCTTCGCATATTTTAGGCGCTCTCCTTGATGGGGTGCTACGAGCTCATGACGCACGCCTGCTTGGACGGCCTTCAGAGCCGTCAGCGGGACGAGGCGTCGAAGGTGGAACGGCTGGCCTAGGAGCAAAGTGTTTTGAAGAAGGCGCTTAAGGACGCCAAGACGTCAAACGCCGCCTTGAGGACTGAGGCCGATCAACTCTGAGTCTGCCTCGCCGACCACGAAGCCGAGCTCGAACGCCTTCACATTGAGCTTTCGAAGACGAAGGAGGTCGAGGCCGACACTCAGGCTTCTGCCATCGATGCCAGCCGTACGCTGCTCTTGGCAGTCAAGAGGATGGGCGCTTTTCCTCCGCCGCTGCCCGAAGACGATGCCCCTGTCGAGGCGTTCACCGATTGGTGCGTCGTTGCCGGAGGGGCAGTGGGCAATGCCTCCGGCGTCTTCGGCGATTGCTGTGCTCGAACCACGGGCTCCGGCATTCTCTCTGCGCTCCACGCCGGCGGCTACAACCATCTCCAAGACCTCCCTGCAATCTATGCCCGCGATGTTGAAGAAAATAGCGTGTGGGAGAATGGGGATGATGTTCGGCCTCACTACCGATCCTTCCGGAAAGGTTGGTGGGTGCCAAAGGGCAAGGAGATAGCTGCCAAGCACCTTCACGAACAACTGAAGAAGCGAGGGGAGCATGAGACGGCCGAGGCGATGCAGGAGGGCGGCGGAGACATGCCTGAGACCGAGGCGCCGCCGTAGGTGTGACGGCCTCCCTCGCCTGGCTTATATATTTATTTTTGGTAGCTTAGGATAGCTAGTCCTGCCGAAGATCGACCTTTTGTAAATTTGCTTATGTAAGGCCTTCAGCCCCAGTTTTGCCTATGAATGAAAGTATCTTTCGAACATATCAGGTGTCGCTCAATCAAAAGCTTTGCTTTCCCCGCTTTGACTACCTGCGGCTGGCGATGAACTTTAAATTCATTGCATCTTGGCCACCTAGGAAGATGAGGTACCTAGGTCCCGAAGACCGTGTTCCGGCCATGGTGATCAACGGCCGGAGCTATGCCCTTCGCTCTGTGGCGAAGTGGTTACGAAAGAACCTCGAGCATGACGTGTCTGACTTCGATAGGGACTACTAGCTTCGCCGTGGCAATATGGTAGAGTTCTGGAGAAATTTTCATATGTCGGCCCGTTAGCAGGGGATTCGAAACTGGCGGTATTCATTCATCTCCGCTAACTCTCCCACCCGTGAAGTTCTCGTCATCGTTCTGGATAGCAACGATTTGGCGGAGTGCGAAGCGCTTGCTCGCGATTCTTCGGTCATCGACATCGCTAGCGATGACTCTACTTTGAGCAACGGAGGAGCTTCAGGCGACTAAATTTTTCGGCGGAGATTTTCTACCCCCAGTCCTACTAGGACTTTAGTTAGCCCTGTAGATTATAGTTCATCCGATAGTGAGGCGTCGTCCTCTTCGGGATAGGCTTGTTGTAACATTTGTATGTAATTTAATGCATCGTGTAATTCTTGTAACTTGAGAATTTTTGGAATAAAATCCCTTTTCGTTATTTTTCTGGCTTTTTTTCGTCTTCGACATCATATGGCTTTGATTACTGTAGAGTTAACGCTTGTCCGATATTCAACGAGTTTGACGCTCTTGCCGGTGTCTCATAGTTTTCGGTGGCCGATCGATGCTTCGGCCGCTCACCGTCCCCTACCTTCAATGGGTAGCGCTTAGATAGTACTTAGCGCTCGTTGGTGGGTTGGCCTTCGTGATTTGTCTTGTTTTCGCACTATGTGTTTGTAGCATTTTTCTGTAGCCGAGCGATGCTTCGGCTGCTCGCTGTCCACTACCTTCGATAGATAGCGCCAAGTAATTACTTGGCGCTTGTCCGGTGGGTTAGCTTTTGCGTTATGCGCTCGTAGCATTTTTCTGTGGCCGAGCGATGCTTCGGCCGCTCGCCGTCCCCTACCTCCGATAGATAACGCCAAGTTATTACTTGGCGCTTGTCTGGTAAGTTATATTCCCCAATGTGCGTTTGGATGACGCTACGCAATTTCAGCGTTTGACTAAGCGATGCTTCGATCTTTCCACTTCCCCCGTTCGACAGAGCGTTGATCAGGCATTATCCTTTTAGGTCATTTGTGACAAATGCGAAGACACAAGGAGTTTTATACTGGTTCGGGCCTCCATTGTAGATAATAACTCTACTTTAGTTTTTTTACATGCTCATTACATGTAGTAACGCTTCAGTGAAGTGACGTTCCATGTATGGTCCAGCTCTTCGCTCTTCATGGTCACCAGTTTGTAAGCCCCTTTGTGCAACTTCCGAGCTACGAGATATGGTCCCTTCCATCTTGACTCGAGCTTGCCTACCGCCATGGGGTTACTTTTCTTCTTGAGCACCATGTGCCCAGCAAGATCTCCTTTGGCCGCACTTTCCTGTTGTACAGCTCCTCGGTCGAGGCAGAGTATTTTGCCATATTTTGCAGCGCCTCGACTCGCACCCCTTCGAGCAGCTCTAAGGTGGCCTTTCGCCCCATCTCCTCATCCCCAGACATCGTGACCTAGGGCGAGTTTGCTCCCAGTTCGCTCGGGTCATGGCTTCTTCGCCATATACGAGTATGAACAAGCTAAACTTCGTTGGCCGTGTCGGGGTGGTACGAAGCGCCTAGAGCACCGATGTGAGTTCGTCGGGCCATCTTCCCTTTGGCGCTTCGTCCAGTCTTTTCTTATGGGCCTCAAGGATCTTGCCATTTGCCCTTTTTGTTGCTCTGTTCAACTGCGGGTGTGCGACTGATGCGAAGTTGATTCGCATATTTAGCCCCTCGCACATCTCTTTAAACTTCGCTGAGTCGAACTGTTTCCCGTTGTCGGTGACGAATTCTCTTGGGACGCCGAAGCGGCAAATGATGTTTTGCCACACAAAGCGCTGTACCGCCGCCGAGGTTATATTGGCCAATGGCTCGGCTTCGATCTAGCGTGAAAAGTATTCCATCGCCACAATGGCAAACTTGTAGCTATTTCAGGCCACGGGAAACGGTCCTATGATATCCAACCCTCATTTGGCGAAGGGCCATAGTGAGGGCAGCGGTTGCAGCTTGTATTGTGGCGTGTTTTGGGACTTGCCATGCTTTTGGCATCCTGGGCATTTCTTGATGCGTTCTTCGCACCTCTGTAGGATCGTGGGCCAATATTGCCCCTGGCAGAGTATCTTGGCTGCCACTGCTCGCAGTGCCTGGTGTGCGCCGCACTAGCCTTCGTGCACTTCCTTAATCATCTCTTCGTCCTCAGCTTCAGAGATGTAATGAAGGAGCGGCTCTAGGATTCTGCTCTTGTACAGTTGCTCGCCGATGATCTTGTACCGCCGCGCTCTTGCCTGCAGCCGCTTTGCTTTTGCTTCGTCGTCGGGGAGCTTTCCTTCGGAAAGGAACTGCACCAAAGGTGTTCGCTAGTCTCGTATGCCATGGTCAATGTCCATGACCTGCTGCGAGTCTTCTTCGTGCTTCGCACTTGGCGTGTAGATGACTTCGAAAAAGACCCTAGGCTGGAATGGACCTCCAGTGCCTGTGGCCTTCGCCAGCATGTCAGCCTCTTCGTTTTCTCCTATAGGGAGATGTTGCACTGTGATGCCAGTGAAGGCCTTTTCCGTGGCTCTTATGGTGTCTAGGTACTTCGCTATCCCTTCGTCCTTGGCTTAGAAGGTCTTGTTGGTGTGGCCCGTGACTAGCTTGAAGTCTATCTTGACTACCAATCGCCGGGCCCCCAACGGCTTCGCCTTCCACAGCCCAAGGACTGCTTCGTACTCCGTGGTGTTGTTGGTGGTGGGGAACTGTAACCTCGCTGCATAACGGATGACTGTTCCTGCGAGCGAAGTAAGGATCGCAACCGCGCTAGCCCTGGCGTGCGACCACGAGCCGTCAGAGAACATTGACCAGCAATCCTCGTTCGTCGGTGGGACTGCTTTGTTAGCGGGCGAAGTCCACTCAGTGACGAAGTCAGCTAGGACCTGCGACATTATTGCTGTTCGGGCCACGTAATGTAGGTCGAAGGGGGCCAACTCCACAGCCCACTTGCCTAGGCGGCCTGTGGCTTCCTTGTTCCGAAGTACCTCTCCGATGGGGTACTATGATGGCACTGTTATCTTGTACGCTTGAAAGTAGTGCTGGAGCTGAGGCCATGACGAGGGCGTAGGACAACTTCTCGATTTCCGAGTATCTGAGCTTTGCTCCCTGGAGCGCTTCGGATACGAAGTATATGGGTGTCTGTCCGCCTTTACCTTCGTGCACCAGGGCCTCGCTCACCGCCACTGGCGAGGCCGCTAGGTACAATAGCAGTTCGGCTTCTGCCTTCGGGCTGGTCAGCCTTGGCACCTCCTAGAGGTAGGTTTTGAGGGACTCGAACGCTGCTTGACATTCGGCCGTCCACTCGAACTTGCTTGCCCCCAGCAAAGCCTTGAAGAATGGCAACGCCTTCTCTGCCGACTTCGCCATGAAATGGCTGAGGGCAGCGATGCGACCAATCAGCCTCTACACTTCGCGCGCTCTTCAGCGGCTGCATTTGTTGGATGGCTTTGATCTTTTCAGGGTTCACCTCAATGCCCCTTTCGGACACTAGAAATCCCAGCAGCTTGCCTGCGCGAACACCGAAGACGCACTTCTCTGGGTTTAGCTTGACCTTCCCCTTGCATGGGTTGTCGAAGGTTTCTTGCAGGTCGGTGACATGGTCAGTTGCTTTCCTGCTCTTGACGACTATTCCACGTACGCCTCAATGTTCCTGCCAACTTGCACCTCCAGCACCTTGTACACCAAACAGGCGAAGATGGCTCATGCGTTCTTCAAGCCGAAGGGCATGTGGATATAGCAGTATGTGCCGAAGGGGGTGATGAGAGAGGTCTTCTCCTGGTCTTCTTTGGCTATGAAGACTTGGTGATATCCCGAGTAAGCATATAGGAAGCTCATCAGCTCACTACTGGCAATAGAGTTGACTAGCTGGTCGATTCGTGGGAATGGAAAATTGTCCTTCGGGCATGCCTTGTTGAGGTCTGTGAAGTCGACACACATTCTCCACTTGCCATTGGACTTCTTGACCAGCACCGGGTTCACCAGCCATTCCGGGTGCTCCACCTCGCGAATGACGCGCGCCTGGATCAACTTGTTGACCTCCGCCTTCGCTGCCACCTAGTGTTCGATCGACATCTTGCGTAGTTTTTGTTTTTGCAGCTTGACTGCGAGGTGGTGCTCGATGAGGCTTCGACTTACGCCCGATAAATCATCTGGGCCCCAAGCGATGACGTACAAGTTTAGCTTGATGACCTCCAGCATCTTGGCTGCTATCACCTCATCAACATCGTTGCTAGTGGACATTGTTTTCGACGGATCAGTGGGATCGATTGGGACTTTTCTGACTTCGCCCTGGGGCGAAGGCTTGTGCATGCCGTAGCCCCTCGCTGTCCCCTGCCAATCGTCTTGGACGTTGTGGATCTCGTGCACATTCTTCGCTGCTTGTCCGGTGGCCCTTGTCGACGGCTGGTTGTCGCGAACCGTGATCATGCCATTCGGCCCCGGCATTTTCAGCCGTAGGTAGTTGTGATGTGCCATGGCTCCAAACTTGTTGAGCGTGGAGCGGCCAAGAATGGCGTTGTATTGGTATGGGATGTCCACAATGTCGAAGATGATTTGTTCAGTCCGGGCATTGCTGCCCTCACTGAACAATACTTTGAGCTGCACTTGTCCCAGCGCACTAACTGAGCTTCCACTGAAGCCTTGGAGCGGGATTGCGGTCGGGGCGAGTGCAGCTTCTGGTATCCCCATCTGCCGAGTTCCCTCCGTTGACCAGGATACGGCGAACTTCGCACCTAGCGATGTCGGCGGATATCACGATGGGGTCTTGGTGCGGGAAATAAATGCCTTCGGCATCCTCTGGGCCGAAGGTGATTGATGTTGAAGCGAAGGGGGGTGGCTTGGTCTGGGGCATTGTGGTGATGTGGTTGATCGCCCTCTTATGCACCTTCTTCTGCCTTTTTGACTCCAAGCCTTGCGAGGAGCCCCCAGTGATCGTGGCGATCACTCTCCGCTGCCCATCCTAAGTCACATCTATCTGAAGTAGCCTGTTCTCTTTGGACTGATTGGCAGCTTCCCCTGGGGCGATCTCCGGGTGAGGAGAAACCTGGTCCCCCCGACAGCATTCCCCGTACGCTGGATGTTTCTACATTGTTTGGTGGTGTGCGAAGCTTTGCCCTGGAAGGCGATAAACTTGTCCTTCTCCCTCTTCTGCTTCTTCTTCACCGATCCACTCTGCGAATTCTTGATGTTCTGCCGAAGGGTGTTTAACTCTTCGATGGTCATCAATTGCTTGCTCTTTTCATCGTGGAACTTCTTCTAGGACGACTGCGGGCGTTGCGAAGACATTAGTCTGCATTGCGCCGCACCGGCCGGGCTCTGTACCCCTTCCTGGTTGAGTTCGGCTTGGATCTCGTTCCTCCTCTTGGTGTCCTCTTCGCCCCTAGCATAGCTGTCGATAATACGAAACAGTTCATCCACCGTTTTTGGCTGCTTTCTTGTTATCTTTTCGGTGAGGGGGTCTATGAGGAGACTAGCAGAGGCGGTGTTGATGACCGATGTTTTGGTAATGTCTTGCACTTGGCATCTTGCTTGGGAAAATCTCTAGATGTACCCGCGGATGGATTCCCCTGGCTTTTACCTCATACCAAAGAGCTCTTGTTGAGTCTTTGGCTCTTGGTAGGTACCTCGGAAGTTGATGACGAAGACGTCGCGCAGCTGCTCCCAAGAGTTTATGTTGCTTGGCGGCAGGTTGAAGTACTATGACCGCGTGGAGCCGTCCAATGCGAGGTGTATGACTTTTGCCTTGTTGTTTTCGTCACTGTAGGCTGCTTTGTTTCCGGACTCATAGATGAAGAGGAATTCGCTGGGGTCCGAGGCACCCGCGTGCTTCACGATCGAAGGGTTTTTAAATTGAGGCGGGATTGGGTCGCTTTGAAGCCCGCAGCTCAGTGGCGACTTCTTGTTGTTCGCTGGCATGGTGTGCTGTGTCGGCACCGGCAAAGGGGCCACACAGGGGTAAGGGACCCTGAAGATGGGCGAAGCTTGCACCGGCTGGGCTAGGTGATGGTGCGTGACGGCGGGGGCCGCCCATCCCTCGTAGCAGGGGTGACTTCGACGGGCGGTGGCGAAGGAGTGCCTTGCCCCCCGGCGCCCAACTACTGAAGGACAGCTTGTAGCTGTGCCTGGATAGATGGCATCAATCCAGGTGCCAAAGGAGGTTGGGGAGGCTGCTGCGCTGGTGGAGGTGACACCAAACTTAAGAGCTGGCGAAGGAGCCGCCACTGGAGCCATTGGTCGCAGTGGCACCACGAAGGGCACCTAAGGCCAGACGAAGCCAGGCGCGGTGGGGGAAAGATGAAGGTGTGAGGGGCCGAGACGGGTGGAGTCAGTGCTTAGTGGGGGCCGAAAGCCTAAGAAGATGAGGTCAGAGCTTGATGAAGTCCGAAGGGTTGGGACTGCGCCTGCAGCTGCTGTTGTTGTTCTTGCATCTGGAGAAGCATGTCCTGTAGCCTTTGGACACTTACCTTCATGGCCTCGTATTCCGCTCTTGGCACCGCCACAGCCTCTTCGCTTCCACTCGGTGCAGCCGTCTGAGTCGAAGGCGCTTCCTCTTTGGCTTTCTCCTCCTGCACTTCGACTTGAGGGTCTTCAGACTGATTGGTCTCTCCATCTCCATAGCGGTGTAGGGTTGTTCGTCCTCTTGTCGACTTTCTTTTCGGAGGCGTCTTGTCTTCAGCTTCTCTTTTTTTTTTCCTAGGGGGGTTCCCCACGGTCGGCGCTAACTGTTGTCGAAGAACAACAGTGGAATCTGAGAATGGACTGTAGTAGTAAATCTTTTGTATTAATCTCAAAAACCTTGCCATTACAGTGGCCTAGGTACCTATTTATAGGCCTAGGGGTATAATTACAGGCTCTAAGGTTTCATTTACAGGTGGTATTACATCATAGCCCCTTGATAGGGACAGCTACAGGGGTATTCCCGTCTTTTCCTGTCTGCAAGTTCCTGACGGGCCGTCACGTGGGCCACTAGGCCGCTACATGGGCCAGGCCTTTGATGGGCTTTTCGGCCTTTTTGGCCGTCTTGTTCCTTAGTTGAGATAGGCGCAATAGGGTTCCGCCCACTGGGTCACCTCTTCCGCCCTCCTGGGCCTTTCGCCAGCAGCTTCAGCACTTCGTCCCAAAGTCCTTCGTCTTCGCTAGACATATTGCGCCTTTTGCCTTCGAGCTGGGTCTTGCGCCCTCATGCCTTCGGTCTTGGGCTACCAAAGGGGCTTCATTAGGCGGCTTCGGTCTTGAGCCTTCCGAAAGGTAGATGGTCAAAAGTGTTTGCGGCCTGTCTCCAACAAAAAGCAATACCGGCAGCCACGCACCTCCGGAACCTCATCATGCCGATTTGAACATCACCGATCTGGCGGCGAGACACCAGGAGCATGCCACCTCTCCATCCCTCGATGCCCCCTTCTTCGACCCTTTAGTGGCCGTCGGGCCGTGTCCCGCGTCGTTGCCGCCCGCCCGCTGGCCACCCTGTAACACCCTGAAATTACTCAATTAATTTTGTGTAAAAAGGTGTCAATGTTCTGTATCGGCAATAAATATATGGGGCTACTCGTGAGACCTAAACTTGATGGATTGCAAAGGAACACAAAACAATTTATACTGGTTTAGGCCTTCGAGATGAAGTAATACCCTGGCGCTTTTTTGAATGGCCCGACCATGTTGAGCCCCAAAACTGCAAAGGGCCAATAGATTGGAATTGTTTAAAGTTCTTGAGCTGGAAGATTTGTTGGTCTTGCATAGAATTGGTATCTCTCGCATGTGCGAACTATATCTTTAGCGTCTGTTATTGCAGTTGGCCAGAAAAAACCCTACCTGTAAGCCTTTTCGATTAACGTCCTAGATGCGGTATGGTTGCCACAGATACTCGAGTGGTTTGATTGTAGAATCTGCTTGCCCTCCTCGGGTGTGACACAACGCATAAGGACTCCAGATGCGCTTCTGCGGTACAGGTCTTCTCCGACTACAAGGAAACATTTTCTTCGACGCCTTATCCGTTCGGCTTCACTACGTTCTTCGAGGAGATCATCGTCCAAGAGGAATTTGAGAACTAGAGTCCGCCAATCTTGAGAGATGATTAGTACTTCATCTGTTGCCGGGGTAGGTTCAGCCCCTGACTGTTCAAGCACTAGTATCTTCTTGACTGACGGCTCCAGTAGTTGTTCAACAAAAATCCCAGTTAGGACCACTTCTCGTTTGGATCCCATGTTGGCCAATTCGTCTGCAGCATCATTGTATTGTCGTAATACATGAGTTATCTCCAGCCTGTTGAACTTGTTTTCCAGTTTTCTAACCTCCTGGCAATACGCCGCCATATTATCGTCGAGACATGTCCAGTCTTTCATGACTTGGCTGACCACGAGTTGAGAATCCCCGCACACAACCAGTCGTCGGATGCCGAGTGATATGGTAGTGCAGAGCCCGTGGATAAGTGCCTCATACTCAGCGACATTGTGGAAAGCCAGAAAGTGAATCTGGAGGACGGACTTGAGTTTTTCGCCGATGGGTGACATCAACACAACGCCAGCCCCTGCGCCGCCGATCTGTAGAGAACCGTCGAAGTACATCGTCCAATACTCTAGCGTGTACATGTTTGTAGTCGTCTGAACTTCTGTCCACTCGGCCACAAAGTCGGCGAGAGCTTGAGATTTGATTGCTATCTGTGGTTGAAAAATGATGTCAAACGCCATCAACTCGAGCGCCCATTTAGCGCTCACGATTGTGTAGGACATCCCCGAGTGGATACGATGTGACAACAGTGACTTTATGCGACTGAAAATAATGCACCAACTTCCAGATAGTGATGAGTAGGCCATATAACAGCTTCTAGATTTGAGGATACCTCATCTTGGAGTCGGCTAGTGCGGCGCCTCCTGACTAGGTGGAAGGCCACCATGTGCATAAGGCACCCGATCCCAGGATCAGTAGTCGGGTACGCACAACAATGATACAACACAGAGTTACAATAATACATAAACAGAGTACTTACATATACGTACAAGGAGATCCATCCAGGACAGACCCGGGATGGGCAAAATAATCAACTGGTAAACTAGCGAAACAGCAGAACAGGGCGGAAGCTGGACAAAAACTACTCCACAGGCTCGGTTGGGAACTAGGCCCGAAACCTCAGAGGTCTTCGTAGTCGGCCTGGTCTTGGAGGAACTCGGCAGCAGTCGGATCTTCGTCTTCCACTCCAAAACCTACTATACATATATATATGAACAAGGTGAGTACTTTCGTACTCAGCAAGCCGGGAATGATGCCATGTTGGTTAGACAAGAAGAGCTAAGAGTTTCATTTGCGAAAGACTGCCTTATTAAACTCTTTTCTTTGCAAACACTAGTGAGTTCCAAATTTTAGTTGGCGGACAGAGGCTCACGCCTCCATCCAATCCGCAAGTTGCTTTTCAACAACTCACCACTTAAGGAATCAAGAGTAAACATACATGTTCTTATTATCTTTTACTTTGCATTTGTTGGTCCTTTATCTCCCGAGTAGCTACAACCACTCGTTGACCCTGAGACTCGGCTACAACCAAATCTCAGCTGTGGCACTTGATGCCCGCTACACTGGCTACAACCAGCTAGCTAGTCGGCCGCCCTGGCTACAACCCGGGGGCTCATCATCGGTGCCCTGGCTACAACCCGGGAGCATGATCATGGCACTAAATGCCCGCTAGGCTGGCTACAACCAGCTAGCTAAAACACTGCTGCCCTGGCTACAACCCGGGAGCGTGCTCATCACCGTCTTCTGGCTACAACCCGAAGACTGAATTGCCGCCCTGGCTACAACCCGGGGGCTTAAACTTTGCTGCCCTGGCTACAACCCGGGAGCATGATCTTCATCCTGTTTACTTTCATACACTTGTTTATGGTGCTTAACACCCCGGACCACACAGATCCGTTTCTGGCCACACAGGCCTTCCGTTTGCTTACTCGGCAAACTCAGGTCACGGTTCCCTTTCCATCAAACACTTTTCACAAATCACTGGCAAACAAATCTACGCCATGGGAATCGATCCTTAATGATAATACATAGCCAAGCCACACAGGCACTGTCTCTGTACATCAAGATTTTCACAAATCTTTCCTTTATTTCACAAAACGCGCCGATACACAAGGTATCGGGTTTCCAAACTGTTAGTAAAACCCATCATTTTTCCCAACGACAAACAACGTTGCAGGGCTAAGCCATTTTACTCGGCATCGTATCCTCAGATAGGATGCTAGCGTGCCATTTGTGGGGCTCTTCAAGGGAGAAATATAACAACATCCTACCAAATAAGTGCTACTACTGGGCGGGTCCATCGGTTGCGCTTGCATAACCGAGGCCAACAGTTTAAAAAGGTGTAACTAAGCATGCATATATTTTCCAAACAACATAGTTTTGCATATATGGGAAACAATATGATCAAAGAGGCTTGCCTTGTTCCAAGGAGGGGTCTTCTTCGGCGAAGGTGGCTTCGGGATCGTCCACCGGTTCAGGTTCTGAACAAGCAGAAAGAAACACTGATAAGCAGGAGAAGTAAAACACCAAGAAAAATGATCAAGAAGTAGTCGACTGCAGAAAAGGGGGCAGTCGGCTGAACCAGGCTTGCGAACCAGGCGACAGAGCTCCAAAGCTTGAGAGGATGAAAACTTAGCAGAGCTGGAGCTGGCTGGTTTGCAAAACAAAGGAAGAAGGGGGCACGGTTGGCCATATATATATATAGCCGACGTGCAAGGTTGAGGCACGGTGGAGCTAGGCAACGGGTGGAGCAAGGAAGTCAAGATGAACTGACAGGGATATGACAGGAAGTGACTTTGGAGTCCAACTGGTCAGAGGAGTTGGCAGACACTGTAGCTGCGATGAGACATTAAGGTCAAGGCTAGGACAGGTTGGAGAAATCCCACTGACCGGGCTTCGGACTGACCACTGGTCCAAGCGATGCTGCGGTTAGGTGAAGATTGATTCTTCACTACTTCGGTAGTCGGCGTCCAACGGGTGGGTGCAACTCGGGGGACAAAGAAGCAACAGGTCTCAACAAGGTAGTCGGCCACATCACAGTGCTCACTCGGCAGCAAGGGGGGTCCGAGTAAGACAAGGATAAGGGCAGGGTACAAGGACTGAGTAGCAACTATACTCGGCACAAGAGAGAAGGTAGTCGGCTGGCCGGGGAGAGGGAAAACGGAGGCACAGCTGACAGGATAGGAAAAGATTAAGATCAGAAAACCAGTTACAACAGGGAAAAGGAAAGCGGGTCGTTACAGCTAGAACCATGCTGACAAAGTAGACTGGCCGTTGAATTTTCTGTATATGACCTAGTTCTGATCTCTCCGACTACTAGCACCGTGCTGACTACCTGAGTAATTGCCGCTAAGTATAATATTAGTAGTTCCTAGGGCATAGGTGACGCTAACACTGGTGGTGATGTGAGAATTTTTTTGAAATTTTTGAAGGTTTGCTGCGCTTTGAGTGTCCATTGAAAATTGTTCGCTTTCTTCAGTAGTTTGAAAAAGGGTATGCCCTATTCACCAAGTTGGGAGATGAATCGGCCGAGTGCCGCCATGCACCCTGTTAGCTTTTGGATGTCCTTCTGGCTAGTTGGGGGTGCCATGTTCATGATAGCATTAATTTTTCTGGATTGGCCTCGATGCCTCGATGCGATAAGATGAAGCCGAGTAGCTTGCCGGACGGTACACTGAAAGCGCACTTTTTTGGATTCAACTTCATCTTGATGAGGTCTTCCCTAGACTTTGTCTTGATCACCACGTCATCGACATACGCCTCCATATTGCGCCCAAGTTGATTGTGTAAACACCGTTGAATTGCTCGTTGATACATTGCTCCAGCGTTTTTCAACCCGAACGGCATAGTGATATAGCAGTATGCTCCGAACGGCGTGATGAAAGAATTCTTTAGGCAGTCTTTCTCCTCTAAGCTGATTTGGTGATATCCCGAAGAACAGTTGAGAAAGCTGAGAAGTTCGCACCTAGCAGTTGAATCCACCACCTGATTTATTTTGGGTAGACCAAATGAATCTTGGGGCACGCCTTGTTTAAGTCGGTGTAGTCGACGCACATGCGCCATTTACCGTTCTTCTTCCGGACTAAGGCTGGGTTTGCCAGCCAGTCCGGGTTGTAGATCTCTTTGATGAACCCGGCTACAAGGAGCTTGGTTATCTCCTTCCGAATAGCATCTTTGCGGTCTTGTGCGAAGCGCTGTAGCCATTGTTTGACTGGCTTGGCGTCCGGCCTGACGTTGAGGGAATGCTCGATCACCTCCCTTGGTACACCAGGCATGTCGGAAGGTTTTCAAGCAAATGTCCCTGTTCGCCTAGAGAAAGGTGACGAGCACGTCTTCCTCTTTAAAATCGAGTCCGGTCCTGACTAGAGTTGTTTTGGAGGGGTCGGAAGGGTCTAGGGGGATCTTCTTGGTTTCAGAATCCGCTGAAATTCCCGACTTGACAGCTTTTTGGTCGGAACCTGATCGTCCTCGCATGGGGTTGTAGCGGTTTGCCGAATGCTGTTGGGTGTGACATCCTGGCCCAATTAAAATCTGGCCTATGTGGCCCATGAGTGCTATGTGCACTTAATTAGTACCACCTTGCTAGTGGAGCAAGAGTTGAACCAACTTATAAGGCCTTGTCCCTCTAACCATAGCACTTCTGGGTTAGCTCTTTTACATGAAGCGAGGAAGAAAGTGTAAGTGGGGGTGCTATGTGTAAGTGGGCCCACCCGTCGGATGGGCTAGCTGCATGGTTCTAGAGGGCACGCTGTTATAAATGGTATCAGAGCCGACCCTCACGGTGGCATGTATGGGTTAGTGTGTGGCATATGGCGCATGACACATGTGGGCTCTGTGTGAGGCACATGGCATGACATATGGCACCGGCATTGGACGTACGGACATGCGCTAAGAGGGGGCGCGTTCCTAGACATTTGCCTATATGCCTGTGTGGCTATGCGGGTAAGTTGGACCGGTGGGGATGCTAGGTCCTTTGAGGGGGGTTGTGTGCGACATCCTGGCCCAATTAGGATCTGGTCTATGTGGCCCATGTATGCTGTGTGCACTTGATTAGTACCATTTTGCTAGTTGAGCATGAGTTGAACCAACTTATAAGACCTTGTCCCTGCAACCATAGCACTTCCGGGTTAACCTTTTACATGAAGTGAGGACGAAAGTGTAAGTGGAGTGCTATGTGTAAGTGGGCCCGCCCATCGGATGGGCTAGGCTACGCGGTTCTGGAGGGCAGGCCGTTACAAATGGTATCAGAGTTGACCCTCGCGGTTGCGCGTACGGGTCAGTGTGCAGGCATATGGTGCATGACGCATGTGGGCTCTGTGTGAGGCACATGGCATGGCATATGGCACCGGCACTGGACGTATGGACATGCGCTAAGAGGGGGCGCGTTCCTGGACATTTGCCTATATATTTGTGTGGCTATGCGGGTAAGTTGGACTGGCAGGGACGCCAGGTCCTTTGAGGGGGGTGTGTGTGATATCTTGGCCCAATTAAAATCTGGCCTATGTGGCCCATGAGTGCTGTGTGCACTTGATTAGTACCACCTTGCTAGCGGAGTAAGAGTTGAACCAACTTATAAGGCCTTGTCCCTCTAACGATAGCACTTCTGGGTTAACCCTTTTACACGAAGCGAGGACAAAAGTGTAAGTGGGGTGCTATGTGTAAGTGGACCCGCCCATCGAATGGGCTAGGCTGCACGGTTCTGGAGGACAGGCTGTTACATTGGGCCCAACTGCCGCTTCTTGAGATTGAGCCAACTCGCAGCTCTCTTTGTCGCAGGTGAAGGCTTGCTTGACATCGCTGTGAAGAGAAAGAACTCCGGCTGGTCCTAGCATCTTGAGCATTATGTAGGTATAATGTGGCACTACCATGAACTTGGCTAGCACCGGCCATCGGAGTATCGCATGATATGCAGTCTCGAAGTCAGCAACCTCGGTGCGAAAATTATCCCACGTGCCAAAAGTAACTAGCAAAGTTATCTGTCTGAGTGGAGTAGAAGACAGGCTGGGGATTACCCCATGGAAGGGCGCTGTACTTGGCCGTAGCTTGGAGCGAGGAATCTTCATCTCGTCTTGAGAGCGCTGCCTCCATCAATGAGAACCTTCTTCAGTTTGATGCTCCTGATGGCTGGGTCCAGGACTAGTGGATAGCGTCCTGAATGAGTAATCTGATCAGAATGATCTACGCGGTCAAACGTGATTGGCATTTTGGACCAGTGCAAGTATTGGGGGGCGTCTGCTGCAGAGACCGAGTTGATTTCGTGTGCTGTAAGCTTCTGCTTCCTCTTGGACTCATATGCAGACAGCCCTCCAAAGATGTGATTGAGCTCAGCCTAGGGATCTTGGTAATCGCCGGCTATGCCCGAATCTGGCTGGTCCATGTCTTTATCGACGCTAGATGTGGAAGCCTGCTCGGAAGCAAACTTCTTAAGCATGAAGCAGTCCTTAGTCGCGTGCTTGCCCTTTCGATGAAAGGGGCATGGCCTGTTCATTACTTTTTGGTATTCATTATTCCTCGGGGGTAACGGCCGAGTACGCTCCATAGTGGCCACCACGTTGTCTGACTTTCGCTTGCGGCTGCCGGATTTGTTCTGTTGGGTCGTCGTTGTCTTTCTTGTTCTTTTGTTGGGGCTTTTTTTTGTCGTTGAGGGCCTGAGCGACCGCGTCAGCCGAGTCGGCATACTTATTCGCCATATCAAAAAGAGTCTTGACAGAAGGAGGAGGTTTCCGAGTGAACTTGGCAATGAACGGGGCATCTTTGACTCCCTTACGGAAGGTGGCAATAACGACCTCGTCCTTGATCATTGGGATCGAATTTCGCTTCTCGGAAAACCTCTTGATGAACTCGCGTAGAGACTCGTTCTTCCTCTGGTGCAATTGATAGAGATCGTGCTCAGAAGATGGCCTCTCTTAAGTTCCCTAGAAGTTGGCGATAAAGCGTTCCTGGAGTTCTCCCCAGGAGCTGATTGACTTCTTAGGGAGTCCTGTGAGCTGTGTCCTCGCCGAGTCGGCCAGAGCGACTGGGAGGTAGTTAGCCATGGCTTTGTGATCTCCTCCGGCTGCTCGGATTGCCAGAGTGTAGACCGTGAGCCAGGACTCAGGATTGGTTTTTTCGTCGGATTTCTCGATTCTAGTCGGCTTGAAACCTGATGGCCAGTTGACCTGTTGCAGCTCCCATGTGATGGCCAGTACGCCTTCATCTGCATGAGGACTCCGACTTTGACTGCGACGGTGAAACCGCTTGTGGTGGAGTCCGAAGCGCTCGTTCTCGTCTTCCGGTCGGCACTTCTCATCTTCCTCTCATTCATGGCGTCGTGCATTGATGTCTTGCCGAAGGTCATGCCGTAGTCGGCCTCGGAGATCCTGGTTGTCCCGACAGTTATTTTGATGCCGCCGGTCGTTGTTTGGGTTACCAAGTGATGTCTGGTGTGACTCCGTGTGCGGCTGACTGGAGTTGGTTGCTCGGCATCGTGTCGAGGCGGATGAGACTGTCGTTAGAGAAGCCGACCGGTTGGTCGGTATGAGGGTATCGCTCGACTGTTGGTGCTGCTGACATGCAGCAGCAGTGATCATGGCTTTTATCCTAGCTATAGTCGGGGTGGCCTGGTGATCAGGTCCAAGCTGGAGCGTGTCCAGCAGAGTTGCAGTGGCTGCGACGTTCTGTTGAGGTGTTACAAAGATGTCGTGGTTGCCGATTTTGGTTTGGAGGATTTGTTGCTGAGCAATCCACCCAGCCCTGTGCAGATTGTCGTTGCGAGCGTGCAGGCGTCTTGCTTCTTCCTCCTGTTGCTCTCGCAGTCGGCGGGCCTCCTCTTGCTGCTCTTGTAGTCGATGTGCCTCCTGAGTGGAAGATGAGCCTTTGGACGCCATGAAGACTTCGCGTGGCGAAGAGAAGCTCGCCGAGCTGCCATTTGACTTAGAGTCAAAATCAGAGTAGTAGATGAGGGTGATTACAACTCCGACCTCCCTAGATTCAATCTCATGTGGCTCTAGGCCGTATCCGAGTCGAACTCTAGAGGATCGGGTTTGCCGCATCAAGTGTTGTTTGCAGTTATCCGCGGCATTGCCGAGTCCGAACGGGAGATTGACGATCTCCTCCCTTCTTAGCCCTATCTCGGTTGGCTCAAGGTCAAGTCCGAGTCGAACACCGGAAGAAAGAATTGTCCCGAGATCCGGGCATGTTGAAGATTGCCGCAACAAGTCAATGAGGGTTGCCGCAGCATTACGTGGGCCGACCAGCGCGGAGTCGGCCTGGTCCCTGGCCGATCAGATCGGGTCTGAGTCGGACAGGGTGAGGTTGCCGAATTTGTCAGCGATGAAGTCAAGGCTCCTGAAGGTGATTGTTTCCCCAGGGGAGAAGTTGATGCCGTCGACTCCGGTGAATGGATCCATCAGACTTGTCAAAGATGATCTCGTCGATGCCCCTACCTGGCGCGCCAACTATCGATGTTTTATATCGGCAATAAATATATGGGGCTACTCGTGAGATCTAAACTTAATGGATTGTAAAGAAACATGAAACAATTTATATCGGTTCAGGCTCTCGAGATGAGGTAATACCCTACATCCAGTTGTGGTGTATTGCCTTTCGGGTTTGTCTGGTGAGATTTGCGCTATCAGCCCTTAGGGGGCGCCCTGCCTCCCCTTATATACCAGGAGACAGGGTTACAGAGTAGAAATCCCAGTCGGATCCGACCAAGGGATTTCCTTCTAGGAACATCCTTCCCTTGTCGTACAGGGTTATGTATACCGAGTCTTATTGTATCTCTAATTACAAAATTAGGCCTATCCTCTGTCCGAGTGACCAAAATGCTTCTCATGAGGTACTCGGGGCCCATGGCCTCGACAAAAGGAATTTTAGAAATTATTTTAAAAAGCCTCAAGGAGTGAAAATATCAAAATCAGAGAAAATTCTTAACAAAAATGGGCCTGAAAATAATTTTAGAAAATACTTTGCTTAATTATCTATCTCCTGGAATTTTCTGGGATTTATTTGAGCAAGGAAAGTATTTTTAATAATTGGAACAAGCATTTTAGTGATTAAATAAAAGAAAAACAAAATAAAAATCCCTCCTCAGCCCATAGGCTGAATTCGGCCTAGCCTCTCTCTCTCCCTCTCGCCCTCCCCGCGCGGGAGCGCAAGCGGCCTAGGCGGCCCATCTCCTTTCTCTTTCTTCCTTTCGCCGACAGGTGGGCCCCACTTGTCGGGTCGTCGTCTACCACCCGCTGGGGCTGGAGTCTGACTCGACACAGTGGCCGCCGCCGAATCCTCACCGAATCCCATCTCTGTGTGCAGCCAAACCCGAAATTGGTTGAGGGGTTTTGATCCCCAAGACCTCCTCCCTCTTTTCCCCCATGAGTCAGGGCATGAAACCAAAGGAATCGACCTCGACACGGACTTGTGAAGCTTCGGGACTTTGGGAGTTTACCTAATCCACCGCCGCCGCCATATCCGAGCTGATCTATCCTTCCCGCCGCTATAAATAGCACCTCTCAGCGCCCTGCCTCTCTTTCCGCCTCAACCCTAGCTAATCCCCGCCACCCGTGCCCTAGCGCCGAGAGTTCACCGCTCCGCCGTCGCCGCCGAGCTCCAACTTAGCGCCGCCGTTGCCCTAGCCGTTGTCAGCGCTTGCTACCGCTTCTGTCAGCACCGCCAACACGTGAGGGAGCTAGGCCGCCGTCTCCTAGCCATCGGAGACGGCCGGAACCCCGATGTCGTGTAGGACCCGAGGGGCTCCGCCGCCAGTCCCCCGCATCGCCGATCGTCGTCGTTACACCCACGGTGACAACCCCCATGATCCCCTCTTCTCGTTTCTGCCCTCGCTGCACGCCGCTGCACCGCCGTTCACCGTTAACCATTGGTTCCCGAGCCACCGCCGTTACCATTGTCGGCGTGGCTGCCTATGTGGGCGCTGCGTAGGAGCCAGCGCAGGGCCACGTCAGCCACGAGATTGTTCCGGGCGAGATTAATCCTAGCCGTCCGATCCATCCTAGTTAAATCTTGGCCATTAGATCCTTAGGATAGATCCAAGCTGTTCGATCTAGGTTGGATTAGATCTCAGCCCTCCGATCCATCTTGAAACCTCTAATCAATCTAAGCTGTCCGATCTTATCCTCTTCAATCTAAGCCGTTGAAATCTCTGTGGAACTTGGTAGACTTGGTCTACCATAGACCCAAGCCTTTTCTCTCACTGACCTGTGGGGCCTAGGTGTCAGCCGCCCTTTGACACAGTGCTGATGTCATAGATCCTTTTCTCGAATTAAAATAAATCATAAATGACGTCATAAATCAGTTTAATTCTTTTAAATAGGCTTTAAATGGATGAAAACTTCCAAAATTCATAACTAATTCATCCGAACTCCGTTTGGGGTGATTCAACTTGCAAAATTTATTAAAAATCAAGATCTAGCCATTAAAAATATAATATTGTACTATTTATGTGTGCTTATGTTCTGTTTTTCTTATTTTTGTTTATTGTCTTTAGTCACTGACGTTCTGGAACAGTCGGGACTTTCCGACGAGAGTTCAGAAGCGTGTGCAGAGCAGCAAGGAAAGTCACACAGATTCCTCAAACCCTCTGAGCATGTTGTACCTATGTTGTAAGCTACATTCTCTTTCAACTATGCATTTATTTTATGATGTCATTCAGAAGGGAAACCTTTATCCTTGATTATGACCTTATTGACTTGATTACCTGTCAATGTACCTATGGGTTAAATGTGACTAGCTAGCTTTAATTATTTGTTAGCTAGAATAATTCTAGGATTCTGCTTAGCCATGCCTAGAAACTGTAGTATAACTTATGTGCTATCATTTAAACCTTGATTACAATATTCAGTCCACATGAAATGATGATTCAGTTCACGACTACGGTCGTGTGGGGATAACTTAATGGTCCACTAAAATTTAACTAAAGAGTGGGTTGTGGGTACCAAGGTTGTGAATGTTGCTAGTGGTGCTCATGACAGTTAAGGACCGTTTCACGGACTACTTGTTGCAAAGCTACACCCATGCTAACCACAAGCCAGAATGGTAATGGCGGGAACTAAAGTGTGATCCGTTCAACCGGAGGCCCCATGGTGTGTTGTGGTTGTGTGAATAAGACCACCATGGCTACATCAATAAGTCCATGTTTTGGGCGTTGGATCGTCTCCTTGGCTAGGAACCTGATCAACCCTACTGAAGATTGGTGGTCTAGCCGGTGACACTCTTGTTGTGCGGGTTTCATGAAGGGTCCTGTCACAACTCCTTTCCGAGGTACCATGGTGGTAATAAGGCGCACAGTGATGTGTTGTGGAGTTGTGTCATGTGGGTAAATTGGTATATCTCTTGCCAAAGTAAAACTATTTGAATTGACATGCTCGCGATTAATGGGCGGGCTTAGCAATGTTTTCTGTGATTAGTCTCACACTATCTAATTGAATAATGAATGGTGGAAGATGGTTGGCTCCAGGTTGGAGTGGTTGGGCCTATATCGCTTTGGTGAGCGGTATAGCGTTGGTAAATATTGTTTAATGTCTATTGTTTTATTACTCACTTAAATATTTTATTAAATACTATTTATGCAACTTGAGCCATATATTGACATCCTTGGTATACCTGTGCACTTGCATATTTGCTGTGTGGCTTGCAGAGTATTTCATGTACTTACCTTGCAATCAACAAGCATCATCAGAGGAGTACAACAGCGAGGAGGATTTCTTGGAGGATTGAGCGGGTGCTTGGTCAAGCGTGTGTGGAGTGGGAGCCGTCACATTATTAGTTGTTTGTTCCATTGCTTAGACTTTATTATTTTGAGAGGTGCCATTCGCCTCTGTAATAAATACAGTCGATATGTAAACAATTACTTTGTTATCAACTTTGTTATGTGTGCCTCGGTTGATTCCTGGACGAGGATTTACACACAATAAAGCACCTAAATTTTGGATGGAAATTTCGGGTGTGACAAGTTAGTATCAGAGCCACCTTGACCGTAGGATAAGCTCCTTGGTACCCCAAGAGCCTTTTGAAAAAAAATTAAAAATTAGAACTGTCCTCTCCTCTTTCTTTTCTAATTAGGGAAGTTAATGGTACATGAGAAAAAATATAATCTCTTTGATTTTGTTAACTTCCTCTCTCTTAAAAAAATTTACAAATCCTCTACCTACCTAATTTTGCAATTTCTTTCACCATTCTAGTAATTAGTACTGTACATCCATTACTGTGCTGATTATGATCCTTTTTTTCAAACTTGTTCTGTTAACCCAGTTGAAATCAATGATTTTCCTTTCATGCTATATAGATGGCAAACTGAGAGCCAGTGCATTTGTATGGAGTTGGAGGTTTTGTCAAGGAGCTATGAGATATGGCCTTCGCCATAGGGTATAATCCAGCCCTAGAGTATAGACAGGTCACCCACAACCCATGTGAAGAGAAGTGCCGTGTTCGTCTGACAATTTCAAGTGAACGAGAAGGAGTCCCATCCATGATCTTCAGAGCCGGAGGAAGGAACTTTGAGCATGCATGTCAAGAAGTGACATTGGAAGCCATTGGAGAACTTCGTCACCGCTTATCCCTATCATCCCTCCAGGACCCACAATGATGAGTATAGCAGCTATTAGAATCCCAAGGCAGAGAACAACGCTACTACGCAACACTTAGTAAGGATGCTGAGTGCTATGGACAACGCTCATGTGGATGTGGTGATCGCAGCTCATGAACGGGAGAACGAGAACTGTACCAAGATCTGCAGACTGTAAAACCAAGTGGATTGCTTGAAGAGAGAGCTGGCCCTGGCCGAAGGAGAAGCACCCTCTGGAGGAGCCAAGATCTGCACCACTGCAAGGAAGAGGGTTCGTCTTCCACCACGGATTAACCTAGTGCCAAGGACCCGCTTGCGGAATGGTCAGGTCCCACTCAGGGTAGTTCCACCTGTGGCTTATGCTGATGATGTAGAAGAAGACTCAGAGGAGTCGGAAGCCAGTACGCCTTCGGGAAGGTCAGGAGATAGTGGAACTCGCACCCATTCTGAAGTGGAGTGGAGTGATACTCAGGATGATGAAGAGGAATCCGAGTACAGCTCTGATGCACGAAGAAGCCCTTCACCCCGTTGAGTAGCATCTTAGTAAGAGTTTACCTTAGAGCATTGTGTTATTAGTTGTGTGTTTAGGAGATGCTTGTGTGTGTGGTTTAGATGGCAGTTTATGTCAGAGGGTGGTGATGTAACTTCTTAAGTTAGGAATTTCTTGTTGGTGTGAGTTTTAAACTACATGAATGTTAATCATTCAGTTTAGAGCAATATAAGTGAAAGTTTAAGCAATATGAATCCGTTCTAAGGGCCCTTTCTTTCTTTCTCGTCTTTGTTCTGCTTTCTACAGATGGTGAACATACGCAATGGTGGCAATCAGGATGGCAACACTGAAAACAATAACAACTGTGGAGTTGCACCTAACAGACTGCCGCCTCAGGATGACAACCTCACCATAGCCCAAGTCCTGGCAAACCAAACTCAGCTCATGAATATGATGTTCCAACAAATGCAGAATCAACAGAATCAGGGACATCAGCAAGTGCCTCCTCCTCCACCCCAGAATAAGCTCGCAGAGTTTTTGCGAGTGAGACCTCCCACCTTCTCCAGCACGACGAATCCCATGGAAGCTGGGGATTGGCTGCATGCCGTTGAGAAGAAACTGGATCTACTACAGTGCACGGACCAGGAGAAGGTCTCTTTTGCTTCACACCAGTTGCATGGCTCTGCATCGGAGTAGTGGGACCATTTCCGTGCCAATAGGACCGATGGTCAGCCTATCACTTGGGCTGAGTTCGCTGCCGCCTTCAAGAAGACGTATATTCCCGCAGGAGTGGTGGCACTCAAGAAGCGTGAGTTCCGGGCTTTGAAGCAAGGAAACCTGTCGGTGACCGAGTTTTTGTACGAGTTCAACCGCTTAGCCTGCTGTGCACCCGAGGACGTCAGCACTGATGCAGAAAGATAGGAGAAGTTTCTGGACGGACTGAACGATGAGCTCTTCATCTAGTTGATCTTTGGAGATTACTCAGATTTCCAGAAGCTAGTAGACAAGGCCATCCCTTAGGAGGACAAACACAATTGGATGGAGCAAAGGAAGCACAAGATCTCCAGTTTCAGAGCTCAACAATCTAGCAGTCAGAGGCCACGTATGGCAGGACCCCCTCAGACCCAGCAGGGAGGATCATCCTCGGCACCCTGCCCGCAGCGCAGTTCTACAACAACAGTGGAGACCCAGGGCATTTCTCAAACGAGTGCCCGAAGCCCAAACGCCCTAAGCAAATTGCACCAGGTTAGAACTCCACGTGCGTAGTCAAAGCTCATGTGAATCACGTCACCACTGAAGAAGCCCAGGCTGCACCGGATGTCATCTTGGGTACGTTTCCTATTAACTCAGCTCCCGCTACAGTATTGTTTGATTCTGGTGCTACACATTCTTTCTTGTCAGTGGGGTTTGCTAGTAAATATGGGATACCCATGGAAAGGATGAGAAATAATATGGTGGTAAATACTCCCGGCAACTAGACGCCTACCACCCTTTACAGCCCTTCTGTGATCATAGAAATTTTGGGAGTCTCCTTTCTAGCCAACCTATTCTTGATAGAATCCAAAGACATCAATGTCATCCTAGGGATGGATTGGTTAACTCAGCACAAAAGGGTTATTGATTATGCCACAAGAACAGTGACCTTAACCTCTAGCCTCGGGGAGAAAGTGATCTTTCATGCCCCTAATGTCTCACCTTCTTCAGCATCGCTAAACAAGGCCACTTAGCAGAAATTCCTGTGGTACAAAATTATCCTGATGTCTTTCCTGATGATCTACCTAGGATGCCGCCCAAGAGGGACATTGAGTTCAGAACAGACCTAGCTCCCGACACTGCCTCTATCCACAAGAGACCATATAGAATGGACGCAAATGAGTTGGCAGAAATAAAGAAGCAATTGGAGGAGTTGCTTGCAAAAGGGTATATCAGACCTACCACGTCGCCTTGGGGAGCACCGGTCATTTTTGTGGAAAATAAAGATGGAACCCAAAAGATGTGTGTGGATTATCGTGCACTTAACGAAGTCACCATCAAGAATAAGTACCCTCTGCCTAGAATTGCTGATCTGCTTGATCAGTTGGAAGGAGCCATGGTGTTCTCCAAAATATATTTTTGCTCTGGTTATCATCAGTTGAGGATCCAGGAGGAAGATATTCCCAAGACTGCTTTTACCACTCGGTATGGGCTATACGAGTGCACCGTCATGTCCTTTGGATTGATAAATGCCCCTACCTTCTTCATGAACTTGATGAACAAGGTGTTTATGGAGTACCTAGACAAATTTGTGGTAGTTTTCATCGATGATATCCTCATCTATTCCAAGACTAAGGAGGAATATGAGCAACATCTTTGTTTAGTTCTAGAGACCCTTCGGTAGCATTAGCTGTATGCGAAGTTCAGTTAATGTGAGTTTTGGCTCCTGGAGGTAAAGTTTCTTGGACATGTCATCACCGCCAGAGGAATTGCGGTAGACCCAATCAATGTGGAGTCAGCGACCAAATGGAAGCAGCCACAAATAGTTACAGAGATCCGGAGTTTCTTAGGATTGGTGGGATACTACCACCGGTTCATAGAGAACTTCTCTAGAATCGCGAAGCCCATGACCTGTCTACTCTAGAAGGATGTGAATTTTCATGGACTCCAGAGTGTGAGTGAAGTTTTCAAGAGCTAAAGAAGAAGCTAGTACTACACTTGTATTGATCATGCTAGATCCCAAGAAAGGTTTCCAAGTCTACTGTGATGCATCCCGGCAGGATTTGGGATGTGTGCTGATGCAAGAAGGAAGAGTCGTGGCATACGCCTCATGGCAGCTACGGTCCCATGAGAATAACTATCTTTCCCATGATTTAGAACTTGCAGCCGTAGTGCATGCTTTGAAGATCTGGAGACATTACCTCATCGGCAATCGCAGTGAAGTCTACACGGATCACAAGAGCTTCAAGTATATCTTCACCCAACTAAATTTGAACCTTAGGCAACGGAGATGGTTGGAGCCGATCAAGGACTACGACATCGAAATCCATTATCATCCAGGGAAAGCCAATGTGGTGGTTGATGACCTTAGTTGGAAAAGTTACTGCAATGCCATGGAAGGCCAACAGCTACCTTCGGAGTTGTGTGAAGAGTTTGAACGGTTAAACCTGAGACTTGTCAATCAAGGATATGTGGCAGCTTTGGAAGCACAACTTACCCTAATGGATCAAGTCCGAGAAGCTCAAAGAAATGATCCAGACATCCTGGAGATCAAGAAAAATATGAAAAAGGGAAGGCGGGATTTCTAGAAGATGAACAAGGTACTGTATGGTTCAAAGAACGGATATGTGTACCAGACATAGAGGAATGCAAGAAGCTAATTTTGGATGAAGCCCATGGTACTTAATATTCAATCCATCCGGGCAACACCAAGATGTATCAAGACCTCAAGGAGAAGTTCTGGTGGTCTAGCATACGAAGGGAAATAGTTGAATATGTGGCTGTTTGTGATGTATGCCAATGTGTGAAAGCCGAGCATCAGAAACCTGTAGGATTATTGCAACCCCTTAAAGTTCCCGAATGGAAGTGGAAAGAAGTGGGAATGGACTTTATCACCGGATTGCCAAGGACTGAGTCAGGATTCGACTCCATATGGGTAGTGGTGGACAGACTTACTAAGGTAGCCCACTTCATACCAGTAAAGACGACCTACTCCGGTAGCAAGTTGGCAGAATTGTATATGGCTTGAATTGTGTGTTTGCACAGTGTGCCATGCAAGATCGTGTCAGATAGAGGAAGCCAGTTTACCTCTAAGTTTTGGCAAAGACTCCAAGAGGAGATGGGTACATGGTTAAACTTTAGTACTGGTAGGGGTTCGTAGTCCAAAACCCTAAGCCAATGGCGATGTTTTCACAATCAAAGCAAAGAGAAGGGAGAAGACGATGGCATCACAATCAACTGGTCAGTTTTCAAATTCCGCATTAGGGTGATTGTGTTAGGCTAAGCAAATCAGTGCATATAAATTTCTTGTATTAGTATACATAAGATGCAACATTGTGGTATCAGAGCAAGTGCTTAGCCACTCAATTCCATCATCCCGGCCATGATGCCATCGATTTTTGGAAGAATTTAGTGAGGGAATTGGATAAAACAGACTGAAATTCCAAGAAATCCCTAAATTTAGAAACCCTAAGACTTCAACAAGAAATCAGAAAAGGGGGAAATTGGGGAGAAATAAGATTGAAATCCCCTAAACCCTCTTAAATCAGAAACCCTAGCTTTGGCTACAAGTGGAAGCGGAGATAAAGCAGATTGAAATTCCCCTAAATTATTCCAAATCAAACGAGGAAACGAGTACTTACCGGTTTCTATGGAGCTCGTCGTCCTCTGGGCCTCACGCGGAAAGGAGTCGGGGATCGGCCTCGGCCTCTCTAGCGTCAATTTGTGTGTGACCCCGAGGGCCAACTCACTCCACCGCGACACCTTAGCTCATTGTGTTGGCTTCAGCTCGTCGGTGCACATCGCCTCATCCTCAGACGACGAAGCGGATCCGCGCGAGAGCAACCCACATGCAACCCTGTCTTGCCGGAATCCCACCCGCTCCCCCCCCACACCGCCACTCTCGCGTACTGCTCGTCGAAGAGGAGAGAAAAGGGGATCAGGGATGGATGAAATGAGGGTTAGGGATTGGGGATCGCCGAGGCTGTTATTCTAGCGAGATCGATCCCTGGCCGTCAGATTTAGATCCCATGGACTTCGTATTAGCTGATTCGGGACTAGATCCAACCGTCCATCAGATTGGACAGCTAATTCCCCTCCCGCGTCGGGCCAACGTCGCCATCGGGCTGCTCTTCGGCCGTGTTGGGCCGTCCTGGGCCTAGCCTCGTCAGGTCGCCAGCCACCGCGCACATTACTTAGTCTAGACCCGCTCGGCAGTGGGCTAGCATGCACGCGCCTGCCTACTGGGCTGCACTGTGTTGCTGCTGCTGTTGGACTCCTGGGATGAGCTGGCTGATGCAGTGGGCCAACTACGACGATGGCCAATTCTCAGTTTCAGTATTTTTCATTGAATTTTTTTTCAGGTCTCAATTTCAGAAATTGTTTGAGTACCCTATTGGCTATTTAAAATTGCAAGAAATATTTGATGGGCTTTTTTTCTGCAAAGTAAATTATTTCTAGATGAATGGAACCAACGGGAAATTTATCTAGATTATTTTCAGTGATGTGAATTGATATTTTGACCAACGTTATTTATAAATTCATGTCGAGATTATTAGTTTCTTGATTATTATCTGCCCAACAGTGATGTAATTAAGGAAAATTCAGGAAAATTACTAGTGTCAAATTAGATTATTTCTAAATCTTTTCTGCCCAACGATGACTTGATTTAGAAGCTCAACAATTAGAATATAATTAATTATGCAAACATAAATTAATTACATTATTGATGGTTCTTTAAATTATTTTTCATCTAATGGGCAACTCATGCCTGTTGAGCCACTCGATGGAACAAATTTCACTAAGTGGAAGAATGTGGTGCTTCTAAATTTAGGAATGCTAGACTATGATCTAGCAATTAGGGAGGACGCTCTTGTGGCGCCCTTAGAAGACACAAAAATTCTGAAGATCTCAAATGGGCCTATGAAGAAAAGAAGGTGTAACATATCAAAATTTCGAATTTCGAAATTTTAACCAAAATAAGCTAATAAAAAGCCCTCGAAAGTAAAATCTTATACTTTCTATACAAAGGAGTAAAATGAGAGGTAGGTTTACTAAAGTAAATCTTAAAAAGTGGGAAACGCTAAAATTTTTATAGTTAAAAATTTTAATTTATTTAAAGACACCCTAGGTCACAATATACAATAATAAAAGAATATAAAGCACAGCTCTGGAATCCATAAATCAAATTTCTAAAACCTTTTGTAGGTCAAATGGGAATGGAAGTAATTCATCCAAATGGGTATAAGAGGTTTTGACCAAATTAAAATACCTTAGGGTTGGTGCATAAAGATTTTAGGAGTTAATTTACAAGAAACAGAAAATGTAATATGACTAAATATGTATAGATAAAAGTTTGACATAAAAATATGGAGATAAATAAATTAATTACCATTTCATGTGCAGGCTTTCTTTTGAATTGTTTTTGCATCTTAAAGTGCACTTTCATAATAGGGTGCATAAGCATTTGCATAGCCTAAGGAATTTCTAAAAATGATGGGTTAAACATAAAATCATGGAAAAATCCCTGTAAACACTATCCCACATAATTAATCCACTGTAAATTTTACATGATTTTATCACTTCAGTAAGTATTTCAATAAAATCCCTCAAATCAGCAAAACTAGGAAGCTAGCTAAAATAAATTGGTTTATTTCTAAAATTCACCAAATAAAAATGAAGATTAATTAGGCAGTGAAATTCTACCAACAGGTGTGTCAACAAGAACCCTACCACCAGTAATTTTGGTTCAATTTAATTCCCAAAGAAATCACATAAAATAATAGGAGCAAAGCCCTAGGGAATATATATATAACTGCAGAAAATTGTGTTACTAAGCCGATCTCATCTTTTTGCCACATTAAAAATATAAGACCTCTAGCTTTGAAACTTGGCAGTTTGGTAGAATATATATTCACCTACACACATAAATTTTTTCAACCCCAGACACTCTCTGTAGCTCAGTGAATTTATCAGTGCAAAACAGCCATTGGCACAACCCTCCACAGTTAGCATCTAGAGAGCTACTCTCCCATTTTACACTGCCAAGTGGGACCCACAGACATCCTGGACCCACTGGTCAGTCTCAGACACCGCCCAAGCTCGCTCTCTACTCTAGGAACACACCACGGTAGCCTCCACGCGTCGACGCCATCTGTAGCCACCCAAGTCTCCACCGCCGAGAGAAGTTCACTATTTGACCGGCCACCTCGCCATCATCTTCCTCCTCTCTCCCTCTATCTGTTCCACGGTAAAACCAAGAGAAATCACCTCGGGTTCCTCGGGAACAGCACCGTCTTCTCCAATGCCGGCCACTGCTCGACTGCCATCGCCGCCGCTCGGGTGAGCTTCGCCGCACTTCGACCACCAGAACATGATCCTCTTCCTCTAGATGACCCATTTTTGCCTTTTCTTTCCTAGGTTGCATCGGCCACCGCCACGGTCACCGCCGCCATCGCCTCTGGAACGCCGCTGCCCGGGTTGTTGCTGTTCCAGCGAGCTCCGGCGATCTCAGCCCGAGCCACCTCGCCGCCAGCATCGCCTTGATCCCAGGAGATTTCGGCCCCAACCAATCGAATCGCAACGCCATGTACCAGGAGATCAACGCCGTCTTCTTCCCTTCCGGTCAAGTTGTCGCCGCCGTCGATTCGTCCCCTTTGGTTAGCCTCTGTTCGATTCCTCGCATAGACACCATCTCTAGGCGACCTCTAACACAATGGGCATCTTCCCTTGGCAGCTTATCAAACTAATTGAGCCGTAGCCGTGAACCTGTGGGATTTCACCGCCACCGGGCTGTCTTCATCACCGCCGCCGCTATCCAGTGTTCCCCCAACTCGGGAAATCGCATGGTGAGCTTCCTGGGAACCCATTGAAGCCTCTGCATGCCTCTCCCTAACAAAACAGTAGCCGCAAGGCCACATCCACCATATACCCGAGAACAACCGCCGCTCGGGCTCGTCTCCAGTGAGCCTCCGCCCACCTCTAGCCCTCTCACTTGCACTGACATGTTCGCCTCATCTCCCTCTACCTTTTTCCTTTTGGCCGCAACCCAAGCTGCGCCGCCGTTCGCCGCCGGCGACGGCGAGAAACTCGCCGGCCGCGCGCGCCTCTGCTCTGCCTCGCTCTCCTCTTCTTAGTCTCGCTGGCACGCGGGACCCACTCGCCAGAAGGGAGTGCAGGTTGATTCCTAGGACTTCTAGGGGCCTTTTTGCATATCAGCTCTCTATGACATGTGGACCCGGCTGGGTTAAAATTCGGAAAAACAAATAAACATGCCTAAAACCTTTTCTGTTCAATTAAAAAATGAGTGAACTTGTAAAATCCATAACAAAATCCATAACATGCCTCAAATGGGATGAATCAAAATTTTCTAGAATCACAAAATTATAAACTTTATTCCTGTAGAATAAAATTTGGGGAAATCAGTACCTAAAATTCCTTAAAAATAATAAAAATCATAAGACACATAAACCTTATATATAAATTTAACTATTTCTCATTACTATAAATTAAGATTTGGTAAATTCATGAAATATTGATCTTTACTGCAGTGAACTAAAACCAAATTTCATTTATATGAAAGACACTTATATAAAACTTGTAATAGGTACATACATAAATTAAAATACATAATATGTATTGACTTCTAAAATTCATAGGAAATTCATATTAGCTCCAAATAACATGAACCCAAGTTTGTTAGCTCCAAAATATCTTGCCCTATATTTCTGTAAAGAGAAGATTACCTAAAAGTAAAACACAAAACACTTTTAGTATTTGTGTAATAGATGAATATTTTGTATAAGGTATAGAATGTACAAAAGAATTTCTAAAAATCATAGAAACTCTATTTTAACTCTAAATGAGTTACACCCAAATGGCAATAAGTTCACAGCACATCCTTCTCTAAATATATAAAGTTATATTTCATAGAAACATAGTCCTAAAACACATGTATATTATATTATATGTATAAATACCGTATAGAAGCTTAAAACTTATAAAATTAATATCTCCAAATTGGAAGCTGATAAAATAGAAACTTCTTCACCAAAACTCATCAAGAACCAATACCAAACCACTGCGTAGGTTCCACATATTTTAAAGTAATTTAGACATTAAATATTATTTTGCAACTAGACGTATTCACATATAATACTTTCAAATGATATATATATATATATATATATATATATATATATATATATATATATATATATACATATATATACATATATATACATATATATCTGAAATGCAAAATACTAAATTAGAACTTCTTTCACCATATTTCATCTAAAATTATACTCTCTAATATTATAAATTATAATTTGACAAGAATACCCCATGAAGTACATATTAAAAGTTATAAAAGGCACAAACCCCGTATTTCATGTATATGACTTCAAAAATCTATATCTCTATGTTACAAGATAATAAAATAGAAGTTTCTTTACCAAACATCATCCAAAACCAATACCCATTCTTTATCTAAAGCTTACACTTAGTAAAACATCTCATATAATATCTCTAAAATTTAAATAGGGTATAAAAACTGTATTACGTACATAGAAGATGTAAAATTCATAACTCCCAAACCGTAAATGATAAAATATAAATTCCTTCACCTAAATTCACTTTGGATCAGTAGCAACCTAAGGTATAAATCTCATGCATGTTAGAGCATTGTGGATTTTTCACATTATTTGCTATTTATACGATCGTACGATAATTTTCTTTTAGAGAACGAATTCAAAGTCGGTGAAGGAGTGAAGTAAAGGTTGCTCTAGGTACTCAAGAGTAAGGCAAGTATTCTCCCCTCCTCTTTGAACAAATTGAATCCTATGTTTTGGGGAATGAAATGTGTTGTTTGTAAAATTGCATGCGTATTTGTGAATAACGGTATTTGAATTGTGGTAAATGGTAGTTATAACCTATTAGTTACATGATCCACCTTAAAACATTGTACTCCTTGATGTTTATAACCTTAGGCTTGGTTAGAGTACTTGATTTGTACTCATGGGGGTCTATGTTAAGTTAACACACTTGCTTATGCTTAGACATGCTTAGTAACATGTTAAAATACTACAGTAATCACTATATACCTTTGAAAATGGGAATTTTATAACTTCTGGACAGAGGTGAAGCCTCTGGTTATTTGTGAACTAAAATGATGAAAAACCTGATTTTAGACTTGGGTGGCAAGTGGTGTGCATATGGAGTAGTTGCACACCGATAGGGGGAGTGTTCGCCTGAGTCGATTAAGGACCGAACTTAGTGTCATTTATCATGTTAAACAGTACAACCACATGTGCTAGTATGGGATAGCCATAGTGGATTAAGTTACTTAATGTTTAGCCTTGCATTTTGGTAGGCTGAGTAGTATGGGTAGTGCCTACAAACGTACCGTAGGGCTGTTTAGAGGAGCTACCTATATCCCGTAACGGAATAGGCGTTTAAGCGTGTCCAATGCAACGTTGTGTGCCTCGTGGGGAGCCAGGTAGGCTGCTGCCACGGCGCTGGGTTAAGGCGTGGGCCCGCCACCCACGGCATTGGGATAGCGCCCTGATGTGGAGTAACACACCTCGTGCTGGTGCAAGGCTAAATGTTAGGTAATGTAAAAGCAGTGTTATGACCTCTAGACCACATTCAATGTGCAGAGTGTGGTGGTACCGACGGGTACCGGACAAACTAGAGCGATCATATCATGTGGGTAAAGTTGTACAAACTCTGCAGAGTCAAAACTAATCTGTTAGCCGTGCTCACGATCATGAGCGGCATGGTTGTGTCCATTGAGTATAGATTTATGTTTTTAAAATGCTTTATGAAATTGGGATGAGGATTGGTGACTTATTAGAATTATTATGCTTATGACAATGCTTATGGTGGCTTGTTGCCATGGAGGGCAGCAAGCAGGAAAATTATTATGTTGATCGCTTCCCTACTTGTTACACATATTTCTAATGTTTTATTAAATACTGTTGCAAATGATTGTGAACTAAAATTAGCTTTATGCAAAACTGAACCCACAAATAGCCATCTCCTTGATTTTAGAGCTTGCATGTAGCGATATAGGATTGTCCTTGCTAGTACATTATTTCGGTAATGTACTGACTCTTGCTTATATGATTATAATTCTTTGCTGTAGGTTGAGTGCTACGGGAATTCGTTACTTCTGCAGGATTGATTCTTTAAGGGGTTTACCCCTAGTCGGATTGCCTGTGGTATGGGTAGACAAGCTTCCGCTGAATCATATTATTCGGTCATTTGACCTATGTAACTCTAATGTAGTAAATTTAGTTTACTTACTTGTACAACCATTTATTGAATACCATTGCTAGAGATGAAAGTGTGGACTAGCAATTATCCTGGGGCTAGTCTGCATGAGTATAGGCTTAGAACAGTTGAGATACATGGAGAGTAGTTCAACCGTAGACCATGTCCTGAGAGATATATATCGTGTTTGGTCACCACCTTCGTGTGGTTTGACGGGCATATCTCGCCATGCGGACTGGTGTAACTATTCTTCCAAATATCTCTTGTGTTCTTAGTCTGGCGTTTCGGTTGTTTTGCATTATAATTGGTGGTTTATATGACAAGGCTACGATGAGGTTGGATGGTTACTGCACTTATTTGGTTTTTATTCGAGATCCCATCCATCTAGATATTTCGTGTTGTCATAGTAATTACCTCTTATAGTGCAGAAAATCGGGGTGCTCACAGAAGGACGCCTGGAACAAATCAAATCGGATGTCGCTCATGTATGTCAAAAGCAACATTTCTCCATCTATAATCGGAGGGATCAAACAATCGCAGAATGTCAAAAAGTACTTAGATAACATCGAGGAAAACTTTAAGTCCTCATCTAAGACCTATGTTAGTACTCTGATCATGAAAACAGTCTCAAGTCAGTACGATGGCAAGAAAAGTGTCAGGAAGCATATTCTGGAGATGAACCACATGGCCTATCTGTTAAAACAGATGGATATGTCCATATCAGCTGGTTTTCTTGTCCACTTTATCATGGATTCTCATAACTCAGACTTTGATCCATTTAAGATACAATACAATACTCAGAAGGACAAGTGGACCATACAAGAGTTGATCTCCCACTCAGTTGAGGAAGAAGAGCGTCAGAAGGCTGAGAAAAAGAAACATAAGGATCAACTCAACCTGCTCAATTCCACTACGGGTAAGGGTATGAGAAAGTTCTATGAGGTTGAAGGCTCAAACTCCAAGAAGGGCAAGCAAAACAACCCTCAACAACAAGGAGGGTCCAAGGGCAGTGCTTCAAAGTCTCAGGATTAGGCCTCGACTAGCGCCTATGAGCCAGGAAACAACATTTGCAAATTTTTCAAAAAGGATGGACACTAGCAGAAGGACTGCAGTAAGTTTAAGGCATGGTTAGCCAAGCACGGTACACATGAAATCAACATTATATCAAATGTTGATGAATCTTTTTATGTTGAATTTCTCCAAGATACTTGGTGAATTGACTCAGGTGTTACTGTGCATGTTGCAAACTCATTGCAGTGTTTCAGTACCGTCCAGATGCTAAGAAGGGGGGAGTGAACCCTAAGAGTAGCTAATGGAGCGGAGATCAAAGTTAAATCCATTGGACAAATCACACTTAGATTTCCAAGCGGCTTCGACCTCCTTCTATTAGATGTTTTATTTGCTCCCTCTGTCAAGAGGAACCTTATTTCAATTAATGTATTGACAGCCACTCGTTATGACTGTCATTTTAGTAAACGAACATGTTATATTCAGTTTAATAATAAGGTTATTGGTCTGGCCTTCGTGTAAGATAAACTTTATTGATTATCCCTGGATGATTCTGCGATTGTCGATACTTTGTATCGGCAATAATTATATGGGGCTATTCCCAAGACCTAAACTTGATGGATGCAAAGGAACACAAAACAAATTTATCCTGGTTCAGGCCCTCAAGATGAGGTAATACTCTACTTCCAGCTATTGTGTATTGCCTTCGAGGTTTCTCTGGTGAGATTGGTTATGGTGTATGTTCTTCTGCCCCAGGGAGCTCCTTGCCTCCCCTTATATACTGAGGAGACAAAGTTACAAGGTAGGAATGCCAGCTGGACTCAACCAAGGGGTTTTCTTCTAGGAACACATCGTATCTGGCTAGGACTATATCTTTTCCCTTGTCATGCAGGGTAACATAAGCCGAGTTCTACTGTATCCTAATTACATGATCAGGCCCACCCTCTACCCGAGTGGCCATATTGCTTTCCATGAGGTACCTGGGGCCCATGGTGGAGATTTCCCGAGTGCATTGCTCTCAATACTCTTTGTCCGAATACATCTTTTGTAAGTCCTACTTCATGTCAGCTAACAATGAGCCTATGAAGGGTTTCTTAGAAAAAGTTGAATATTGTGCACCGAATAGGCGCACCTATTAGGTGTAGCCCCCGATTTTGTGCTTAATTGTGGAACAATTAAACATAAAGTCAAAGATCTTTATCCCTTAAGTCTTTTTCGAGTGATATATTTCTCAGAAATTCGACTCTTCGGCATCATATCAGCTGAAAAGATTTTTGCTCAAGGTAATTTGGCTAAGCATGCAAGCCAAATACCACTTATGGATTTCAACCCAATACATGGTTAGGTGTCCTTGAGAGATACCTGCATCCCCAATTTTAATAGAGACCAGCTATTAATCCCTGTAACGATATATCCTCAATACCTATCAAATAATTAGGCTTAATATGAAGCATATCTGATTATTTTAATCTATTCCTGTAAAATAGCACCCATACTGTGATTTTAACACAGACAGCAATTGGCCCAATAGAACATGCCATTTAGGAACTCATATCTTACTGCCCATTACTGAGTAGGCCGGCCCAAGCCAACCACCCAGCGCAGGCCTATAAATCCCAAGGAGAGAGAAAAGATTCCCCTTTCTTCCTCAAATCGCCAAAACTTTTCACCTCCCGCATTGCGCGCGCAACCCCTGTTCCCCGCTTCACCTAGGGTTTCTACACACTAGAGCTTCCCTTTGCAAATCCGCAAAACCTTCCATCCAATCATCGATTCCTATCGTTTAGAAGCTTTTGCCCCACTTTTGGATCTTCCAAAATGCCGAGGGCTCCATTCGATGCTCCCCACATCCCAACCGAGACATGGCCGACATCCACAACGTGCTCCACTAAGCTCGCTTATTTGGAGAAGAAGAACTGCGTCCAGCCGAAAGAGCTCATCAACTGGTGCCCGGCCATAGGTGAGACAACTCCCTCCCTTGATTCTCACAAGAGTGTGGTGTTTGCCTCTTTCTTCAATAGAGGTTTTGCTCTCCTTTCTTTTGATTTCCTCTGTGGCCGTCTCGATTATTACCAAATCGAGTTCATTCATCTCAACCCCAACTCCATCCTTCAGATCTCTAACTTCGTAACTCTTTGCGAAGCTTTTCTCAGGGTCGATCCCCATTTCAATCTCTTCCGCTTCCTTTTTCATGTCAAGCCCCAACCGTCCAAATCCAAACCTCAAGTCATAGGGGCAGCAGGGCAATAGCTCCGCAATGAAATGAAGAAAGTCTATCTTCACCTCCCCCTGAAGACTTATCTAAAAGGGTGGCATCAGGAGTGGTTCTACTGCTCCAATCTGGAACCCTGCTTGCCGTCCTTCACCGGGAATCCCCCCAAGGTCCTGGATAGTTGGTCGGCCCTCTCCTCGGAAGCCGATATGGTGCAGGTGTTGCTGCTGCTACAGAAGATTGAAGCCCCGAAGGACAAGGAGTTGACAGGGCCCTGGGTCGCTCGTACCTTCCTAAATTGGCGCATACAACCCTTGAAAGCCAAAGCCAGGATTCATCCTGGATACGAGTACTAGGGAAAGAAAGATCCTACTTGGGAGTGTGTCGATTTTGTCGACAAGGACAATGTCACTGACACCCTGCTCGGCTACTTCGTCAGTGGAGTAGTCGAGACCTTGGACGTTGAGAGGGCCCCCAAGCCCTACTGCCTGGGCAGGCCTCGACCAACGGTAATCTCTTGTCTTCTAGCTATCTTGATACTTGCTTGTGATGGTTGATGTGAACCCAGTCTGATTGAGTTTATCGTTATATGCAATGTTTGCAAGAATATGCTGACTTCGTGTCAGACCCTCCCAGCCAGCCGGCTAGGGAGTCAAGGAAACGGTTGGTCAGCCCATCAGCTGTTCAACCTAGCCCCAAGAGGGCTGGGAAACAACCAATGAAGGACCAGACCAAGAAAGCCATGCCGACTAAGACATCAGGCGGTCCCATGATCAGGGATCCCAGTAGTAAAGCCCCAGCGCTGACCAGCACCACGACCATACCACCGACAACTTGACCAGCCCAACCGGGCGCACCAAGTGCGGAGCTGACTAGCCTTAACACCACACCACCCAGCACCACGCCTCTTGGCCTAGCACCAAGCAGCACGACTCCACTGAGCAAGCCTTCGGGCTCATCGCCAATCACCTCCACTCCTGGCACACAGGGGTGGAGGTTCAAGACTTCCAAGAGGTATGAAATCTTCAGTCTTCAAAATATCTTGAAATGTGTTGCAATGTCTTGATTGTAGTACAATTATGCAAGAAGCCAAGTCACGTTGATCCCAAGGGGATAGCGCCACCAACCCCTATCGTCATCCCCGTCCAGACTAAGGCCGAGCCAGAAGAGCCTCAGCCCGAGCCGAGTGTCACCCCAAACCCCGAGGTCGAGGTGGCGCATTCGGCTGAACCACAAGCCTCTCCTAGTCGGGACATCACAAGTGCAGCCGAAGACCCAGTCGCCGAGCCGACTGAAGAGCCACCACTCCCTAAGTGCCCCAGACCCAGAACCCCCTTTCCTCCATTGTCTTTGTCATCAAACGAAAGAATCCTCCCCAGGCTCGAAGCCCCTCCACCCAACTTCCCCCGGGTATTCTACTGGGTTAACCCGAACGGGAGCGATGATATGCTTGAGCTAAACGAGGAGGCTACCAAAAAAGAACAAATCGAGCTGATGGAGGCCACCATTAATGCTTCCAGGCAAGTCCAGGTATGCGACTCGACTGATTATGATCCCAACTTCTTGTTGTCTATGTTTTGTATCAGCAATAAGAATATGGGGCTACTCATGAGACCTAAACTTGATGGACTGCAAAGGAACACGAACAATTTATACTGGTTCAGACACTCGAGATGAGGTAATACCCTACATCCAGTTGTGGTGTATTGCCTTTGAGGTTTCTCTGGTGAGATTGTTCTTCTACCCTCAAGGGGCGTCCTGCCTCCCCTTATATACCGGGTGTAACGACCCGCTTTCCTTTTCCCTGTTGTAACTGGTTTTCTGGATCTTAATCTTTTCCTATCCTGTCAGCTGTGCCTCCGTTTTCCCTCTCCCCGGCCAGCCGACTACCTTCTCTCTTGTGCCGAGTAGAGTTGCTACTCAGTCCTTGTATCCTGCCCTTATCCTTGTCTTACTCGGACCCCCCCCCTTGCTGCCGAGTGAGCACTGTGATGTGGCCGACTACCTTGTTGAGACCTGTTGCTTCTTTGTCCCCCGAGTTGCACCCAACCGTTGGACGCCGACTACCGAAGTAGTGAAGAATCAATCTTCACCTAACCACAGCATCGCTTGGACCAGTGGTCAGTCCGAAGCCCGGTCAGTGAGATTTCTCCAACCTGTCCTAGCCTTGACCTTAATGTCTCATCGCAGCTACAGTGCCTGCCAACTCCTCTGACCAGTTGGACTCCAAAGTCACTTCCTGTCATATCCCTGTCAGTTCATCTTGACTTCCTTGCTCCACCCGTTGCCTAGCTCCACCGTGCCTCAACCTTGCACGTCGGCTATATATATATATGGCCAACCGTGCCCCCTTCTTCCTTTGTTTTGCAAACCGGCCAGCTCCAGCTCTGCTAAGTTTTCATCCTCTCAAGCTTTGGAGCTCTGTCGCCTGGTTCGCAAGCCTGGTTCAGCCGACTGCCCCCTTTTCTGCAGCCGACTACTTCTTGATCCTTTTTCTTGGTGTTTTACTTCTCCTGCTTATCAGTGTTTCTTTCTGCTTGTTCAGAACCTGAACCGGTGGACGATCCCGAAGCCACCTTCGCCGAAGAAGACCCCTCCTTGGAACAAGGCAAGCCTCTTTGATCATATTGTTTCCCATATATGCAAAACTATGTTGTTTGGAAAATATATGCATGCTTAGTTTACACCTTTTTAAACTGTTGGCCTCGGTTATGCAAGCGCAACCGATGGACCCGCCCAGTAGTAGCACTTATTTGGTAGGATGTTGTTATATTTCTCCCTTGAAGAGCCCCACAAATGGCACGCTAGCATCCTATCTGAGGATACGATGCCGAGTAAAATGGCTTAGCCCTGCAACGTTGTTTGTCGTTGGGAAAAATGATGGGTTTTACTAAACAGTTTGGAAAACCCGATACCTTGTGTATCGGCGCGTTTTGTGAAATAAAAGAAAGATTTGTGAAAATCTTGATGTACAGAGACAGTGCCTGTGTGGCTTGGCTATGTATTATCATTAAGGACCGATTCCCATGGCGTAGATTTGTTTGCCAGTGATTTGTGAAAAGTGTTTGACGGAAAGGGAACCGTGACCTGAGTTTGCCGAGTAAGCAAACGGAAGGCCTGTGTAGCCAGAAACGGATCTGTGTGGTCCGGGGTGTTAAGCACCATAAACAAGTGTATGAAAAGTAAACAGGATGAAGATCATGCTCCCGGGTTGTAGCCAGGGCAGCAAAGTTTAAGCCCCCGGGTTGTAGCCAGGGCGGCAATTCAGTCTTCGGGTTGTAGCCAGAAGACGGTGATGATCATGCTCCCGGGTTGTAGCCAGGGCAGCAGTGTTTTAGCTAGCTGGTTGTAGCCAGCCTAGCGGGCATTTAGTGCCATGATCATGCTCCCGGGTTGTAGCCAGGGCAGCGATGATGAGCCCCCGGGTTGTAGCCAGGGCGGCCGACTAGCTAGCTGGTTGTAGCCAGTGTAGCGGGCATCAAGTGCCACAGCTGAGATTTGGTTGTAGCCGAGTCTCAGGGTCAACGAGTGGTTGTAGCTACTCGGGAGATAAAGGACCAACAAATGATTCTTTAAGTGGTGAGTTGTTGAAAAGCAACTTGCGGATTGGATGGAGGCGTGAGCCTCTGTCCGCCAACTAAAATTTGGAATTCACTAGTGTTTGCAAAGAAAAGAGTTTAATAAGGCAGTCTTTCACAAAAGAAACCCTTAGCTCTTCTTGTCTAACCAACATGGCATCATTCCCGGCTTGCTGAGTACGAAAGTACTCACCTTGTTCATATATATATATGTATAGTAGGTTTTGGAGTGGAAGACGAAGATCCAACTGCTGCCGAGTTCCTCCAAGACCAGGCCGACTACGAAGACTTCTGAAGGTTTCGAGCCTAGTTCCCAACCGAGCCTGTGGAGTAGTTTTGTCCAGCTTCCGCCCTGTTCTGCTGTTTCGCTAGTTTACCAGTTGACTATTTTGCCCATCCCGGGTCTGTCCTGGATGGATCTCCTTGTACGTATATGTAAGTACTCTGTTTATGTATTATTGTAACTCTGTGTTGTATCATTGTTGTGCGTACCCGACTACTGATCCTGGGATCGGGTGCCTTATGCACATGGTGGCCTTCCACCTAGTCGGGAGGCGCCACAGCGGTGGTATCAGAGCAAAAGGTTGGCCTTAGGAACGAAACCCCACCCGTGTAGATGTCTTTGAGGATCTTATTTTGAAAACTATACTATTTGCAAAAGACTAGGACTTGTCTGGGTACCTCTCTCTGCTTTGTAGAATTTGGAAATGTTTCTAAAACTCTTGGCTATTTCCCTACCTTGGGTTCCTGCGTAAGCTCTTAGGTTCCAGTGCCCCATCTGTCATCTTTTCGTTGAGGCTGGGTTCCCGAGTATATTCCTTGTTCTGCTGCTTGAATCCATCTTGCTAATCTTGTTGCTCCTTCATCTGTTCCATCGGTTTGGTTGCCGATATCCTTGCTGAGCCCCTCTTCCTTTGGTTGCCCTTTTCTAGGACCAGATGGCAGAACGTCAGCGCCGTGCCGTCCGTACCCCGGCCCGCTTGGGTTTTGAAGACCAAGGTCCAGTCCGCAACAACCTGCTTACTGCCGCGGAGGAACAAGAAGTGGAGCAGACCCACGATCGGATGTCAGGAAGTGGCCGTGCAGCCGGCCTTGGTACCTTCGACGCTGCAACAGCAAACCCTGGAGGGTTGCCTCAACCTCCTCACCTTCCAGCAGACCCCCAGCAGCTTATGGCCATCCAGACCCAGATCTTGCAAGGCATTGCTCAGAATCTGGCCGCAATGCAGCCTCTTCTCCATCAAGCTCGACCAGAACAAGTCAGTAGCCGCTCCAAGCTTGCCGACTTCATGAGGTCCCGTCCAGCCGAGTTCTCGCAGACCGCTGAGCCAATGGAGGCTGACGACTGGCTGAAGGATATGGATAGAAAGCTGAACCTAATGCAGTGCACACCCACGGAAAAGACCCAGTTTGCTGCACATCAACTTCGTGGTTCCGCAGCTGACTGGTGGGAAAACTACTGTGCTGCCCATCAAGATGCCGCCAACATCGCTTGGCCCGAGTTTGCGGAAGCCTTCAGAGATGCACATGTCCCAGAAGGAGTAATAGACATCAAGAGAGAAGAGTTCAACAACCTCAAGCAGGGACATTCCAGCATCAGCGAGTACCTGAGCAGGTTCAACCATCTAGCTCGCTATGCACCAGAGGACGTGAACACGGACAAGAAGAAGATCAGAAGGTTTCTGAAGGGGATGAATGTGGCAATGAAGGTCCAGCTTCTTGCCCATGACTTCCCTACTTTCCAGCACATGGTTAACAGAGCCTTAGTGGTTGAAGATGCGAGGAAGGAGATCGACGTTTTTCGCAAGCGCAAGGCCTCCCAGATGCAGTCTCGTGGTGGTCCGAGTTCTAGGCCCTATCTCCCCAGTCCTTCCCGTCAGTTTGCCCCATCCCAGTTTCAAGAGCGGGTGTTTCGCCCGTCTGTTTCTCGCCCGACTTCTTCTGTCCAGTCCCGACCCCTCAGTGCAAATACCGGTGCAAGTCGCCCTACCTCAGCCGGCCTTCAGCGGAGGAGTATTCCGAGTGCCCCAGGAAGCCGATGCTACAACTGCAACGAGTTGGGTCACTTCGCCCGACACTGTCCCCAGAAGCAAGACACTGCAGTCCCTGGACGCCCTAACGCCAGCGCTTCAAGAGCCCCTGTGTTCAGTCGAGGACAGCCGACTACACATACTAATGGATCTACCTCCCGTGCCCCTCCGACCTTTGGACGTGGCCGAGTCAATCATATCCAGTCGGAGACAGCCCGAGAAGCTTCAGATGTGGTAATGGGTACGTTTCTTGTCAACTCCGTACCTGCAGTTGTTCTGTTTGATTCTGGAGCATCGCATTCCTTTATTTCTCAATCTTTTGTGGATAAGTATGGTTGGGATGTTCGAGATCTTAGTATACCTATGGTCATACACTCCCCTGGCAAGGAGTTTAGGTCAGACCAATCTTGCCCTGGAGTTACCTTAGTAATTAAAGGAGCTAGTTTCTCAGCCAACCCCATTGTCCTGGAATCACAAGGCTTGGATTTGATTCTTGGCATGGACTGGTTAGCTAAGCATAAGGGCCGAATAGACTGTGCAACTAGCACCATAACCCTGTAGTGCCCTTTTGGACAAGAAGTGAAGTTTGCCTCCCTTGGAGACCCTAAGAACCGACCCCTCCTGAGCTCCATGCAAATAGTCCCTTTGGAAGAAGTGCCGGTGATCAATGAGTACCCTGATGTCTTCCCAGACAGTTTACCCGGAATGCCCCCTGATAGAGAGATTGAGTTCTCTATAGAGTTGCTACCCGGCACAGCACCCATATCTAAGAGACCCTATAGAATGGCGGCTAATGAGTTAGCCGAAGTGAAAGAGCAGATAGAAGAACTTGAGAGCCTAGGTTTTGTGCGACCTAGCACATCACCTTGGGGAGCTCCAGTGCTCCTAGTGGAAAAGAAGGATAAGACCAAGAGGATGTGCGTTGATTATCGCGCACTGAATGGAGTAACCATCAAGAATAAGTATCCTCTACCAAGGATAGATGATCTGTTCGACCAGCTGCAAGGAGCTAAAGTTTTCTCTAAGGTTGACTTGAGATCAGGATACCACCAATTGAAGATCAGATCTGAAGATATACCCAAAACAGCTTTCCTGACCCGATATGGATTATATGAGTATACGGTGATGTCCTTCGGACTCACTAATGCTCCAGCTTTCTTCATGAGCCTTATGAATAAGGTATTCATGGAATATCTCGACAAGTTTGTCGTGGTATTTATGGATGATATCCTAATCTTCTCCAAGGACGAGCAGGAACATGTTGGACATTTGAGAATGGTTCTAGGAAAGTTAAGAGAGCACCAGTTGTTTGCCAAGTACTCGAAGTGTGAGTTTTGGCTAGACCGAGTTGCTTTTCTCGGGCATGTGGTCACTGCCAAGGAGTAGAAGTGGACCCGGGGAAAGTGAGAGACGTGCTTTCTTGGAAATCCCCGACTACGGTCACGGAAGTGAGAAGTTTCCTAGGTTTGGCTGGTTATTATCGGAGATTCATTGAAGGATTTTCAAGGATTGCCAAACCCATGACAGAATTGCTAAAAAAGGAAAAGAGGTTTGAATGGAGTGACGCCTGTGAGAAAAGTTTCATGGAGTTAAGGAAAAGGCTGACTACCCCACCTGTGTTGATCCTTCCGGATATCAGGAAAGACTTTGAGGTATACTGTGATGCATCCCGACTAGGCATAGGCTGTGTGCTTATGCAGGAAGGAAGAGTGGTTGCGTATGCCTCAAGACAGTTAAGACCCCATGAGCTGAACTACCCGACCCATGACCTAGAGTTGTCAGCAGTAGTGCATGCCTTGAAGATATGGCGACACTACCTGGTTGGAAACCGGTGTGAAGTATACACCGATCATAAGAGTCTGAAGTACATCTTCACTCAGACGGAGCTTAATCTCAGACAAAGAAGATGGCTTGAGTTGATTAAGGATTACGACCTTGGAATACATTACCACCCTGGCAGGGCAAATGTTGTTGCCGATGCCCTCAGTCGGAAAGTCCATTGTAATGCCATCTTGACCCCGCCCCTTCAACCCGAGCTAAGTCGAGAGCTGGAAAAGCTAAGGATAAATATGGTCAAGCCAGGAACGCTGGCGACTTTGCTGATTCAGCCTACCTTGGAGGACCGGATCAGAGAAGCTCAAAAAGTAGATGAAAAGATTGTATCTCTAAAGGAAAGCATGACCCAGGGAAAAGCCCCCGAGTTCTCCATCGACAGCAAAGGAACTGTTTGGTTTGGGAAACGCATTTGCGTGCCCGACAGAAAGGAAATCCAAGACTTGATCTTGAGAGAAGCCCATGAGTCCGCTTATTCATCCACCCAGGAAGTACCAAGATGTACAAGGATATTAAGGATCATTACTGGTGGCCTGGAATGAAGCGAGATATTGCCGAGTATGTCGTAGTTTGTGACATTTGCCAAAGGGTTAAAGCAGAGCATCAGAAGCCAGCAGGATTGCTTCAGCCCTTAAGGATACCCGAGTGGAAATGGGAAGAAATAGGAATGGATTTCATCGTTGGATTACCTAAGACCCCGGCAGGACATGATTCCATCTGGGTAATAGTGGATCGACTAACCAAGGTCGCCCACTTTATCCCCGTCAAGACAACCTACCCGGCCAAGAAGCTAGCCGAGCTGTATCTGACCAAGGTTATCTGCCAACATGGAGTCCCAAAGAAGATAGTGTCTGACCGAGGAGCTCAGTTCACCTCCCACTTTTGGCAAAAGTTGCATGAGACAATGGGCACTAACCTGAATTTCAGTACCGCATATCACCCCCAGACGGATGGACAAACCGAAAGAGTCAACCAGATCGTGGAAGATATGCTAAGAGCATGTGCCTTGGATTTTGAAGGAACCTGGGATCTCTGTCTGCCTTATGCCGAGTTCTCCTACAATAACAGCTATCAAGCCAGTATCCAGATGGCCCCCAATGAAGCTCTATATGGACGCAAGTGTAGAACCCCACTCTGTTGGACAGACGTAGGAGAAAAGATGGTTTTTGGACCAGACATTTTGAAAGAGGCAGAAGAGCGAGTTAAGGTTATCCGAGAGCGCTTGAAGACAGCCCAAACCCGGCAGAAGAACTATGCAGATAATCAGAGACGAGAGCTCGAGTTTCAGATAGGAGACCATGTGTATCTCCGAGTATCACCCCTACGAGGAACAAAGAGATTTGGAATGGGTGGAAAGCTAGCACCTCGCTATATCGGACCTTACCCTATCGTCGACAGACGCGGAGTAGTGGCGTATCAACTGAGGTTACCCGAAGAACTCTCTGACGTCCACGACGTGTTCCATGTGTCCCAGTTGAAGAAATGTCTTCGCATCCCAGAAGAGCAAGTTCCGTTGGAAGGGATCAACGTACAACGCAACCTTACATACAAGGAACGCCCTATTCCGATTTTGGAGACAAGGGACAGACATACAAGACGAAAGGCAATCAAATTCTGCAAGGTGCAATGGAGTAATCATTCTGAAAACGAAGCTACATGGGAACGAGAAGATCGCCTTCAAGCTGAGTACCCGGAGCTCTTTGCCGAGTAGCCGAATCTCGGGACAAGATTCTGTTAAGTGGGGGAGGTTTGTAACGACCCGCTTTCCTTTTCCCTGTTGTAACTGGTTTTCTGGATCTTAATCTTTTCCTATCCTGTCAGCTGTGCCTCCGTTTTCCCTCTCCCCGGCCAGCCGACTACCTTCTCTCTTGTGCCGAGTAGAGTTGCTACTCAGTCCTTGTATCCTGCCCTTATCCTTGTCTTACTCGGACCCCCCCCTTGCTGCCGAGTGAGCACTGTGATGTGGCCGACTACCTTGTTGAGACCTGTTGCTTCTTTGTCCCCCGAGTTGCACCCAACCGTTGGACGCCGACTACCGAAGTAGTGAAGAATCAATCTTCACCTAACCGCAGCATCGCTTGGACCAGTGGTCAGTCCAAAGCCCGGTCAGTGAGATTTCTCCAACCTATCCTAGCCTTGACCTTAATGTCTCATCGCAGCTACAGTGCCTGCCAACTCCTCTGACCAGTTGGACTCCAAAGTCACTTCCTGTCATATCCCTGTCAGTTCATCTTGACTTCCTTGCTCCACCCGTTGCCTAGCTCCACCGTGCCTCAACCTTGCACGTCGGCTATATATATATATGGCCAACCGTGCCCCCTTCTTCCTTTGTTTTGCAAACCGGCCAGCTCCAGCTCTGCAAAGTTTTCATCCTCTCAAGCTTTGGAGCTCTGTCGCCTGGTTCGCAAGCCTGGTTCAGCCGACTGCCCCCTTTTCTGCAGCCGACTACTTCTTGATCCTTTTTCTTGGTGTTTTACTTCTCCTGCTTATCAGTGTTTCTTTCTGCTTGTTCAGAACCTGAACCGGTGGACGATCCCGAAGCCACCTTCGCCGAAGAAGACCCCTCCTTGGAACAAGGCAAGCCTCTTTGATCATATTGTTTCCCATATATGCAAAACTATGTTGTTTGGAAAATATATGCATGCTTAGTTTACACCTTTTTAAACTGTTGGCCTCGGTTATGCAAGCGCAACCGATGGACCCGCCCAGTAGTAGCACTTATTTGGTAGGATGTTGTTATATTTCTCCCTTGAAGAGCCCCACAAATGGCACGCTAGCATCCTATCTGAGGATACGATGCGAGTAAAATGGCTTAGCCCTGCAACGTTGTTTGTCGTTGGGAAAAATGATGGGTTTACTAAACAGTTTGGAAAACCCGATACCTTGTGTATCGGCGCGTTTTGTGAAATAAAAGAAAGATTTGTGAAAATCTTGATGTACAGAGACAGTGCCTGTGTGGCTTGGCTATGTATTATCATTAAGGACCGATTCCCATGGCGTAGATTTGTTTGCCAGTGATTTGTGAAAAGTGTTTGACGGAAAGGGAACCGTGACCTGAGTTTGCCGAGTAAGCAAACGGAAGGCCTGTGTGGCCAGAAACGGATCTGTGTGGTCCGGGGTGTTAAGCACCATAAACAAGTGTATGAAAAGTAAACAGGATGAAGATCATGCTCCCGGGTTGTAGCCAGGGCAGCAAAGTTTAAGCCCCCGGGTTGTAGCCAGGGCGGCAATTTAGTCTTCGGGTTGTAGCCAGAAGACGGTGATGATCATGCTCCCGGGTTGTAGCCAGGGCAGCAGTGTTTTAGCTAGCTGGTTGTAGCCAGCCTAGCGGGCATTTAGTGCCATGATCATGCTCCCGGGTTGTAGCCAGAGCAGCGATGATGAGCCCCCGGGTTGTAGCCAGGGCGGCCGACTAGCTAGCTGGTTGTAGCCAGTGTAGCGGGCATCAAGTGCCACAGCTGAGATTTGGTTGTAGCCGAGTCTCAGGGTCAACGAGTGGTTGTAGCTACTCGGGAGATAAAGGACCAACAAATGCAAAGTAAAAGATAATAAGAACATGTATGTTTACTCTTGATTCTTTAAGTGGTGAGTTGTTGAAAAGCAACTTGCGGATTGGATGGAGGCGTGAGCCTCTGTCCGCCAACTAAAATTTGGAATTCACTAGTGTTTGCAAAGAAAAGAGTTTAATAAGGCAGTCTTTCGCAAAAGAAACCCTTAGCTCTTCTTGTCTAACCAACATGGCATCATTCCCGGCTTGCTGAGTACGAAAGTACTCACCTTGTTCATATATATATATGTATAGTAGGTTTTGGAGTGGAAGACGAAGATCCAACTGCTGCCGAGTTCCTCCAAGACCAGGCCGACTACGAAGACTTCTGAAGGTTTCGAGCCTAGTTCCCAACCGAGCCTGTGGAGTAGTTTTGTCCAGCTTCCGCCCTGTTCTGCTGTTTCGCTAGTTTACCAGTTGACTATTTTGCCCATCCCGGGTCTGTCCTGGATGGATCTCCTTGTACGTATATGTAAGTACTCTGTTTATGTATTATTGTAACTCTGTGTTGTATCATTGTTGTGCGTACCCGACTACTGATCCTGGGATCGGGTGCCTTATGCACATGGTGGCCTTCCACCTAGTCGGGAGGCGCCACACCGGGGGACAGGGTTATAGAGTAGGAATCTCAGTCGGACTCCAACTAAGAGATTTCCTTCTAGGAATATAATGTGCCCGACTAGGACTATATCCTTTCCTTGTCGTACAAGGTTATGTATGCCGAGTCCTATTGTATCTCTAATTACAAGGTTTAGGCCCATCCTCTGTCCAAGTGGCCCAAATGCTTCTCATGAGGTACCCGGGTCCCATAGCCTCCACAGCAGCCCCTGAGACCTTCATAGTTGAGTCACAGCTGATGCCGAGTGCTCATCCTCCACGGTGAAGAATTCCCGAGTGCATTGCTCCCGAGTGCTCTTTGTTCGAGTGCTTCTTCTCCCAAGTCCTGCTTCATGTCAGCTGGCAACGAGGCTATGAAGGGTTTCATAGAAAAATATGAATAGTGTGTGCCAAATAGGTGCACCTATTAGGTGTAGCCTCCGACTTCGTGCTTAATTGTGAAACAATTAAACATAAAGTTAAAGATCTTTAACCTTGTAGTCTTTCCCGAGTAGTATACTACACGGTATATAGACTCTTCTGTATCATGTTAGCTGGAATAATTTTTGCTCAGGGCAATTGTTGGCTAAGTATGTAAGCTGAGTACCACTTCATGGATTTTAACCCAATATGTGGTCAGGTGTACTTGAGAGATACATGTATCCCCAATTTTAATGGAGACCAACTGTCGATTCTTATAAGGATATAGCCTCAATACCTTAAAATAATCAAGATACCCAAATGTATACACCCGGTTGTAGGCTTATCTTGAAGCGTATCTGATTATTTAATTGGTTCTTGTAAAATAGCACCTACATCGCGATTTTAACGCGACCAACGGGCGACCCAATAGGGCATGCTATTTAAGAACTCATATCTTTGGCCTACTACTGAATAAGCCGGCCTAAACCGACCTAGCCAGCGCAGCCCTATAAAATCCGGAGATTTTGATCATTGTTCAATCTGCCCGTTGCTTTGGGGGTGTACCACCGAAGCATAGTAGATTTTCATGCCAAAATCGTTGCAGAAATTTTTATATATGCCTTCCATGAACCGAGTGCGTTGTCCATAATGATGCAATTGAGGACGCCAGATCTGTAGATCATACTCCGTATGCGTTGCACATATGATAGTCTGCAACTGCCATACCGGTAGGTAAGTTTGCCGAATGAAAAATTGACATCCCTTGTAGGACAGGACGAGTACTTCAGCGTCGGTAACCGCAATCTGCCAAAAGAATCCTTGTCTACCAGCCTTTTCTACTTATGTTCTAGATGCAACATGGTTGCCACAGATGCCCAAGTGGATATATTGCAAGATCTACTTGCCCTCCTCAGGTGTGACGCAGTGCATGAGAACTCCGGATACGCTTTGACGATATAGGTTTTCTCTGACTGCGATAAAAGTTTTGCTCCGTCACTTGATTTTCTCAGCTTCGTTGTAATCTTTAGGAAGTTCATCTTCCAATAGGAATCGAATAATTGGGGTCTTCCAATCTTGAAAAATAATGAGCACCTCTGTAGGTTCTGGTTTTGATGCTGCTCCCGACTGAAAGCTCCAGTAGTGGCTTGTTTCCTTGTTTTGGCCAAATAGGTACCCGAATACTGTGCTATAGCAGGATTCGGATGGCGACCCCCTTGGGGTATACCCAACCTGGTAAAATTGTAGCCTGATGAAGTACCCGATCCTCACATTAGCATAGGATTCGGCTGGTTACCCTCATGGGACGTACCCTACCCAACAGAGTTGTAGCCAAATAAGGTACCCGATCCTCGCATTAGCTTAGAATTCGGCTGGCGACCCTCACGGGGCGTACCCTACCCAATAGAGTTGTAGCCAAATAAGGTACCCGAACCTAGCATTAGCATAGGATTCGGCTAGCGACCCTCATGGGGCGTACCCTACCTAGCAATGTGGTACCCGAGCCCCGACTGGTGCTGGAGGTCAGTTATTAGCTCACATGGAGCGTACCAAAGTAAAGGTGACATTCGAGTCCTGACTAGTGCGAGTACTCGGACAATAGCCCTCGTGGAGCATTCCAAATGATTTTTGAAGCGTCACACTCCAAGTGTATCATGGTAGACTGGTCTAGCCCCCCAGCATAGGAGATAGGCTCGTAGCCCTGAGTTCCTGTTACGCGTACCCGAAACTAGCCCAACATTATAAACATATCGGATGAGTAGCATCTGATGAAGAAAACAATCACCCGAAGAAAATTGATTTATTTTACAATAGATGTAAATATGTGTTTCTCCTCTTATTGATATTAATTTTCCCGAGTAGTTGACCCCTTACGTTTAAACACTCTGCCCGACTAGTCATAGCCCCCTAGCATCAGGAGTCGGCTCATGGCTCTTTCCTAGACACGCGTTTTGGGTGACTTGAGTTCATCTTTCATGGAGCAAAGCTTCACGGATTGGAATTTATGCTACTCGAGTACTTTTGCAATCATTAAGAGCAAAAACAGAAAATGTGCAGCATGTATGCCTATTAGGTGTAAACGGCTGCGGCATTCGTGAGGCCGAGTGAGGAATTAACGATCTCATCCCCCTAGATCCGATCCTGACTGGCACTAAGCCGTATTTGAGTCAAACCATAGGGAAGTGAGTTGCCTCTTGGCCCATTTAGATAAGAATATTATATTAGAAAATATTTATTAGAAAATGACTTAGCTATTTGGTATTGCACAAGTTGGGAGTAGGGATGCCATCCTTGCATTTGAGCTTTTGAGCCCTTGAACATGTCACTTATCGTTCTGATAATCTTTAGTTCTAGGAGATCGAAGACGTTTACGACCGACTGCCACAATGAAGTCGTCCGACTTGCGTTTGCGGTTCCCAGCCTTAGTCAGGGCCGCGTCATCGGTGTCCTTTTGCTCTTTCTGTCGGGATGCCTTTTTTGTCATCGAGGGCCTCAGCAACAGCGTCGGCCGAGTTAGCGTATTTGTTCGCCATGTCGAAAGAGTTTTGACAGAACTTGGAGGTTTTCGAGTAAACTTGGCAATGAACGGAGCATCTCTGACTCCCTTACGGAAGGTGGCGATGACGACCTTATCCTTGATCATTGGGATTGAATTCTTCTTCTCAGAAAACCTCTTGATGAAGTCACGAAGAGACTCATTCTCCCTTTGATGCAATTGATACAGATTGTACTCGGAAGATGGCCTTTCGTAAGTTCCCTGGAAGTTGGTGATGAAGCGTTCCCGGAGTTCCCCCTAGGAGCCGATTGACCTCTTTGGAAGTCTTGTTAGCCATGTCCTCGCCGAGTCGGTTAGAGCGACTGGGAGGTAGTTAGCCATGGCTTTGTGATCCCCTCCAGCTGCCCGGATCGCCAGAGTGTAAACTGTGAGCCAGGACTCAGGGTTGGTCTTCCCGTCGTATTTTTCAATTCCAGTCAGCTTGAAGCCTGACGGCTAGTCGACTTGTTGTAGCTCGTGGGTGATAGCCGGTACTCCTTCATCTGCATGAGGGCTTTGACTCCGACTACGGCGGTGAATCCGCTCGTGGATGAGGCCGAAGCGCTCATTCTCGTCTTCCAGTCGGCGACGCTCATCCTACTAGCGTTCACGGCGCCGTGCATTGATGTCTTGCCAAAGATCACGCCATAGTCGGCCTTAGAGATGATGGTTGTCCTAACATTCGTTTTGATGTCGGCACTGCCGGTCATTGTTGGGGTTGCCGAGTGACGTGTGGTGTGACTCCGTGTGCAGCTAACTGGAGCCGGCTGCTTGGCATCGTGTCGAGGCAGACAAGACCGCCGTTGGAGAAGCTGACTGATTGGTCGGTATGAGAGTATAGCCCGATTGTTGATGCTGCTGACATGCAGCAACGGTGATCATGGTTTTTAACCTTGCTATTGTCGGGGTGGCCTAGTGATCAAGCCCAAACTAGAGTGTATCCAGTAGAGTTGCAGCGGCCACGATGTTCTGTTGAGGCGTTACCAAAACATCGTGGTTGCCAACTCAGGTTTGGAGGATTTGCTACTAAGCAGTCCGCCCAGCCCTATGCAGATCATCATTGCAAGCATCGCGCTCGGCGTATAGGCGTCTTGTGTCTTCCTCCTATTGTTCTCGCAGTCAGCGGACTTCCTCCTCTCGTTGGTCACGTAGTCGGCGTGCCTCTTGAGTGGGAGTCGAGCCCTTGGACGCCATGAAGACTTATTGTGGTGGAGAGAAGCTTGCCGAACTGCTGTTCGACTTGGAGTTAGAATCAGAGTAGTTGATGGGGGTGATTACAACTCTGACCTCCCTAGATTTGATCTCGAGCGGCTCTGGGCTGTATCCGAGTCGAACTCCAGGGGATCGGGTTTGCTGTATAGGATGATGATTGAAGATATCCATGGCATTGCCGAGTCTGAACGGGAGATTGATGATCTCCTCCTTTCTTAGCTTGATCTCGGCCGGCTTGAGGCCGAGTCCGAGTCAAACACCGAAAGAAAGAGTTGTCCTGAGACCCGGGCATGTTGAAGATTGCTGTAGGATGTTGACAAGGATTGCTGCAGCGTCTCATGGGCCAACCAACGCGGAGTCGGTTTGGTTCCTAGCTGATCAGATCGGATCCGAGTCGGACAGGGTGAGGTTGCCGAACTTGTCGGCGACGAAGTCGAGGCTCCCAAAGGCGATCATTTGCCCAGGGAAGAAGTTGATGCCGTCAACTCCGGTGATTAGATCTATCAGGCTTGTTGAAGATGATCTCGACGATGCCCCTACCTGGTGCACCAACTGTGAATGTTTTGTATCGGCAATAAGAATATGGGGCTACTCGTGAAACCTAAACTTGATGGGCTACAAAGGAACACAAACAATTTATACTAGTTTAGGTCTTCGAGATGAGGTAATACCCTATGTCCAGTTGTGATGTATTGCCTTTGAGGTTTCTCTGGTAAGATTGTTCTTCTGCCCTTAGGGGGTGCCCTGCCTCCCCTTATATACTAGGGGACAGGGTTACATAGTAGGAATCCCAGTCAGACTCCGACCAAGGGATTTCTTTCTAGAAATACAACGTGCCAGACTAGGACTATATCCTTTCCTTCTCATACAAGGTTATGTATGCCGAGTCCTATTGTATCCCTAATTACAAGGTTAGGCCCATCCTCTGTCCGAGTGGCCCAAATGCTTCTCATGAGGTACCTGGGGCCCATGGCCTCCATACATGTTGGTTGTCTGATCTTGTTGCTGTGTAGCAATGTTTTGCCTTATTTGTCAATATTCTTGATTTGTAGAAAATTGTTAGCCAGTCTGAGAAGATGAGTCAGGCACTTGCCCGGCTCACTCCTCAGATCTCTCAATTTGCCCAGCTCTAGGCCGAAAAGAATGAATTGGAGCGGACCAGCAAGGAGAGGGAGGCCTAGCTGAGGGACTCAGTCAACAAGCTGCAGGACGAGCAATGGGAAAAGATTGGGACCGTCAGAGGTAAGCATCCTTTTCGCTCTAGTAGCTCCAGGTCTCCTTAATATGTTTCTGATGTTTAAACTTGCTTGGTTGTAGCTCATGAGACAAATCTGCACAATCAGTCCCTGGAGATTGAACGCCTAAAGAAAGAGCTGGAGGATTTCGAGAAGGCAAAGTCCAAAGTGGACGCTGAGTTTGCAAGTAAGTTGCACATCTGCTTGTAAATTTTGTTCGACTAGATATCCAAGCTTGCTTATGTCTCTCGTCTGGCTCAGCAGCCTTCAAGACAAACGCGCAGACCCTATTCAACTCTTTTGCCGAGGAAATAAAGGCAATAGAGAACTCGCGGAGTGCCATAGTGGACTTGGCAAAGTCTCTGTTGGATATTATGCAGCCGGGCCAAGCTGGGTCCAGTTCAAATTCTCCCTCTCAAGTGCTACAACGACTTTGAGACGCTCCGGCGATCTTGAAGGAATTTGCCACAGAGCATGCCACCGTGGGGATTTCCCAAGCCCTAGCCATGACCAAGTCTCTCTACCCCAAGGTGGACATTGAGGTGGTCGGCGAAGGGTTTGCTAAGGGCACCACCCCGGAGGAAGGATTGGAACTGATAAACCAATCAAGGCTGACTGCATGGGCAATAGCTAAAAATCTGCCAATGTAAAACAAACTCTTCTAAGTAGTTTGTGTGTTGAGAAAGTCAGAAACGATCTGTATATATTGTAAATGCTTTTGTTTGTAGTAAAATTTGGCCAAGTGCATGTTTTATCGTAGCCATCATTAGTTTTACCTGACTAGCCAATCCATGCTGAACGTTAAGGACCAATTTAAAAAGCATTTATCCTACAAGTCTATACTCAGCAGAAGTTGGTGTAGTCATTATAAAACTTCATGACTTAGATAAATCAGACTCGAACTCTAGTAATAGTAGAAGATGTGTTATCATCATGTAGCCCCAGACTCACTACTCGGTTGAAACAATCGGTGTAGTGAGTTAGAGTAAAAAATTTTATATATATATATATATATATATATATATATATATATATATATAAGTGTAGTACAATGCTCAGGTATAGAAAAGACGTAGCTATTCTATGTTCCATGAGTTGTTGATTAGGCCGCCGTCTTCTGTCATCAGTCGGTAAGCACCCGGACGTGTTACCTCAGTGATAATGAACGACCCCTTCCATAAGGGAGATAATTTGTGCCTGCCTTTAGTGGTTTGTATTATTCTCAAAACGAGATCTCCCACCAAAAAGACGCGGCCACAAACATTACGATTGTGATAACAACATAGTACTTGAAGATATCTTGCCGATTGGATAGTTGCGATGTCCCTTGCTTCTTCCAACTGATCGAGCTCGACAAGTCAGTCTTCATTTGATTTGTCTTCTGAGTGGGCCTGGACTCACGGAGAGCCAAACTCTAACTCGGTTGGTAACACAGCCTTAGCACCATAGACTAGGAAAATGGGGATTGCCCCGTTGCCCGACTGACCGTGGTCCATAGAGACCAAAGAATAGATGGGAGTTCTTGCACCCACCACCTTGCATATGGTTGTAGTCGGTCAAACACCCTAGGCTTGATACCTTGTAAGACCATGCCGTTTGCATGCTCGACCTACCCATTGCTCCGTGGGTGAGCCATAGAAGCATAACAGATCTTGATGCCGCAGTCGTCATAGAAATGTTGAAAGATGCCACCAGTGAACTGAGTCCCGTTGTCCGTTATGATGCGATTGGAAACTCCAAACCGATAAATAATACCCATGATGAAGTCTTTTGCCCTAACCGTAGTGATGGTACCAATGGGTTTTGCCTCAATCCACTTCGTGAGTTTGTCCACAGTGACAAACAAGTGTGTGAACCCTCTTGGTACTTTTTTGAATGGCCCGACCATGTCAAGTCCCCAGACTACAAAGGGTCAAGAAATTGGAATTGTCTGCAACTCTTGAGCTGGTAGGTGTGTTTGTTGAGCAAAGAATTGGCATCCCTCATGTTTCCAAACTATATCTTCGGCGTTGGTAACTGCAGTCGGCCAGAAGAAACCTTGTCTGTAAGGCTTTTCGACTAATGTCCTTGATGTAGCGTGCTTGCCACAGATACTTGAATGGATTGACTACAGAATCTGCTTACACTCCTCAAGTGTGACGCAGCGCATGAGAACTCCGGATACTTCGACGATAAAGGTCTTCTCCGACTATGAGAAAGCATTTGCTTCAGCGTTTGACTTGCTTTGCTGCGTTGTGATCTTCGAAGAGCTCGTCTTCCAAAAGAAATCGAATTATTGGAGTCCACCAGTCTTGAGAAATAATTAGCACTTCCCTTGGTTATGGGGTAGGTTCGGCCCCCCGACTGCTCGGGATTAGGCTTTTTCTTGACCGAGGCTCTAGCAATTGCCTCGACAAACACTTCAGTCGGGACCACTTCTCGCTTGGATCCCATATTGGCTAGCTTATCTGTGGCTTCATTGTATTAGCACAAAACATGTGTGATTTCCAGTCATCAAACTTGTCCTCCAGCTTCCGTACTTCTTGACAGTATGCTGCCATGTTGTCGTCTAGGCACGTCCAGTCTTTCATGACTTGGTTTACCATGAGTTGGGAATCCCCGCGAACCACCAATCATCAGATACTGAGTGATATGGCAATACGGAGCCCGTGGATGAGTTTCTCGTACTCGGTAACGTTGTGTGAAGCTGGAAAGTGTATTTGAAGGACATATTTGAGTTTTTCTCGATTGGGTAATGTTAGAACAATGCCAACTCGTACTCTGCCGATCCGTGGAAAACTGTCGAAGTACGTTGTCTAGTATTCAAGCTAGGTGTAGCTGTCTGAACTTCAGTCCACTTGGCCACAAAGTCGGCGAGGGCTTGAGATTTGATTGTTGTCCATGGTTGAAAGACAATATCAAACACCATCAACTCGAGTGCCCAGTGGCTTCACGATTATGTAGAACATCCCCGAGTGGAAACGATGTAACAATTGTGACTTGATGTGACTGGAAATAGTGCACCAACTTCCGGACAGTTATGAGTAATCCATATAATAGCTTCTGGACTTGGGAATACCACATCTTGTATTCGTATAGGACCTCGCTGACAAAATAAACTGGCCTTTAGACCTTTTGTATATGTCCTGGCTCTACTCGCTCGACCACTAGAACCATGCTGACTACCTGAGTAGTTGCCGCCAGATACAACATGAATAGTTCTTGGGGCATTAGTGATGCCAACACTGGTGGTGATGCAAGGAACTTCTTGAAGTCTTCAAAGGCTTGTTGGGTTTTGGGTGTCCATTTAAAATTGTCAACCTTCTTTAGTAGTTTGAAAAAGGGCATGCCCCGTTCGCCAAGTCGGGAAAGAAATCGGCTGAGAGCCGCTATGTAGCCAGTCAGCTTCTGTACATCCTTCTGTGTCACACCTTGAGTTTCCCCTTAAATAGAGCCACACAAAATATATCAAATAAATAGCCTCAAGAAAATATTAAAAAGGCCAAGTGAATTAATTAAATAAGAGGAATGCAAAATAATAATTTATTATGGCTGGGAATAATTTTCCTATATTCCTCTTACCAAAATACACTAATAGGATTTTTATTAAAATTTTTAGAGCACTGGAAGTAATTTTAATAAAGCAAAACACATTATCAGAATTAAATCCCTCCTGGAAATCCATTTTCCTTTTCTTTCTTTCTCTTTCTCTTTTCTTTTTCTTTCCTTCCCGCTGGGCCGTAGCCATCCCTGTGCCTCGCCTGCTACGGCCTGCACACACGCCTCCCCACTGGCCCCACCTGCCATACGCATGCCCGCGCCTCCGTTTTCCCCGCGTCGTTGATGGCTGGGCCCTGCTCGCCAGCGTCCACGCGCTCCCCTCTCCTCTCTCTCCCGCTAACGTGTGGGGCCAGGGCCCACAAGTTAGGCCTGTCATCTACCTCTGGCTGATTTGAGAAGAGGGGAAAAATCCCCACCGCCGTCCGATTTCTGCCTCCGCTTGCCCCCTGCGCGCTCGTCCTTGATTCAAACAGCGCGGACCGAGTCCCCGCCCGTTTCCCCCACGTTCTCCGCTCCGCTCGCCCACCCCTGCGAGTGAATCTTGCCCACCTTCCCGCGGCCGCCGCATCCCCGTTTTTGCAAAATTCGGCCACCTCAGCCACAATCTCCCACTCCCGTGCCCATTTAAACCTCTGCCGTGCTCCTTCGCCCCTTTTCCCCCAAACACTGAAGCCCCTAGCGTTCCCCTTCGGTAAACCCTCCGCCGGCCTTCGGCCATGCATCCCTGTGAATCCGCTCGGCCTTTTTGGCCCTAATCTCTTCCTACACCTTCGCTAGGATCCCCTCGTCCTTGTTCGTTCCTCCACCGCCACCTTGCGTCGTCAAAACGCCGTCACCGCCGTCCTCCCGAGCTTTGCCACCACCCTTCGCCTCGGTTAGCTGCTGTTCACCACCGTCCTGTCGTCGTCCCTCCTCGGTGAGGTCCCCTTTCGCTCCCTCATCACCTCCGCCACTTACCACTACTCTCTGGGGGGCCGGATGGTCACCGACGGCGACCATCGGGCCCGCGCCGGCGGGGGCGAGCCCCCTTTGTCCCTGGCCATCCGATTTGCCTCAGCAGATTGGGGCCGTTCGCGCGCACCCCCGCTGCGCCTGCACTCGGTGGACCGCGTCCACCGTGCACCGCCCCCTCGGCGTCACTGACCAGTGGGGCCTGCCTGTCGGTGCCGGTTCCCTTATCCACTAACGCAATATCTCCGGTTTAATGCACAATAAATCATTTAGGGTTTATTTTTGTTTAGTAAATACACAGAGAATTTGAAAATTCATAACTAATTTATATGAGCTCCGATTAATTCCATTGAAATTTCATTAAATCCAGAAAATACCAAGAATCTATTAAAAATACTTTTAGCCCTTGTTTCAGTACCCACATATACTATTTTTAATTGTTTGTGCTTTATTTAATATAGAATCCGACGGAGTCGACCATTCCATTTATTACAAAGTCATTGCAGAGTTCGCAGAGCCGAAGCAAGGCAAGTTACATTATTGTCCTCGATCATATTGTACCCATTTATTGCAAAATGTTTGTTTTAAATTAATAAACATGCATTATTTCATTATTTCATGTGGGAAGGTTGGCCTATATGGATGCAAATTTAATTGTTATGACTTGATTCCTCGTGTAGACCTTTGTAGCTAGGTAATAATATGACTAGAGAATATTGTTAGGATGCTTAGCCATGCTTAGCGACTATTAGCTCACATGCGGAATCAAATGCTATTAGTTACATTTATTGTTCGACTCTATGTCGGGAAATAGAACTTTGGATATGTTGATATTAAACTACTAAAATTTGACCTAAATGGTGAGTTGTGGGTGCATGGTTCTACTGGTCGCACCCATGGCAGTTAAGGACCGGTTCGCAGGAACCCCTTGGGTAATTAATCGTACATACCACAAACCAGCGTGGGCAACGGCTAGGCTTGTAGCGTATCTTCGTCCCTCTCCTAGGCACCGTTGGGGAGAATGGGCGTGAAGGAGTTGGGTCGGCTTGGGGTCGGGTTGATCGGCTTTTGGATCCATTGTGGCGCAAGGGGCGGTAGCCTGGCCGATATGGTGTGTCCTATCAGCAGGTGCAACCTCAGCGTGGTGTGGATGGTTAGGGAGAGGTTGCGTGAACGGTCCTGTCACAGCCTCTCACGGGGTGTCGTGGTGACACACTGGTAGACAGGAACATGTGTGGGGTTGTGTCTTGTGGGTACAGTTGTACACTTCTGTTCAGAGTAAAATCTATTCGAATAGCCGCGCCCGTGCTCATGGGTATTTTGGTCAAGTCTCACCGTGATTAGTCACACCATAATAAATTGACTTAAAATTTGCTGTAGAGGTAGGATGGATGGTTGGGCCTGGTCAACATGGTGTAATGCTGATCAGTGGAGGATTAAAATTGCTTAATTAATTAAACTTTTTACTGTTTGCAAACTATTACTGTTTACTATGGCTTTTACGCAAATGAACCCTGAGTCTACCTTTGTCTCCCGTGCATTGTGCATATTTGCGGGTGTGGCTTGTTGAGCACCTTGGGTGGTACTCAGTCTTGCTCTATTTTCCCCCTCTCAGTGGTGGAGTACCTGTCTGACGAGGATCGTCAAGAGGACTAGGCAGGATCCGCCGTCAAGACGCCTGTGGATTGGAAGCCTCCGATTGGCTAGCTGTATATAGGCTTTATTTATCTTTACCACTGCATTTATGTAAGATACTTTTACTCTATTTGTAAGGCGCACTCTTTATGGCAACTTGGTATTGTGTACCTTGGCTTTCCTGGACAGGTATTTAATACACAGAAATATTCAGAATTCTGGTTACGAATTTCTGGGCATTACATTGGGGGAGCCATGTTAATGATTGCGTTGATTTTCTCTGGGTTCGCTTCTATGCCATGGTGTGAGACGATGAAACCGAGTAGTTTTCCCGAAGGTACTCCAAAGACGTACTTTTCTGGGTTCAGCTTCATCTTGAATCTTCAAAGAATTTGAAAAGTTTCTTCTAAGTCTGTGATGAGGTCTTCCTAGAATTTGGACTTGATTACCACGCCATCGACATACGCCTCCATGTTGCGCCCGAGTTGAGTGTGAAGTCACCGCTAGATGGCACGTTGATATGTTGCGCCAGCGTTTTTTAACCCGAGCGGCATGGTGATATAGCAGTATGCACGAAACGGCATGATAAAAGAAGTCTTTAGGCAGTCCTCCTTTAGGCTGATTTGATGGTATCCTGAATAACAGTCGAGAAAGCTGAGTAGATCGCATCCCATAGTTGAATCGAGCATCTGATCTATCCTGGGTGGACCAAATGGATCTTTAGGATACACCTTGTTCAAGTCGGTATAGTCGACGCACATCCGCCATTTACCGTTCTTCTTCTCGACTAGATCTAGGTTTGCTAGCCAATCCAGGTGGTAGATCTCCTTGATGAACCCAGCTGCTAGGAGCTTGGTTATCTCCTCACGGATAGCATCTTTGCGGTCTTGTGCGAAGCACTATAGTCGTTGTTTGACTGGTTTGGCATCCGGCTTGACGTTTAGGGAATGCTCGATTATCTCCCTAGGTACGCTAGGCATGTCGGAAGGCTTCCAAGCAAATATGTCCATGTTTGCCTGAGGAAGGTGACGAGCTCGTCTTTCTATTTGGGGTTGAGTCCGGTCCCGACAAGCATAGTCTTGGTAGGATCGAAAGAGTCTAGGGGGATCTTTTTTGTCTCTGAATCCGCTGAAATTCCTGACTTGGCTGCCTTTTTCGCCGGAACTTGGTCGTCCTCCTTTGAAGTTGTTGCTGCTAGTCAGATATTGTTTCGTCTGACTACTGCCTGGTGTGACTGGGCCAGCTCACAGCTCTCCTTGTTGCAGGTGAAGGCTTACTTAACATCGCTGCACAAAGAGAGTACTGCTGCTGGTCTGGACATCTTGAGCATCATGTATGTGTAATGGGGTACCACCATGAATTTGGCGAGTGCTAGTCGCCCGAGTATGGCATGGTAGGCGATCTCGAAGTTAACAACCTTGAAGCAGATGTTTTTTGTGCGAAAGTTTTCCCGCGTGCCAAAGGTTACTAGCAGAGTGATCTATCCGAGTGGAGTTAAAGAAAGGCTAGGGATTACCCCGTGGAAGGGAGCTGCATTTGGCCGCAACTCAGATCGAGGTATCTTCATCTCGTCAAGCGTTTTGGCAAATAGAATATTCAACGCACTTTCTCTGTCGATGAGAACTTCTTCAACTTAATGCTTCTAATAACTGGGTCTAGGATGAGTGGATAGCGTCCTGGATGCGTTACTCGGTCTTGGTGATCCGTGTGGTCAAACGTGATTGCCATCTTAGATCAGTGTAGATACTGGGGGGCATTAGTGGAGACTGAGTTCACTTCTCGAGCGGTTAGCTTCTCTTTATGCTTGGACTCGTATGCTGATGGCCCTCCGAATATGTGATTGAGCTTGGCCAGGGGATCTTGGTAGTCGTAGGCTGCGCCTAAGTCTAGCTTGGCTTTGTCTTTATGTTCACCGGATGATGATGTTTGCTTGGAAACAAACTTTTTGAGCATGAAGTAGTTCTTGGCCACGTGCTTCCTCTTTGGATGGAAAGGGCATGGCTTGCTCATAACTTTTTGGTAGTCGTTCATCCTTAGGGGTCGCGGTCGGTTGCATTCAACTATTGCCACAACATCTTTCGACTTGCGCTTGCGGTTCCCAGCCATGGATGGGGCCGCATCATTAGTATCCCGTCACTCTTTCTGCCGAGACTCTTTCTTGTCGTTGAGTGCTTCAGCGATGGCATCAACTGAGTCAGCGTATTTGTTTGCCATATCGAACAGAGCTTTGACTAAGTTGGGCGGCTTCTGAGTGAATTTTGCGATGAACGGGGAATCCTTGACTCCTTTTCGAAAGGTGGCATGACGACCTCGTCCTTGATTTTTTTGGGATTGAGTTCCTCTTCTTGGAGAATCGCTTGGTGAAATCAGGGAAGGACTTGTTTTTTCTTTGATGGCACTTGTACAGATTGTACTCGGAGGATGGCCTCTTGTAGGTTCCTTGGAAGTTAGCCACAAAGCATTCATAGAGTTCCCCCCAGGAGCCAATTAACCACCTGGGAAGCCCTATCAACCATGTTCGTGTGGAGTCAGCCAGGGTGACTGGTACGTAATTTGCCATGGCCTTGTGGTCGCTCCGGCTGCTCGGATCGCCAAGGTATACACATTTAACCAGGATTCCGGGTTGGTCTTGCCGTTGTACTTCTCTATTCCAGTCGGCTTGAAGCTAGATGGCCAGTCAACTTGTTGTAATTCATGAGTGAAGGCTGGAACTCCTTCATCCGAGTGAGGGTGCCGACTGCGACTGCGACGATGAAATCACTCGTGGTGGAGGCCGAAGCATTCGTGCTCATCTTCAAGTCAGTGACGTTCATCTTCCTGGTGTTCTCGGCATCGCGCATTATTGTCATGGCGGAGATCCAGTCGTAGTAGTCTCCCCTGGTTATCCCGGCGCTCATTGTGATGGTATCGCCGTCGATCGTCATTGTGGTGGGCGAGTGACGTGTGGTGGGACTCCGAGTGGTGCAAACCGGAGCCGACTGCTCGGCATCGCGCTGAAGTGGATGAAGTCGCAACATCCGAAGCTGTTTTGTTAGACGGTATATTCGTAACTCCATATTGTTGTTGTTATTGACAGGCTGCAGCGGTTATCATTGCTTTGATTCTTGCAATAGTCGGGGTAGCTTGGTGATCTGGCCCCAGCTGCAGGGTGTCCAATAGTGTAGTTGCCGCCACGACGTTCTGTTGTGGAGTAATGAAAACATCGTGGTTGCCTACTCTAGTCTGGAGGATTTCCTGTTGGGCAATCCACCCAGCCTTGAGCAAATTGTCATTACGGGCTTTGTGCTTGGCTTGTAAGCGTCGCACGTCTTCCTCCTGTTGCTCACGTAGTTGGCGAGCCTCTTCCTCTTGCTGATCGCATAGTCGGCATGCATCTTGCCCCGGGGTTAATCCCTTAGATGCCATAAAGACTTCGCGTGGTGGAGAAAAGCTCCCCGAGTTGCTGTCCGACTGGGAGTCAGACTCGGAGTAATTCAATGGTGTGATGACAACCCTACCCTCCCTGGATCCAATCCCAAGCGGCTCTAGGCCGTATCCGAGTCGAATTCCAGATGATTGGTTCTGCCGCATTGGACTTGAATTGAAGATATCCGCGGCGTTGTCGAGTCTGAGTGGGAAGTTGACGATCTCTTCTTCCCTTAGCCCAATCTCGACTGGCTCAGGGCCATGTCTTAGTTGAACATCAGGAAAAAGAGTTGTCCCTGAACTCGTAGATCTTGGATATTGCTGCAGCAAGTCACGGAAGATTGTCGTGGCGTTGAGTAAGCCGACTGGTGTTGGGTCGGCTTGGTCCCTGGCCGATTGGGTCAAAACCGAGTCGGTCACGGTGAGATTGCCGAGATTGTCGGCAATGAAGTTGAGGCTCCCGAAGCTGATTGCTTGCCCGGGGAAGAACTTGACGCCGTCGACTCTAGTGATCAGATTTAATAGGCTTGTTGACGATGATCTCGACGAAGCCCCTACCTGGCACACCAACTGTCGATGCTTTGTATTGGCAATAATTATATGGGGCTATTCGCAAGACCTAAACTTGATGTATGCAAAGGAACGCAAAACGAATTTATCATGATTCAGGCCCTCAAGATGAGGTAATACCCTATTTCTAGATGTTGTGTATTGCCTTCGAGGTTTTTCTGGTGAGATTGGTTATAGTGTATATTCTTTTGCCCCAAGGGGCTCCTTCCCTCCCCTTATGTACTGAGGAGACAAAGTTACAGCGTAGGAATCCCAGTTGGACTCAACCAAGGGGTTTTCTTCTAGGAACACATCGTATCCATCTAGGACTATATCCTTTCTCTTGTCATGCAGGATAACGTAAGCTGAGTTCTATTGTATCCCTAATTACATGATCAGGCCCACCCTCTACCCAAGTGGCCATATTGCTTTCCATGAGGTACTCGGGGCCCATGGCCTTCACAGCGATGAATGTTGTGAATTCATGTAATGATAAGATAGAGATGTCATTGAAATTGTGGCATTGTTGTTTAGGCCACATTTCTAGGGGGAGAATGGAGCGTCTCATTAAGGAAGATATACTCCTCCCCTTAGATTTCTCAGACTTAGATTAGTGTTTGGACTGTATTAAGGGAAAATTCGCTATGACAATTAAGAAGGGAGCCACTAGGAGTTCAGGTCCTTTAAAAATCATTTACACTGATATTTGTGGGCCATTCCCAGTGACATCAGTTGACGGTTTTGATTCGTTCATTACGTTCACATATGATTTTTCTAGTTATGGCTATGTTTACCCCATAAGCGATCATTCCAAATCATTTGAAAAATTTAAGATATTTAAGGCTGAAGTAGAAAATCAGCACAATACAAAAATTAAGGTAGTGAGGTCGGATTGTGGTGGTGAATACTATGGGAAACATGCTCCATTTGGGCAAATACCTGGTCCGTTTGCCTAATATGTTCAGCAACATTGGATAGTAGCCCAATATTCCATGTCTAGAGAACCTCAGCAGAATGGAGTGGCAGAGCGACGCAACCGCACACTTATGGATATGGTGCGGAGCATGCTTAGTCACTCTACTCTGATAAATAAGTTGTGGAGTGAAGCTCTTAAAACAGCTGCCCATATAATTAATAGAGTTCCTAGCAAATTAGTGCCTAAGATAACTTATGAATTATGGACCAGAAGAAATCCAACTCTTAAGTACTTATGTGTATGGGGCTATCATGCAGAAGCCAGAATTTTTAACCCACATTTGAAGAAATTAGATCCTAAGACTATGAGCCGTCACTTCATCAAATTTCCAAAAACATCTAAGGGATACCAATTTTATTGTCCAGACCATTTCACTAAGTTTATGGAAACAAAACAAGCTGTCTTCTTAGAAAATCAGGACCAGGGGAGCTCATAGGAAAGGAAAATTAATCTTGAGGAGATTCGGGCAAATGTTGCATTATTGGAAATCCAAGAGAATAATGCTCCCATTGTTTAGACTATGCCTCAGAATGTAGTACCATCAGGTGGTAATTCTGGGCCTGTTGGAAATGCACCTGTTGTTGAGGAAACTGATAATGAATCTCAACAAACTTAAGTAGCACAGAATGAAGAAGCTTCTTAAACGCAAGTGGTCAATAATGAAACTCAGCAATTAAGAAGATCACAGCGGGAAAGGAGGTATGTCATCCCTGATTATTATGAGGTCTACATGAGTGAAGACATTAGGAAGGTAGATGATCCTACCTCATTTAAGGAAGCTATGACTAGTAAGCACTCATCCAAGTGGCTTCAAGTCATGGAAGAGATCTATGGGTCATAATAGTTTCTAAGATCAAGTAGTAGGTCCTAATGGAGTCTGTCAGAGAATGGAACTCCAACCGTGGGGAGTCTGGGAACCCCCCTTTGAGGTTCGGCCAGGGGAGTTGTTCACAGGACGGCTTGCGGCGTCGGAGACGATGGCACGCAAGGGAGACAGGAGGAGTAGACAGGTTCGGGCCGCTCGGAGGCGTAATACCCTACTCCTATGTGTGTTTTGCAATGTGGGAGATGAATGTGGGCTGCTCTTACAAGGAACCCTTCTGCCTGGGAAGCTCTACCGGAAGCCGGACTCCTCCCCAAGCTGTCTAGACCAGCCCCCGTCCCCTGCTGTAGGCTCGGATCCTCCTTTTGTCGATCAAGGGGAGTCCACAGTGCCCAGTACATGGAGAGAGATTTTTTAGGTATGCTACGTCTTGTTGTGCACGTCCACGCCCGGCCGTCTGCTGAGCCGTGCCGGAGGCACGTCTCGTCATCGCCTCCCTCGGCAGCTGCGAGCGGCTAGTCCGTGAAGATGCTGTCGGCTCAGCCCGTCTGGTCGTCGCCTCCCTTGGCAGCTATGACGGCGCACGCCGTCGCTGCCAGGCCATGGAAAACCGAAGCCCTCTGACTGCATTGGGAGCAGGCCGACAGGGGGTCATAATGACGGTGCATGCATGTCCGACTGGGAGACAGGCGGGAGGCGCACCGTTGCCTCACCATTAATGCGGGTAGTTGGGGAGCTGATCCGCTCAAGCCGGCCTCATGCCCGGGGCGGAGAGCTCATCGAGCCCTCCGCGCACACGAGGCACCAAGACTGTGGGTCCCAGGCCCGGGGATGGCACCCGGGGATGGTGCACTCGGGCCCGGGCAGCGCCCAGGCCCCAAGCACTTAACGGGGTAACCAGTAGTAACCGGCCGCCACTTGTGCAGAATATGGGCCCCGGAGGAGCTGATGTGGCCGAAGATCCAAGCGTCCCTGGAGAATGTGGGACCCCCATTCCTGTTTCGCCGACAGTGGCCCCTGGGCCTGTTGCTCGACCGGGACTTAATCCGGGCAGGAACAGGACCATGTCTCGGGGAAACAAAAGGGCACGGGGCCCACCAGGTTTAACAGAAAACGAGACGAGGCCACCATAATCGCTCGGGATGGGACGAGACAAGAGGAGAGTTTCCACTTTCGGCCCGCAAATCGAGGGCCGTAGTGGGGGACTCAAAGCGGCGCTCCATGGGTTCTCCGAGGCTATAAGCAGCAGCGGGCAGCGGCTGGCTTCCCCCATTGCCAAGTTCGAATCGCCGCCGCTCCTGTTGCTCTTTGCATCCAGAGCCCAGGTCCCCCATTCGCACGCACTTCTCCTCGCTTTCTTCTTCCTTCAACCACTCTCGCCGCTGCATCCGCGATGCCACGCGCCGGCCACGGGGTAAGGCCGCTAGACGGCGGGGCGATCCCGCCATCGCGCGTGAATGACGATGCCGGGGCGGAGCGCGTGAAGAGGATGATGCCAACCACCACACAGTGGAGGGCGGCGATTGAGGTGCGCCCCGGCGAGTCAAAGCCGGCGCCGAAGGAGCCCAATGAAGTAGTGTACTTCGTTGATTACGCGGTTGGCGGGTTAGTTCCGCCGTTCTCTGACTTCTTCCTCCAGGTGCTGGAGACGTATTAGGTGCAGATGCTGCACTTGACCCCCAATGCCGTGATGGTGTTGGGGGTTTTCGCACATTTGTGCGAGATGTTTGTGGGCATCATGCCTTCGGTGGACCTTTTCCAGCGCTACTTCACCATGAAGAGCGCGCCGAAGAACAAGGCCGCCGATCTGCCTGAGCGGGTAGGCTGTGTGTACTTCCACGGCCGCCCCGGCGTCGAGTTTATCCCGATGGCGCTGAAGAACAAATGGGATTTGTGGCGCCAGAACTGGGTCTACATCGGCGTTGATGCCAACGACCGGCTTCGGTTCCCGGCCGAGGCGGCCCAGAAGGTGAAGAGCTGGACCGAGTCACCGTCGGAAGACGCGCGGTTAGCGCCAGTGTTGGCGCGCATCGCTGGCCTGGTGACGGCCGGGTTGAATGCGTATATGGTCATCGGCGATTTCCTCAGCCGACGACTAGCGCCGCTCAACAGGAGGTCCCGGGCCTGTTGGCTATACACCGGGCCCAAGGACATCACTAGGACCCACCCCAACGACCTAAGCGAGGCGGCGATGGGCCTGCTGATGGCGTCGGCGCTGAAAGGAGGGGGCGCGGCAGACCGCGCGCTCTCGGGCGGCGTGACGCCGCTTTGCACTAACCGCGGGCGGGCGAAGATCCAGAAGGATCTCCCGTGATTCGACGCCGTGGGCATCGTTGTCTCGCAGGTCACCCCCAAGATCGTCGAGGTACTAGACGCCTCAGAGGGAGAAGATGTGCTGGCCGAAGAGCCGGTATTGTCGAAGAAGGAGGGGAAGCGGCCGGCGGGGCCCGATTCAGGACTCGCGGCGACCAAAAAGGGGAAGACTGTCACCCCGGCGGCCGTTGTCCCGGCCGCTACCTCCCCGAGCCGCGCAGGCCCCGGGCAGACCGGGACCACTGTGGTGGTCACTGCTTGTGTGGTGCCAACAAACGCCGCTCGGGTCCTGTCTCCAGAGCCAGGGCCGGCTACCCGGGCCCCCCGGACCGGGTCAAAGGCGGTCCCAGACGTGGGGGGCAGCGAGACCCCCGCAGGCACGGGGGGCGACGTTGAGCCGGCGTCGGAAGGGCCAGAAGTTCCAGCCAGCATCACCATCCCGAACGCGTCGCTAGGGACGACGGGATTCCGCGGTGGCAGCCGGCCACTTTTGAGGCCCAAGCCGTGGAGCTTCAAGGGGCCCCAGGCTAGGTAAGCGCTTCGATCCCATTCGGTTCTTCTCGCTAGCACATTTCCTCTTGTGTTTCTCGACCTAGCTCTTATCTATCTGGTTTTGACCTTTATAGGAAGAGCCAGGGGCCGACGATGGCGCCGCCAGCCCTGGCCGTAGGCGGTACTGGGGACGCGCCGATGGCACCGCCGCATCCGGCCACGCCCTCGCCATCGCCGAGTGCGGTGGTGAATATGGAGGCCACGGCGGCCACGCCAGAGCGGGCCCTCGCGGAGCCGACTGAAGTCCCTGCTGCGGAGGGAGAAGGGGACGCCAGGGCCCAGCCGTCTCCCGCGAGGGGGGAGCAGGCCCTGGTCCTTTTTGCTGCCCAGCGACCGGGCGCAGCGCCCGGACGCGAGACGCTGCACACCGCGCTGGGGCAGCTAGTGATCGCCGCCGGCGAAGTATAGGTGGCAGCCCGTCGGGAGCAGCGCGAGTCCGCCTGGGTCCGGGCGGAACTTGAGAGCGGGTGAGCGGCGATCGCAGTGGCGATGGAGGGGCTCACCGCCCGTATGGTCACCACCGAAATCATCGTGGCGACCCGCCGGCAGGAGGTCGAGGCGGCGGAGGGGCGCATTGCCCAACTGGAGGCCGCTGCCGAGCTTGCCGTTGATGAGGCCTCCCGTGCCCTGTCCGAGATGGAGGTGCGGGAGAAGGAGATGTCCTCCCGGGAGGACTGCCTCCGGGGCAAAGAGGCCGGTCTCGCTGCCCGGGAGCGTGAGATCAGCACGCGGGAGGAAGCCGCGGTGATCAGCGAGGAGGCCGCCAAGCTTTCCAGCGCTATGGCCCAGGACGGCATGAGCCACCTCCTGAGCAAGGAGAAGAGGCCGGTGTCCTGGGAAGAAGACCTCGAAGAGCGGGAGGCCGACCACCGGCGCGAGGCAGAGCAAGCGAAGATGCTGGCCGCCGACGTGGAGGCCAAAGCCGAGGCTCTCGGGACGCGAGAGGCGATCCTAGAGGAGAAGGAGAACTCCCTGGCCCAGCGAGAGGCGGCGGTGAAGGCTGCCGAGGCCCGGCAGGCGGAGATGGAGGCCTCCCGTAAACGCGCGGCCGACTTCGAGGCCGTGGCGCGCGGGGCCGCCGTGCGGGCCACGTCAAGTGGCTCCCCGTCATTGGCAAGCGCGGCTAGCTCAGCCAAGAAGCTGGCCAGGGGCAGAGAAACGGCTGAGATTGGCGCAAAATAGCCTCGCCCTCCGGAAGGACCTCGACAGCGAGATCGCAGCCTGCCTGGGGCGGTACGGCTCCAGGGTCCGGGGGTGTCTCAAGCGCAACGGCATCCGGGCACCTCCGCGGAAGCCCGGGGGGCCCACCGGGGTCGATCAGGAGCTGGTGGTGTTCGGCGACTTGCTGCACATGCTTGACTTGCTCCCCCGGCGAATTCATGAGGTCCTAGAGAAGGAGGGAATAGAGCTCGCCACGCGGGTGGCGGAGTATGTCCTCGGGTGCTACCGGGCACGGGACGCGGAGTTCTCCCTGGCCCCGGTGCTGGAGGGATTCCCCGCCGAAAGGGAAGAAGAGGCTCGGAAGGCCGTGGCCGACGCCGCTGCGACGGTGGCCAGGTTCTTCGACCGGGGGGAGCACCTCGAGGATCCGGGGACCGACGAATCCGACGAAGAGGCCGGGCCCCTTCTAACGCCTCCCGGGGTCCCGTCCGAGGACGATGAGTGATCTTCCCCCGCGCGACGACGTCTCCGCTCCTCCGCGCATGCTTGCGCTTTGACTTCACCTATCTTGTACAAAGAAAAAACATTCGTATGTGTATATAACTATGTTTGTGTTTCCGTACCTTTGCCTATTGTACTGAAAGTTGCTTATATTCGGGGCCCCGCACCCCGGAGGCGCGGTGCTTGTAGTTGTCGTGGTGTTTTTCTTTTTCTTTCTGATTCCCCGGGCCTGAGAACACCGAGTACCCGGTGCCGTCCGGCTCCGAGCGCCAGCGGCCATGAACGGCCGTAGCACCTAAGTCTCTCTTCCGTGGCCTGGGGTAGCTGCCTGCCCTGGGAGCTCGGTCCCCGAGGGCAGCGAACGTGACAGTCGCTCGGCCTAGGGACCGGCCAGGGAACTCGGTCCCGGGAGGCGCGAGGAACTGGGCGCGAGACTCGCGGAGCGGTAAAGTCCATAGGTTCGACCCCTTCCGTCTTTTGGGTCCGGGGGCCCTCCGTGCCCCCGGGCGCCGTTGGCCCAGGGAGTGCAGCGAGGCCGCAGGAACAGACTGCTAGAAGGGAGAAAACACGAAAAAATGTCCCGCGTGGGTTAGGTACGGCCGTAGCACTAAGCTCGTGCCTCTTGACTCACCGGGAGCCTCTCGAGGACCGACCTCGACCGTGCCCGGGGTCGCCAGACAGCGAAGCGCCCGGCACCTTGGTGGTGGTCGGGGTGGAGCTGGCCTGGCCGGGCACCGCTGCCCGCCCCGGGAATCTAGGCTGGCCTGACAGGGGGCGCCGCCCGAGACCCTGGGGCATCAACAGCGTCCGGGGCGCGGTCCATGACCCGGCCATCAGGCCTCAGCAACCGGGGCAGCACTAACCCAGCGGCCCACGCGCGTGGCTTCGGCAAATTCCGCTTTGCCCCCGGGGCCGAGGAGAGCGAAACACGTGGCCATACAAACGGGGAAAGGATAGAAATTCGAGCAAAGTTCAAAGTTGAATAAGATTACGTATCTGGATGTTGAAAAGCATGGTGTGGCTACGCGAGCACGACCCCGGGGCCAGGAGCGCTGCCAGCCCCTGGGCCGAGAACTGCACCGAGAATGAGTCTGGGTGGGGCCCCTAGGCTGGGGCCTGAGCACCGTCCGGGCCCGGGAACGCCTTCCCCGGGCGTATTCACCTCGGGCCCCAGGTCCCGGGGACTTTTCCGGTCCCGGGGCACGTTACCGGGGCGCTAACCCAAGCACCCTACTCAAGCTTGCCGGGGAAAGGTCTAGTCTGCACATAGTGAATTGTGAGGGCATTTGGCTCGTTCCTTTGTCCATTCCATGCTACGAATCGTGGCGTCGACCACCTCCCGAAGGCGTCCTTGCGGTCACGACCGTGCGGAGGAAAAGATTACGCATAAGCATTTTGCCCCCTACCTCCGGAAAAAACCGAGCCCGAAGCTAGCCAACCGGGGCACCGGAGGCGCCAGGGCCCAGGGCGCCGCACAGAGGGGCGCCACCACAGCCCCGGGGGCTCGACAACGCCCCGGGCTTAGCACGTCGGGATTCGGTAGCTCGTTGGTAGGGAACTAATGATAATGCGCAAACCCCAACCGTCGTACGGGCGCGGCCTGATTATGCCCCCAGGGGGTGAGACTGCCACGAACGTAACACACGGAAAAAGACGAAAGGCACGAGACCGGGAAGGATATTAAAAAATGCTATATATGAAGGCGGATACATATGGGTGCCCCCGGCCAGTGCCGAGATTGGGAGAAAACCCAGCGCTGGCCCGAGCATCCCATAACTTACAGGATACGTTTATGGATAAAATTTGCGAAGATGCTCGACATTCCAGGGATTGGGAAGCGGGGTCCCATCCTCTTGGCCCAGTCTTACTGAGCCCGGTCGGGAGACACCGATCACCAGGCAGGGGCCTTCCCACATAGGGGAAAGTTTATTCCTTCCGGCACGTGTGAGGACACGGCGGAGGACTAAGTCCCCGACCTGGAGTGATCGGGACCGAACCTTACGCTAATGGTAGCGCTTAAGGCTTTGCTGGTACCAAGCAACACGGAGGGAGGAGTGCCGCCTTCGTTCCTCGAGGAAGTTGAGGTTGTCGTGCTGCAAGGCGTCGTGGTCGAGGCCATCACCGTAGTGTTGTACCCGGGGAGAGCCGAAGGTAAGTTCTGACGGCAGGACAGCTTCGGCTCCGTACACCAGGAAGAACAGGGTCTCCCCGGTCGCCTGGCTTGGCATGGTGCGATTCGCCCACAGGACCGCCGGAAGCTCGTCGATCCACTTGACACCATGCTTCTTAAGGTCGTTGTAGGATCTTGTCTTGAGGCCCTGTAGGATCTCGGCGTTCACCCGCTCAGCCTGCCCATTGCTGGTAGGGTGGGCAGGAGAGGCGAAGCAGAGCCTAATGCCGACATCGGAGCAGTATTCGCCGAAGAGCTCGTTCGTGAACTGCGTGCCGTTGTCGGTGATGATACGGTTGGGGATCCCGAAGCGGCAGGTGATTCCCCGAATAAACTTGAGCGCCGAATGCTTGTCGTTGTTTATTACAGGGAATGCCTCCGGCCACTTGGTGAATTTGTCGATGGCTACATACAGATGTTGATAGCCCCTGACTGCCCGAGGATATCGAGTCCCCAAACCGCGAAGGGCCAGGATAGGGGGATCACCTGGAGTGCCTGCGCCGACAGGTGGCTTTGCCTGGCATGGAACTGGCACGCGCGGCAGCACTGGACGAGGTCGAACGCATCTTGCAAAGCCGTGGGCCAATAAAATCCTTGCTGGAAAGCCTTTCTGACTAGGGATCGGAATGCGGCGTGACTACCACATTCCCCTTCATGAATATCGGCGAGGATCTTGATGCCGGAATCGCGCGGGATGCACTTGAGTAGGACGCCGTGGGCGCCACACCGGTAGAGGTCCCCATCTACCATGACGTAGCGCTTAGACAAGCGTGCCACCCTTTCGGCTTTCGCGTCATCTTTAGGGAGATGCGCTCGGAGAAGGTATGCCCGGATCTCGCCCATCTAGGAAGGCGCACTGGGTCCGGCCGCAAGGACCAAGTCCTGGGACTGGGCGTGCGTGTCTGTCTCGGGCCCGGTCTCAGGGGTGGCCCCCAAAATCCTGGACGAGGCTGCCGAGGGGGCCTCGAGGGCTTCCTGAAAAACTCCCGGGGGGACCAGCGCCCACGAGGACGCCAGTCTTGAGAGCTCGTCGGCGGTGAGGTTGCGACAGCGAGGGACGGGGCGAAGCCTGAGGTCGTCGAAACGACGCTCAAGCCTCCGCACTTCATCCACATACGCGGCCAATTGGGGGTCCAGGGTTTGGTACTCCTTGGACACCTGGTTGATGACGAGCTCGGAGTCGCCCTGCACGCACAACCGTCGCACCCCAAGGGCTATCGCTGCCCGGAGGCCGGCGAGGAGGCCCTCGTACTCGGCCATGTTGTTGGTGGCTTTGAAGTTGAGGTGGACGATGAAGCGGAACTCGTTCCCGGCAGGAGATACGAGGACGACCTCGGCCCCGATGCTGGGGCGAGAAGCCTGTCTGGCGTAGGAGCCGTCGAAGTTCATTGTCCAGTAGAGGCGCAGATCGGGCGCCAGCTCGGGGGCCGGGAATCCGGCGTCCAGCACAGGATCCGGCTCGGGCCCCGGCGTCCACTCCACCAGAATATCCACCAGGACTTGGCTTTTGATGGCGTGGCGCGCTTGGAAATAGAGGTCGAACTCAGCGAGCTCGACCGCCCACTTGGCAACACGGCCTGTTCCCTCCCGGTTATGCAATATCTACCCGAGGGGGAAGGACGTGACCACGGATACCTTGTGCGCCTGGAAGTAGTGGCGAAGCTTCCTGGACACGATGAGGACCGCGTAGAGCATCTTTTGCACCTGGGGATAGCACGATTTGGCATCGCGGAGTACCTCGCTGATGAAGTACACCGGCTTCTGCTGCGTGCCCCCTGATCCCGGCCTGACAGGGGCCGGGGGCACAGGCTCACCTCCCCCGGGATGGAGCGAGCTCTCATGGCCGGGGACAGGTATGTGCCCGGGAACCGGGGGCCCGGGCTAGGATATGAAATGAATCGGGACGACTTCCCCGGACCCACTCTCGCCAAGGCGATGCTGTCCGGGTAATCGCGCCCCGTCTGGTCGTGAAGGTGTTGAGGTTGTACCAGGTGCCACGTTCCTAGGCCCGCACTCGCCTTGGCGAGGTTGCCCTGGTTCGGGCTCCCCGGAGTCGGGCCCGGGTGACAGGTCCCAGGCCGCGCGTTTGTCGGGCGAGGGGCACTCGACGACGAGTGCCGCGCTCACCACTTGCGGGGTTGCCGCTATGTAGAGCAGCAAGGGCTTGTCTTGTGCCGGTGCCATGAGGACAGGGGGCGTAGTGAGGTACCTCTTGAGCTCGTCGAGGGCTTGATTGGCCTCATCCGTCTAAGTGAACTGCCCGGTCTTCTTGAGAAGTTTGAAGAGGGGGAGTGCATGTTCCCCTAGCCTGGAGATGAAGCGACCTAACACGGCCACACACCCGGTCAGCTTCTGGGCCTCCCGGAGCCGCGCCGAGGGGCGCATGCGATCGATGGCCACTATCTTTTCCGGGTTCGCCTCAATGCCACGGCTGGACATGAGGAACCCGAGGAGCTTGCCGGCCGGGACCCCGAAGACGCACTTGTCCGGGTTCAGCTTCATCCTCATGGACCGAAGGTTGCTGAACGTCTCGGCCAAGTCATGGAGCAAAGTGGCGCGGGCGCACGACTTCAGCACCAAATCGTCGACGTAGGCCTCCATGTTGCGACCTAGCTGCGATTCAAACATTATACGGACAGCGCGCTGAAATGTGGAACAAGCATTCTTTAACCCAAAAGGCATGCAAACATAACAGTAAGCCCCCTGAGGGGTAATGAAGGAAGTTTTTTCTTCATCCTCCTCCGCCATCCGGATCTGATGATAACCTGAGTAAGCATCTAGAAAACACAAAAGGTCGCACCCCGCGGTGGAGTCAACTATCTAGTCTATGCGGGGCAGAGGGAACGAATCTTTGGGGCAAGCCTTATTGAGGTCGGTGTAGTCTATGCACATGCGCAGCTTTCCGTTAGACTTGGGGACGACGACCGGGTTGGCCAGCCACTCCGGGTAGACGACCTCGCGGATGAAGCCGGCAGCGAGAAGCTTGTCGATCTCCTCGCGGATGAAGGCTTGGCGCTCCGGGGCCTGCCGTCGTACCTTCTGCTGCACTGGGCACGAGCCCGCGCGGACGGCCAAGCGGTGCTCAATCACCCCCCTGGGGACCCCGGGCATGTCCGACGGTTGCCAGGCGAAAACGTCGGAGTTAGCCTGAAGGAAGGTGATGAGCGCGCTTTCCTATTTGTCGTCCAGTGAACCGCCAATTTTGACGGTCCGGGAGGGGTCATCGCCGAGGACGACCTCCTTGACTAGCTCCGCGTCGGTGGCGACGACGTGCGGCTTGGGGGCACAGGGAAGCGAGGGCCCCGCGCCGCCCGCCGCGCCGGGAATTGCAGGGGTGATGTCGGCCGCACGCTGCTCGGCGCACGAGAGGGCGGCCTTCACGTCCCCGAGGACTGTGATCGGGCCCAAGGGGCCCGGGAGCTTCATGGTTAGGTACGCATAGTGCGTAACCGCCATGAATTTCACCAACGCGGGGTGCCCGAGGACCGCGTTGTAGGGAAGGTTGCACTCGGCGACGTCGAAGACGATGTGCTCGGTGCGGAAGTTGCCGCAGTCACCGAAGGTGACGGGCAACGAGACCTGGCCGAGAGGCCAAGTGAGGCCCTTCGTAATCCCAATGATGGGCAACGAGGGTGCAAGGTTCGTCCCCGGGGCCTTGATATTCTCAAAGACCTCGGGGGAAAGGATGTTGAGGGCGGCGCCCCCGTCGACGAGGACGCGGCCCACCTTGACGTTGCATATGGTGGGGGAGACAGCCAGGGCGAGCTGCCCCTCCCTAGGTATCCGGGCCGTATGGTCCGTGGGGCCGAAGGTGATCGGAGTGTCCGACCACTTCAGCTTCCGGGACGCCGCTTGGCCCGGGGTCACGGCCAACAGCTCGCGCTTCATGGCTTTGAAGCCACGGCGCGAGGAGTGGGCGTGCGCCCCGCCGTCGAGGATGGCGAGGACATTCTCGGGTTCTTGGAACTTGAGTGGCGGCTCCGAATCGGGGGCGGGCCCCGCCTGGTGCCGCTCCTGCTGACACTTCTTGACACGCTCAGCCAAGTTTTGGACGGCGCGGCACTCCGTGAGGTCGTGACGGTCCGTCTCATGGACAGAGCACCACTTCCGGCCCGAAGCCAATGGCGGCGGCACACGTGCGGCCTTCTGCCTCTTGCCGCCGTTGTCGTCTTGGCGGGCGACGTCACCCCGGGGGCCGCCAGTTGCCGCCAAAGCGAAGTTCTCGGCAACCTCCTTGCCCTTCTGGCGCTTCCTCCTGTTCTGCCGTGCCGCGGAGCGTGAGGACTCGCCATCCTCTCTAGGGCCCTGGTCAGGGGCCCCAGGGCGTGGCTTGTTCCACACCCGGGCCTCCTCCTTGCGGGCACAGAGGTCGGCGAGGCTGAACAGCTCAACCGCGGTCTGGACGTCGTGGGTGCCTAGCTTCTCGAGCATGCGCTTGTCGCGCACACCTGAGCGAAATGCGTGGATAACTGCGTGAGGAGCGATGTGGGGGATAGTGTTACGGACCTGGCTGAAGCGCTGCAGAAAGTGCCTCAGTGACTCGTCCCTGCCCTGACGTAGGGCGTGGAGGTCCGCCTTGGTTCCAGGGCGTGGGAAGGTGCCCTGGAAGTTTGCCATGAATTGGTGGCAGAGATTCTCCCACGAGTAGATCGACCCCTCGGGGAGGTTCATCATCCAGGAGCGAGCCTGGGCCTTGAGGGCGATGGGAAAGTAGTTCGCCATCACCTTCTTGTCGCCGCCAGCTGCCTGGATGGCGGTGGTGTAGATCTACAAGTACTCCGTGGGGTCGACGGAGCCATCGTATTTCTCTGGCAAGTTGGGCCGAAACTTGGCTGGCCAGCGCACCTGCCGGAGGCCTGGGGAGAGCGCCAGGCAACCCGAGCCGCCGTACTGAGCAAGCTCGGGCGATGGATGACGGTTTCCCGTCGGTGGGTTGGAGCTGGAGGCCTGGGCCTCGGAACGCCTGGCGGCGTCCACGCGCCGCTCGCGCTGTCGCTCCAATGTGACCCGGGCGTCCTCATGAGTCCGCATCCCGTTTAGCCGGTTACGGAGGTCGCCCGTGCCGTTCTTGGTCCCAGGCGTGGCGCGAGGCGCCGCGCCCTGGGCTTGATTCTGGTTCGGGGCAGTGGGCCGGCTCGCGCTAGAAGTCACGCGGTCGGCGCTCCCAGCCCTTGCACGGCTGTCGGCGGCGACCCGGCGATGGGCCGCGCCTACCAGGTCAGCGACCTCGCTAAGCCAGCGCCGCTCCCGGCCTCCACCCCCGGTAAATGCCGGGGGGTGGCGCAAGAGGGCTTCTACCGCCAAGAGGGCCCCCTGCGGTGTCGCTGACTAAAAGTTGAGGCCATGGCGCGCCGTGGAGCGGCGCCTCCGTTCGCACCTTATGGATGAGGCCACGGCAGACCCGGCGGGGCACTTGCCGGCCCCCTCCGCAAGGGAAGGGGCCGAGGCCGCACAACCAGGCCGCCGTGGGGCGAGCTCGGCCCGCTGGGCACGCGCCGCGCACCCCCAGGAAGATGAGGAGGGGGAACGTGGCGGGCTCGCCACAGGGCTAACGTTGCCCAGCGGGGTGAAGCCGCTGGACTCCTCGTCGGAGTCCCGCGGACGATGACCTCCTGCCATGTAGTGTGTCGGCGTTGGGGACGCCGGCGTATCGCCTGGAAGAGAAACTCCCCCTACCTGGCGCGCCAGCTGTCGGAGAATGGAACTCCAACCGCGGGGAGTCTGGGAACCCCCCTTTGAGGTTCGGCCAGGGGAGTTGTTCACAGGACAGCTTGCGGTGTCGGAGACGATGGCACGCAAGGGAGACAGGAGGAGTAGACAGGTTCGGGCCCCTCAGAGGCGTAATACCCTACTCTCCTGTGTGTGTTTTGCTATGTGGGAGATGAATGTGGGCTGCTCTTACAAGGAATCCTTATGCCTGGGGAGCTCTACCGGAAGCCGGACTCCTCCCCAAGCTGTCTAGACCAGCCCCCGTCCCCTGCTGTAGGCTCGGATCCTCCTTTTATCGATCAAGGGGAGTCCACAGTGCCCAGTACATGGAGAGAGATTTTTTAGGTATGCTACGTCTTGTCGTGCACGTCCGCGCCCGGCCGTCTGCTGAGCTACGCCGGAGGCGCGTCTCGTCGTCGCCTCCCTCGGGAGCTGCGGGCAGCTAGTCCATGAAGATGCTGTCGGCTCAGCCCGTCTAGTCGTCGCCTCCCTCGGCAGCTGTGACGGCGCACGCCGTTGCTGCCAGGCCGTGGAAAACCGAAGCCCTCTGACTGCATTGGGAGCAGGCCGACAGGGGGTCATAATGACGGTGCACGCATGTCCGACCGGGAGACAGGCGGGAGGCGCACCGTCGCCTCACCATTAATGCGGGTAGTTGGGGAGCTGATCCGCTCAAGCCGGCCTCGTGCCTGGGGCGGAGAGCTCATCGAGCCCTCCGCGCGCACGAGGCACCGAGACTGTGGGTCCCGGGCCCGGGGGCGGCACCCAGGGATGGTGCACCTGGGCCCGGGCAGCGCCCAGTCCCCAAGCACTTAACGGGGTAACCAGTAGTAACCGGCCGCCACTTGTGCAGAATATGGGCCCCGGAGGAGCTGATGTGGCCGAAGATCCAAGCGTCCCTGGAGAATGTGGGACCCCCATTCCCGTTTCGCCGACAGAGTCAAAACAGTAGGCTGTAAATAGATCTACAAAACTAAGCTGGACTCCAAAGGGAATGTCAAACGGTTCAAGACAAGACTTGTAGCAAAGGGTTTTTCACAAAGAGAAGGAATTGGTTATAACGATACTTTTTCTCCTGTCTCTAAGAAAGACTCATTCAGAATTGTCATGGCCTTAGTTGTACATTATGACTTAGAGCTCCATCAGATGGATATAAAAATAGCTTTCTTAAATGGTGATTTAAATGAAAATTTTTACATGACACATCCGGAAGGTTTTGTTGTGAAAGGAAAGGAACATTTAGCTTGCAAACTTAAGAAATCTAATATGGACTTAAGCAGGCGTCTAGACAATGGAATCTGAAATTTGATGAAATCATCAAGAAGTTCAGATTTAAGGAAAATGAGGTAGACAACTGCATTTATGTTAAGATTAAGAGTGAAAAGTTTATAATACTGGTACTCTATGTGGGTGATATTTTACTATCTAGCAGTGATAAGAATCTATTGCGAGAAACTAAGGAATTCTTGTCATCCAAATTCGATATGAAAGATCTTGGTGATGCATCTTTTGTTTTAGGCATCAAACACTAAGATAGGTTTAAAGGAGTACTAAGATTATCTCATAATGCATACATCAACAGAGTGTTAGAAAAATACAAGATGCTCTGTATTGCCTACTCCAATAATGAAGGGCGATAAATTTGGATCATACCAAAGTCCGAAGAATCAGTTAGAAATAGATATCATGAAAACGTTACCATATGCTTCAGTAATCGCAAGTTTAATATACGCTCAACTCTGTACGCGACCAGACTTAGCATTCATTATCGGGATGCTTGGCAGATACCTTTCCAATCCAGGATTAGACTACTGGAAGGCAGTTAAAAAAGTCTTATGTTATTTGCAAGGAACTAAGGATTATATGCTTACATACAGAAGGTCTGAAAAGCTTGAAATTTTAGGCTACTCAAACGCACGCAAATTTTGCAGGGCGTGTAGATACTAAGAAATCCACCTCAGGTTATATCTTCATCCTGACAAGAGGAGCAATTTTATGGAAAAGCTCCAAACAAACTTTGACTGCATCGTCGGCAATGCAGGTAGAATTTGTGGCATGTTATCACGCTACGGGGCAGGCAATATGGCTCAGAAATTTTATCCCGCGATTGAAAGTGGTAGACAACATTGATAAACCACTTACCATATACTCTGACAATGAGGCCTTAGTTGCACATTATGACTTAGAGCTCCATTAGAAGCCGCACTTTTCTATTAAACACATTGACATTAAGTATCATGTTGTAAAAGATAGAGTCCAGGATCAGACTATTCAGATTAAGTATATCAGTACTAAGTTTATGCTCGTGGATCTGCTTACCAAAGGCTTATCTTCCAATTTATTTAAGGATCATATTGCTAGCATGGAAATAAGTAATTTCCTTGACTAAAATCCTAGATAAAAGGGGGCATAAGGTTCAATCAACATCTCGTTAAGATAAGTTAGGAGTTTATCTGAGTACCGCAGTAAACTATAAATCTTGTTGTCTCAATGAAGTTCAATGTCGTTATGACACATTGCCTTGGGAAGCTGTTTTACTTAGTGCACTCATCAGTTAGGCTCATGATCAAGGGGAGAATATTGGTTAATTATTTTGGCTAACTACCGAAACAAATAAAGGGAAAAAGGAGACTATCCACCAGTTTGCCTCTCCCACAAGAAAACAAAAATTAGAGATAAGGATTTTGTTTGATCGGTAAAAAATCCGATAAGATTCGGTTTTAGCATCCGAGCCCCACCAGTGCTTATATAAGAGAGGAACGAGAGGAGGAATCGTGTGCTATTTCTATCTCCTGTAAACCCTAAACCCCAATAGCCCTATCATAAGGCGCACTGGTAGGGGTTCGTAGTGCAAAACCCTGGGCTGACAATTTCAAAGCAAAAGAAGAAGCAAAGAGAAGGAAGAAGACAATGGTATTACAATCAACCGGTTAGTTTTCAAATTCCGTATTTGGGTGAATGTGTTAGGCTAAGCAAATCAGTGGATATAAATTTCTTGTATCAGTATACATAAGATTCAACAAGGAACAGCCTACGCCATACTGTGCCAGCACCAAAAGAGAGCTCAAAGAATACATGATATATGGGGAGATATCAGAGAGTTGACAATGTGAGCAAGCTAGTTCTACCATTTCCTCTATCTACCGAGTGCAAAAACCCTACTTGGTTCATCACATATTACAGAAAAAATTGATGATGATGATGTGTACGGGAGTTAGGGGGAATTCAAATCTCTGTCCATGAAATGCAGTAGTGAGAGCGGAAGATTTCTTTTTCTTTTTCCATGCATTTCACAGAGATAGGATAGTTGCTGCAGAATATGCTATGGGCAGGATAGAAAGCAGAGGTGACACAGGCTACCCTGTAGCATTGGCTACAAAGCGATTCATAGCGGTTATGCTGTATGGTTCCAGTCAGCTAGCTCGGTTGAACGGAACACCAATTAGTACTCATGTAATGCAAGATCTTGTTCAGAAAATGTTCGGCTAGCCAGGTGTTGATTGTACCCTGCTATGCATAAACAACATTGGCCTGTACATAAAAGTTTTATGGTAGGACATGCTTTTGAGCCATGCATTGTGCTTTCTTCTCACCATGCAAAACAGACGAAGGCATGTAAAGAAAAATTATGCAGACAGTGAGGAGAGGAGATCAACAGGCATGAGCATTTCTATGGTGCTCCATCTACTCTCTCGAGGAAAAATTTCATACAAAATCCTAATGGTATATTTTATTTAATGAAAATGTTCGCTATTTCTTAGTAAATTAAAGCCATAAAAGTAAAGTAGTGACGGTATAATTATCCTTCCAAATAGTCCACGGTTGTTGGACATACTAAGGAGGCAACTTTTAACTAAAAATGGGTTTCCTACATGCATCATCGAATTTTGATATTTGATTTGGTATATTTGAAGTTCTGCAGTCTTAAAACTAAACTAAACAGTGCAATTACAGTTTCTTTTGCAAACTGGTACGTAACAAATCATCTCTTAATCCATCTGTAGTTCCATACTCGCATCTGTAGTTGCATCTCTTTGATCCACAAAAGCATAGAAATAGCTAGCTATAGTTGGGGCGCACAGTGATCAGGATAAACTCATCAAAGACTACAACTAAGTGGCAATCCGAGCAAATAATCTTATTTCGTATTGTCTTATAGTGCGTTTGCAAAGCGTACTTACTCTATATATGTGGCTCTGCTGCCACAGTTTGTATCTCAGCATTCGGGCCCCCCTTCACTTGCAAATCCGAGCGGTGCATGTCACATTGGCAACATTCATTGGTGGTTCATGTTTTGGATCTTGCTGTATCGCATCCGTTAGGCCCTGTTCTAATCAAAAGGTTGGGTGTAAAAACGCTCTCTTTTTGATGAGTATGTTTTCCGAATTGCTAAACGGTATATTTTTTTAAAAAAATTATATATAGAAGTTATTTAAAAAATTTATATTAATCTATTTTTTAAGTTTGCAATAGCTAATATTTAATTAATTATACGCTAATAAGTCATCTCATTTTACATCATCTTTCTTTTCACGCTCTCCCTCATCTTTAAACTAAGCAAAGGACATATCAGTTAATGCTATCAACTCTAAAGAGAGAGCATAGAGCTTGAGTGTGGCTTCACGCAAATATCTGAACTCCTACCTCTCATGCCAATGACGATCTTTTGACTACAGTGTACATCAAGCATTACAGAGTTTCGCTTGCAGCTAGAGTACCATCCTTGTATTGCTAGCATTGGTTGCCATCTCATGGTCCATGGTTTCTTCTGAGCTGCTACCAGCCTTTTATGGGCTTGGTGGTTCGATCCTGCACCTACAAAATGAACAGGAACGAAGCACATGCTTGTGTACCATTCACACATAACTGCATATAAGGGGAAAAGATGTCTAGTTTGCTGCATTAAAGCCGTGATACTCTGCTAACCGGCCACCATTTCTATCAAGACAAAATAGTGAAAATATTCAATTTCTTTTGCCAGAAATTAGTTCTCTTGAATAATAAATTTGGGAATATTGTTCTGTGGTTAAATATATAAACAGTCGGAACTATAGTATAAATAAAACCGTCCTATGGAATTTACAAAGTTGAGAGAAAGATACTGGTGTTTGTGAGTTTTCTCGATTTGCCTGGTCTTTAGACACAGAGAGGTTAACATATGTCGTCTCCAATTTTACGTTTTAAGTTTATATCTTTTAGGTATAATATACTAGTAGTATATACTGTATAAATGATCGAATGGTGTAGATTGATTTATCAACCCACTTAAATAAATTACAGCATAAATTTAATGTAACATACCCGAATTTCAAATTTTAAAAAATTCGACTGAAACAAATTAATAAAAAGCCCTCGAAGATAAAATATTATATTTTTTCTGTATGGAATCGGAATATGTGGTAGATTGACTAGAGTTGATTTAAAAAGGGTACAGTAAAACTTTTTATAGTTAAGTTTTAGGCTAAAAACTTACCCTAGGTCAAAGTATGAAAAATAAAAGAATACAAAATACGGCTCGAAAATCCATAGTGCAAATCCCTTCCTTGGGTCAAATGGAAATGGAAGTAATTCATCCAATTATGCATAAGAATTATTGATCGAGTTAAAATGCTTTAGGGTTTTGCACAAAGAAATTTTAAGAATTAATTTATGAAAACTGGGAAGTGCAACACACCTAAAAGGGTATAAATAAAAGTTATGACATAAAAATGTGGAGATAAATAAAATCATCATCATTTCATGTGAATTGCTTTATTTTATTGTTTTTGGCTCTTAAAGTGCATTTCCATAATAGGGTGCATATGCATTTGAATAGACTAGATAAATCCTAAAAAATTGGTTTAACATAAAATCATGGAAAAATTCTTATAAGCGCTATACAACACATTTACTGTACTGTAAATTTTACATGATTTTATTGCTTCAATAAGTACTACAATAAAATCTTTCCAATCAGCAAAACTAGAAAAACAACTAAAATAAATTGCTTACTTGTTATTTTCACCAAATAAAAATCAAAATTATTGTTACAGTGCTTTTTGGCCATAATGTGTACCAAGATGTATCCTACAACCAGAAAATTTGGCCTAACTTAATTCTCATAGAAACCACATAAAATCATAGGTACAAAACAATAGGGAATAAAATGACTGCAGAAAACTGTGTCAAAATGTCCATTTCATCTTTTTTTCTATATTAAAAATATAAGGCTTTTAGCTTTGAGACTTTGCATGTTAGTAAACCATATAACAGCTATTCACATAAAATTTTCCAACCCTATAAAATATCTGTAAAGCGGTGAGAACGCTAATGCAAGATAGCCAGCTAGCACAGCTTCCTATACTTAGTCCTTAGACAATTCCTCTCTCTCTTACACTGCCATGTGGGACCGATAAGACCCTTGTATCCACCTGTCAACTGAGGACACCGCCCCAGCTCGCCCTCCACTCAGGAATGCACGACACCTGCCCTACACGCGTCGGCGCCACCAATTGCCACCTTGGTCGTTGACCTCCACGCAAACTCCACCATTTGTGATAACACTTTGCCATTAGCACCTCCTCCTCAGCCTAATCGCATTCCACAGTGAAACCACAGGATTCCACCTCGGAATAGCCGGCAACAGCTTCACCTTCTCCGACGTCGGCAAGTGTTCGACCGCCATTGCCACCGCTCGGGTGAGCTTCGCCGTAGCTCAAGCCCGGGAACGTAATACCCTCTCTGTGCCTAATCCATTTCCCTACTTGGCATCCCTAGTTGCGCAAAGCAAAGGAGTTGCATCGTTGCCATTGCACGTGATCTCGGCCCCGGCGACCACCATCTTGTTCGCGCATAGCCATTCTGGCCGCCTCAGAGAAGTCCCGGCCAAGCCCTCGTGTCACCAGATTCCCCTCAACCTCCATAGCCAAACGCCCAAGGAAGCCCCAAGAATTGAGCCCTGATGGAGGAGATCAACCGTCGTCTTCCCCAACTCCGGTCGAAGACCTTGCCATCGATTCCATCGCCCTCGGTAGGTTATAGTTCGATTCCTTGCATAGGGACCATCCCTAGTAGAGTTCTAAAACGATGGATATCTTCCCTTGGCAGCTTATCACCGGAGCAAGCCGCTACCGTGAGCCAAGAAGTTTCCGCCCCTGCCGAGAAGTCTTCGACCTTGCCGCTGCTGTACTGACCCCGCTGGACCCCGTGCGATCTTCAGTGTGCATCCTAGAAGCATTAGGACACCCACGCATGCATCCATTTAGACCAAATTAAACCGTAGCTCCACTTTCATCTATAGCCCGAATTGCACCGCCGCTCATGCCGCTACTGCCACCAGCTCCGTCCACCTCTAGCAATGATATGAGCACCTATGGATCTGCCTCGAGCTTATCTACAACTTTGATTTGGGCTGCGACCCCATCCTTGCCGCCATTCGCCACCGGCGAGGCCAAACATGGCCACTGGCCATGGCTGCCCTGTTCTGGCTTGGTGCAGGGACCTCCCCAGTGAATTCGACAAACTGTAAGGTATAAACTGTACGATTGTCTACTCACTAACATTGGGCCTAGGACTAATATGTGATTACCTAATAAAATGAAGGACTCTTAATGAAAATTGTTTTCCGCACGTGCAAGGACCCCGGTTGGTTTCTGTGCATTCCGTGGGTTTTATGTAAATTTGTCTCACTTACATGTGGACCCATGTATAATTAAAATCTGGAAAAATATAAAGAGAATGTTTAAAGCATTATTTGTTGGACCCAAGATTTGACAAACTTGTAAACTCCATAGAAAATTCATATTAACTCCAAATTGAATGAATAAAATTTGATAGAATCAGAAAATTATGCACTTTATTTCTATAGGCTAAGATATGGAAAATCTAGTACTTAACATACCTTAAAAATGATATAATAGGTAAATGTCTATAAACACTTTTTAAAAATTTAGAATTAATTCACCTTAAACTTCAATTTTGGTAAATCTAGATTTGATAAAATCACAAAGTGTTGCACTTTATTGTTGTAAACTGAAACTTGATAAAACTTGTACAAAAGACACTTTCATGAATTGGGTAATAGATAAATACTTTAATTAGTGTATAGAATATGTAATAACATCTAAAATTCATAGGTAATTCATATTAGCTCCAAATGAGATGAATCCAATTTTGTTATCTTCATAATATTTTGCTCTTTAATTCTGTAAACAGAGGATTAACTAAAATTAGTACATAAAACACCTTTAGGATTTGGGCCATAGATAAGTGTTTTGTAAAGAATATAAAATGTACAAGAATTTCTAAAATCCTAAGGAATTTATCTTAACTCCAATTAAGATAAACTAAATAGCAGTAGATTCACACCACACCTCTCTTAAATCTCATAAGATTAGAATTCATAAAACATAGTCCTAAGGTACATGAAAAATAGAATACACATATAAACATCGTATACAAGCCTAGGATTTACAAAATTCATATCTCCTAAATAAGAGTTGATAAAAAGGAAGTTTCTTCACTAAAAATTCATCTAGGACCAGTACCAACCATTTGCATAGGTTCCATACACTTTAGAGTAACTTAAACATTTAATGGTATTTCATAGTTAGATGTATTCACGTATAAAAGTTCTAAATACAATCTCTCACATGCTAAATACTAAATTAAAACTTCATTCACCACACTTCTTGAAAAAGAGTATTCTTTAATGCTATAAGGAAGAATTTGACAAAACTACCTCCTAAAGAATTTTTTAAAATGTGGAATTGGTAGTTATAACCTATTTATTGCATAATCGACCTTGCAAAATTGTAATCCTTGCTGATTGTAACCGTAGACTTGGAGGTGCTCTTTTGCACGGTGATTTCATGCTGCAGCCGACGTGGCGAAGCTTGGGGCAGCAGATCTGACCCTGTGCAATCTTGAGATGGCGCAACTCCTCCTCCATGGCATCCAACTCCTTCTTGAGCTTCAAATTCTCCTAGCGTACCTCTAGGATCTTCATGTTGCTCTGCACCATCCCCCGGCGCACAAGCTGGTGGAAGTCGACACGGGTGGTGTCGTAGGCTACCACCATCCGTGCCAAATGCACGACGGTGGTGTCATCCACCCTGTCGGTGCCTCTGAAGCTGGATGTAATGCCCTGCTTTCAGCGAGACGTTAAACTATATTCTACTAAAATCTACCTGTGAAAAATTTGATTCTTGGGCGCTGTGTTGTATGTCATGTCTGGATCTTAGTCTGTCTCTCTGCCCTTGATCTCGAAACCCGACCTCTCAAAAACCTTAGTTCCAAAATAATCTCTTCGAGTTTGAACCGCCGCATTCGAGATCTCCCCAAAACCCTGACGACAAAATTCCCTCAATTTCTCCCTTGAGCAATCACCGCTTTGATATCCGAACCGATGTTCCAAAATTTCCGTTTCGATATCTGTTCTGAAGATCCGAATCAGGAACCCTAAATAACCCCTTTGGAATCCTCCCTGTAAATTCCCTTATTTTCTCTCTCCCTTGAATCCCTAAATAAAATCCTAGATTTGGATATACAACATGGAATCAACCTCTACTCGACGATCCCACCAGTATGTATATATATATATGTGCATTCATATATATATGTAAGTATATGTATACATGCAAATATACATACATGTATCAACCCTCCCACACAGCTCCACCAACATATGTATATATATATACCTCTATATATATAAATATATACATAAACCCCCATAAACGATGTTGGTGGGGAATATATATATATATATATATATATATATATATATATATATATATATATAACCACCCATATAAGCCTTGCCTCCATCCTCAACTTCTTGAGAAATTCCCAAATCCCCTGGAGCACCTGCAAATTCAAAATAAATTGAAACCCCTCCCTGGAATCTCCCTGCAAAATCCTCGGAAAAGCTCTAAAGCAAAAATCCCCTCCAAATATTCAAATTATCCTTTGGAACATACCCCCTATATTCCTTGGATTTCCTTGTGTTCAAATATAAATTTTTGAAATCAAATCCCCTTTGAAAGCCTCCAAAATTCCTCCCAAAACATTTCCCTAGAAAAAGAAAAGAGTTACTATGTTCCTTGGGCCTCAATTTCCCTCCCTGTGCGGCCCACGGCCCAGCAACACGCAGCCGAGCGCGCCAACCGCCGCGGCCATCAGATCTGCGCCACGTGGCTAGCACACCGTGTGTAGCCGCCCGATCTCCTAGACCGCTCCTGCTCACCCGTGCGCGCTCGCCCCGCGCCGAGCATCATGCCCCACGCCGTCGATCTCCCCGCTCCGCGCACAACCGCACGTGAGCCGTGCCGAGGCACTGGATGCACACCGCGTGTCCCCCGCGTGCCCACCGCATCGCCCGATCTCCGCAACACGCCATGCGCGGACCGCCACGCGCCTCTAATTGCCGCCACGTGCCTCCCTACCCGCCACTGTGTTTCTTCTTCTACCTCCGTCGCCTCTCCGTTTTTCCCGTCCTCGCACGCGAGCTGTTCGGGCAAATGACCGAGCACCGCGCCGCACAAGTCCCTACCACCCAACGTCACCTCGGCCCCACTGGCTCCACTAGCCGCCATGGCTCAGACAGCCACGGCTACCACCACCTCCTCACTCTTTTCTCTGCTTTTTCCCCTCCCTCTTCCTTCCTTTTGACCAAGCTCCACGACAGCATGGTCCCCATGGCGCTCTCTCTCTCTTGTCATCCCGCCGAACCAAAAACTTCCGTGACCACGCAGCCCACGCACGAGGTCCAAACTACGCCCTCCAATGCACCGCCTCTACGCGTGCGACCAATCTTCGCCGTCGACCGAAATTCCGCCGCGTGAAAACTATCCTGCCACGGCGCCAATTTATCTCCCGCCTCCCTCTCCTCCTCCTTTCCATGATTGGGCCTCAATCATTGATGCCACCTCTCCTCACCCCTATAAAATCCCCCTCCGAGGCCTTCTCCTCCCTCCTTCGCTTCGGACCCTAAGCTTCGGACCCTGATCCATGGAGCTCGGCCATCATCGTCGTCGACCGCCTCGGGCATCTCCCCTCAAGCCGCGGTGAACGCCACCCCCCTCTGGCTTCATCCCTCACCCGGTTCCCGTGCGACCCGAGGACGAGGCGCTCTCGAAAAGCCATCGAGCTACCTTCACCGCTCCCGATCCCGAGCCTTGTCGTCGCTCCGAACCCAAGTGCCATTGGTGAGCTCCTCTTCCCCGTCTAAGTATGCCCCCCATGGTGCTTCGGACAAACCTTAGACCAGCGATGCTGTGCGCTAGCTGAAATGAGTTGTTTCCCTGTTTTTCCCCTTGACACCGCCGAGTGCAGCCATGCGCCGAATGGCAAATCTTCAGACCGCTTGCCTCCTCTCCCCTCCTTTCGCAGCCCCCGGTCTCTCTCTCTCTCTCCCTCTCTTTCTTCTTCCCTTGAGCCACCATAGATGGCCGAGCCGCCGCGCCGCCATGGGCATCTCTCCTCTCCCTACCGTCTTTGTGTGCCCCACCGCTGGCCGACCTCTATCACCAGCGACGCCATCCGAGTTGCTCGTTCGGTTCCACTTGACCTCCGCTCCCCGACGGCGCCGCCGCTCGCCACCAATCACTGTCGCTTGCCGGAAATGCTCTCGCCGCCGTGCACCGTCAATCTCAGCCGTCTCATGCCTCATCTCCTTTCCCCGAGCTGAAACACACTGATGTTTGGGCCCCACGGCCGCCAGCTCACCCGGAGCCCTTCTCTCTCTTCGCTATCAAGTGGACCCCACCCTCCTCACTTCCCTACCACGCGCGCCGGTCTGGGGACGATCTGTCACTGGCTCATGGGCCCTTGTGCCTCTGTCCACCGTGAGCCGCGACCGTGAGCGCTATGCCACTGCCACCTGGCCCCAAAAGTCAATGACCGCCCTCTCCCCCTCCACCGACTACCATGTGGGCCACCTAGGCCCACTGCCCATCCAATCACTCCACTCATCTCTCACTGCCATGTGGGCCAAAGCAGCCAGGGGTCCCAGCTGTCAGCGACACAATGAAGATTCCAGAGAATATTCCAGTCCAGAAATTAAATAACTCCTTTTCCAGTGGTTCAGAAATTCATTTTAACTTTAAAAATTCATATCTTTTTATCCGTGACTCCGATTGACTCCGTTCCACCTCCAGTAATTTTCTAAAATTGAGATCTATCTGATGGCACTATCATTAGCACTAAATAGGATCTTTTTACTAGTCTTTGTGTAGCATTTTGTGTGTTTGCGCATAGTAACGATCACCGGAAATATCGTTTTGGAGCAGATTTCACCGAGATTCTTGAAGACTCGTGAAGACCTAAAGCAAGGCAAGTCACCTTTGATCAATCGAGCCTATAATTGAAATTTAAATTATTTCATTTGTGAAATCTTGCATCGAAAGGTGCGCACCGATCTGTGCGAACCTTCCTAAACTTGCTGCATCTAAATCCTTCCTTGATGATTGAAATACCATGTTCCCTTGTAACCACCGCTGTCGCGCCTCGGTATTCGTACACTATTATATGAGTGCTGACGGTTGCTCCTTTAAACTTAAAATTTTGAGCAACTTCTTGGGTAAAACATGGTTTTACGAAACGTTTGGAAAACCCGATACCTGGGTCGGTGCCTTGTGAAAGAAAAATAAGTTTCAAAATGGAGATTGTGACACAAGGCTGGTCTGGTGTGTGGGATGCCTGTGTGGTCGCCTTAAGGACCAATTCCTTCGGAATTTCATCCAAACATATGACAGTACAACCACATGGGTGATATGGGAAGCCCCTGGCTGAGTAACTAGACTCTCAGAGACGCCTTGCATGCCATTGGACTGTGGATCATGCGGGAGGGCATCGGAGTTCCCTCCTGGGTTCCTGGTACAGCATGGTTGTGGACCTACCCTGTGATTGGTCTCGAGGAGCCCTCCAGTTGGCATGGGATAACTTGGGAGGGCTGGGGAAACGCCTTGCTGCGAAAACCTCTAGGTCACCGATCGTGCCTGATCAGTGAGAGCTGGTGGCTAGAGTGAGTTGCGTCATATAGGTAAAGTGTACCCCCTCTGCAGAGGTCTAAACTGTTTGAACAGCCGTGCCCACGGTCATCGTAGTTTTGTTTTACCCTATTTGCAAAAATGAGTGTGTGGTTTGGGAACTGTGAGAAGGAAGTGCCATCAAGGACGCTGGAGGTCCGATGAAATGGCTTGGCTGTTGTGGACAGCGAGACTCGGGAAGTCCGGAGAAAATGTTTTGGCTCGGGAAGCCGATTGATGTGAATTCTTGAGATTGTGAAAATCGGAGAAATAAAGATTGATGCATCTTTCATTCCAATCGGACGAGACTCACCTTGTCTTGATTGTTGAGAAGCACACACTAGCAGATTTAAAGGATTTCAACAAAACAGATTTATAAAATAATCAGCCTCTCTTTGAAGCCTACAACAACCACCTAAGTTCCCCTAGCTTGCTGAGTACGTAAGTACTCACCCTTGCTCTATATATATAGTTCTCTATCGAGAGCTGAAGCTGGAGTTGCAATGAAGTGAAGATTAGGGTTTCATCCTGATTCCCAGCTGTTGCCTGTGTGTTGGGACTTAGCCCGTTGTTCCGCTGCTGCCGCTGCCTCTGTGTTGTTTGTTGCTATCTCCGGCTTGCTTCGAAGCCGCAACATAAGTAAAGGTATAAGTCAATTTATTTATTTATTTAAGGTTATGCAATGACGCATATCTAATTTCCATGGATACTAGCGCTGCGTCCTGGGACTGGTATCGGTATCACGGTTTTGTAGGATGGCAGTTTGTGCTGTTTTCGTGTGGCACTCCTTATTTGGTGTCGTTGTACGGTGGTGCCAGATCGGGGTGTGACACTGGATTAGACCGCTGGATCCAGACACCATGGGTGAAAGCAGTAGGGAGTGTACTGCAGCTCTCCCTGGCAGCACTGGTGAAGCAACCTGATGGCCAGAAGTGCAGCACTCTGGCACGCAGCTGCAAAAGTGCCTCCTCCCACCGTAACAGTCAGCGAAGTGCGGTGCGAGGAGTTGGCAAGGAGCGAGGCGGTGACCTCCCAAGCAGCACGAAGGATAAAATCTCCCAAGTCCAAACCACAACGAGTGAGAGGGGCACCATCTACAACATTTTCAAAGTAAAAAAGCAAAGTCAGTAAACAAAAATTTTGTAAAGAAGTAAATAGAGCAAGATAGAATAACAAATTTTCACAAATATTAAAATTTCCTTTGTAGAAATATTTTCCTAAGGCTAGGTCCATTTGGCTCATACTAAGGTCAAGGGGGCTCTGATACCAACTTCTAGCATCCAAAAAAAACACCACCATTTCCATTCGCAAGTGTATTAATCCTTGTCCTAGGAGGCGAGATACACAATACAAAGTTGTTTAATACCAGAGTACAAATGCGGAAGTGATAACATAGTGTAATTTATTACATGGGTGACCAAAGGCCCAACATGCAAAGATAAACAAATAAAGTTCGTAGCTAGAAGAGTTGGGGACCAGGCCCACAGGCACTTGACGGCAGGACCAAGCTAGAAGTCGAAGCCTTATCTCCAAGGAACTCATCATCTGGATTGGAGATAAATAGAGCAAGACTGAGTACTTCCAACGTACTCAACAAATCACACCCGGGAAAAATGCACAAATAATGCTAAGGGTGTACAAAGGTATTTAAGGGGCTATTTTGCACTAAACAGCATTTTATCTTAATCAATAACTTTTAAAATATTTTTAGGAATACGACTCTATTTCTAATATCAAAATTATCTCTAGTGTTGCGTATACCACGCTTATCATGTCTTGCCTAAACCCAAGGCCAACCAGACCCATCTCGGTCAACCATCAAATTTTGGACATTAATCCATAGTTCCATTTTTTTAACAGAAGAAACCTCTAACTTTGGTACATTGCTAGGCTTGCCCATAACTGAAGGCATGGCTATTCAAATAGATTATACTCTGGCTAGAGGTGTACATCTTTACCCACAAGACACAACTCCCTCACGTGTTCCCACGTGCCCCATAGCACCACGGTATTTGGAACAAAAGTCATGAAATAACCCTTCACTTAGGTCAACCGTAGACAAAAGAACCAACACCGACCGCCGTTTACGGCCAGAACCCTAGAACAGGTAGGCATGGTCCATGCCACTAGCATCTCGATCCCGGATACCCCGTGACCTTCATTTGCCAGAGGCGTTAGTCAACATCCAGACTTCATCCGGCTCTATCCGTGTTCCTTTGTCAAAAGCTGATCTAAGCTACAAGTTAAGCCTTACCCATTAGACATGTGGTAGTATGGTTATGGTTTGCAACTGAGGCCCGAAGACCTGTCCTTATGACGGCTGAGGTATGACTAGCAAAACCATGTACCTCAAGCCTAGCCGAAAACAAGGTTTTGGGGAATTTTGAATAGATAAGGTTCATGATCAGGCAAAACCAGCCAATTCCATATTTATCATTATTTACTTTGTTATTTCTCCCAATTATCTCATAAAAGGATTAAATTGTTGCTAATTAAAGCATGTGCTAAGCATAACCTAAGGTAGCCAGTTTGCATCACATATACACACAAATACTAGCTGGTTTTCAGTTACCTAGGGTTGTCAAGGTATAATACCAATAATAAGGCTATAACAAGGATATAGGGTAAAGCGATAAAACAATATTATCGCAGGAATTTTCATAAAGCATAATGCAATAATTTAAATAAAATAAATTTATAAACTCATGGGTATTCAATATGAACAAGGATTTGAGTATGACTTGCCTTGCTCGCAACCAAAGTCTTCAACAGTGACCTCGAGATAGAGCAAATAACCGGGAATAGTGGCGTCCACACGACATACGCAAAAGAAAATGGCTTTACTCTATGAAAATGCATAAAAACAATGGAAATAAAGCACATAAATGGGTTCTAGGCATTTAAAGGAAAAATTAGAGACTTGAACAGGTCAATTCCAAGTTCGAACGGTCAAGATATGGCATTTGAAGTTTAAATGAAATTTAAATTGAGATTTAACCATTTCTTGATGTATTTTTTTTGAGAAAAATCCGTTTTATTACGTTAGCGACGGGGCAGAGAGACTCGGCACCGATAGGTGGGCCCCATTGGTCAGTGCCCTAGGGCGACTGACTGGCGGCCGGCCGCGCCCTGATGGTCGCCGCTGGCGACCATCGGTGTGGCGGAGGAGGCCAAGGAGGGGCGGAATGGCAAGAGAACGGGGAGGCGAACCTCACCCAGACGAGAAAGACGAGGGCGACCGGTGGCGAGATAGAAGCGGTGGCGAGCTTCGGGTAGATGACGTCGGCGGTGTTCCGGCGGGCTTCGGTGCTTGGGAGATGGTGGCCGGGGTCAGGGAGGTCGTCGTGGTGCCAAAGGTGCAATCGGCGAGGATGGGCAGTGCTCCGGTATGACGGGAATGGCGGCTAGAGAGCTCGGTGGGGGCGGAACGAGAGCGGACACTACGTGACGGCATTAGGGATGGCGAGGTGCTCGGGCAACGCGTGTAAAAGAGGGAGGGAGCTTGGGGGCTTCATTTTTATGCACAGGAGAGGAAACTGGGGGCTCGGGGAGCTCGGCGGCCAGTGTTAATGGCGGCGGTGGAAACAGCCGAGGTTAATCCTCCAATTGAAAAAGATTTAGATCGAAATTGAATGGGGTTGGTGAGGGGAAATGATGAGGATGAATAAGGAGTGATTTCTCCCCAATCAATTCGAGATTTGATGGAGCGAGGAGGGCGGATTTGGAGTATTTAGCCGTTAGGCTATTCACAGTAGAGAGTTTCATTTCACAGTTACCAAGAGTGACATGTCATCTAAAAAGATTTGAGTTGATGAATGAAATAATACCTCCAATGCACAATTTCATTTTTCGATTTCATAAGCTAGTCATAACATTTAATAGCAACACATGGGATTGGATACAATTGGATGAAATGAAACACTCTAGCCCCCAATGCCAGTTCCATACTCTTGGAAACAGTGTACACCTAGTTTCATCTGGAAGAAACTCCTTCCATCTCTCTCTTCGTAATTATGTTGCCATATCACCAAATTTGCTTATATGACATCTCATTTTTTGAGAATGAAACTACCATTGGAATTGGCCTTAGGGTTCGGGAGAGGAGAGAGACGGGCGGCCGGCCGGAGTTAGACGATGATCGATAGGTGGGCCCCACCTGTCAGCGTGCATAGGCGCGGTGTGGGTGAGCTAGGCTAGCCTAGGTACAGGCACGGGAAGGCGGGGGAGTGCGGGCTAGTGTGGGCCAGCGCGCGGGAAGGGAACAGGACTGTGCTGAAAGCGGCCCAGTGAGGATTAAGGACTTTTCTTTTAGTTTTTCTTTTTATAAAATCTTGTGAAGTGTTTTTATTTCCATAAAATTACTATTTGTGCTTTGAAAATTCTTGTAAAAATTGAGAGTGCATTTTAGGACATGGGGAATTTAAGAAAAATATGCACAAGCCAAATTGAATTTTATTCTTGAGGATTTTTATTTGTTTAAGGCTCTTTCCATGTTTTAAAATTTTCAGAAATTGGGATTTAAGCACAAATTATATTTATTATGATTTCAGGGTGTTAGCTTATGTTATTGCGTGAGCGATAATTCAGTGAATTCATATCATAGAGTGGGAATCGTGCCGCTGCTATGCGTGCCATTGCCTCCCTCGCAAGCTCTTAGCCTCGCGCCTAAATTTAGGTTACTATTAGATTGAATGGAAATACAAAATTATTAAAATACCCTTCTCAATCTTTTAGTAAATTTCTAATATGCCCTTGTATATACTAGGAGTATATTCCACCAATATATTATACTGTAAAAGTTCTTTAAGTTGACACAAAGGCAGGAATAACCTTGGACATACTATGGCGAGAGAGAGAAAGAGAGATCGGAGACAGCAGAGTTGACCATGTGAGAGAGCTAGTTGTAGGGCGTCCTCAGCCGATTGTAAAAACATTATTAGGTTCATCAGATACTACATATAGAAAAATTTGATGACAAAGGCATTCATCAGATACAGGGAATTCAAATCTCACTCCATGAAATGCAGCTGCAAGAGTTGCGAGCTGCTTCCATTTGACGTAAACCAATTGTCGACCATTCGGTGGTGTACCAGAAAAAAAAATCGAAGGGTAATGTTGCATATGCATTGTTGGCTACGGTTAACTACATGTAGTAGTTCGGTGTTGATACAAGCCTCAATTTTGTTGTATCCACTTTATTTTACAGCAAACTGAGTGCTAAATGTTATTCCTGTCAACCAATTTGGCTGAAATTAGGGTCTCTCTTTTTCTTTCTTGCTACCCCTGGTTGGTTCATGCAAGGGTGAAAATTATACTTCCTTTCTTAAGATAACCTTTTTTTTCCTAAAAGAACAATTTACTTGGATAATCAATTTGGAGTACCGTTCCTGGGTTAAATACACAATCAAAATTATAGTAGAAGAATATATAACACTATACTGTACAGATTACGAGGTTGCCTAACTGATAATGATGTTTGTGAATTTCTTAATACGGAAAAATTTAACCCGGCCAGGCTTCGGACACTGAAGAGGCCAGCATCCCTTCTCTCCTAGTGGAGTTGCTAATTATTTATGTTTTGAGTCAATCTCCATTTGGTTAAGAATCCTTGGCCATACTATTGAAACACCAATAGAGAGCTCAAAACAACCTATGGTCCATGAGAGGGAAGATATCTATGTGAGAGTTGACAATGTGAGCAAGCTATTAGTTCTACCATTTATCCGTTTCCTCCACCAGCCTACCAAATGCAAAAACCCTACTTGGTTCATCACATATTACATCAAATTTTGATGATGATGATTGGTATGGGAGGTACGGGGAATTCAAATCTTTGTCCATGAAATGCATTAGTGAGAGAGAGAGGAAGACTTCGTTTTCCATGCATTCATATGTTGGAGAAATTAAAATTACAGTGTTGAATAGAATTGATTCACTGAGTTTAATCCCTTTAGAAGTTCAATCACCTATGCGGAAAATTAATTATAATCACTGACCTGCTTGTGAAGCCATCTCGATTTCTTCTTCTCTGTTTCCTCTTCTTCTTGATGCTTCTCTGTGTGTGTACCGACGTCGGCTTGTTTGATCTTGGTCGCCGGTGTTGAGACGTACAAGGACCTCACGAACCCCTTCTAGTGCGTTTTGTGGATCGGGCACAGTAGTTAGGGTTTTTAGTCGGAGACAGAGCGGCGTCCCGTTCTTCTCCAATTTCTCTTTTATATGTGCACTAGTGGGGCTCTGTTGACGCCAAAAATCGTCGGGATCTGGTTCAGCGTCTGGGTGACACGCGAAGGCCTGGGAGATCTGCTTAGCTCCAGTGCAGGTCCTAAAGTCTTGAGGTTCGTAGGCGTGCCAGTCAATTTGACCCTGTAATTGACAAGGAGAAAGAAATGTTAAATTCGCGAGCCAATCGGCTGGAAGCCGGCTTGGACTCATCTCATCGGCCGATGGCCGATACGCACTGTAGCACTTATACATCGGCTTAGAACCGATGATGGCAGGAGCAATAGCATAATAATACACAAGTATCGTGCTAACCGATCATCGAAAGGATACTCAAAAACCGGCTATAAAATTGGTAAAATAAACATGTATAATGCATAAGTAAATAAATCAAATAAATCCTAGCCGATTATAATTTATTGTTACTGGTGTTGTCGTGAAGATATGCCTGTGCCCGGGCCCTTGCTTATATCGGCTCCCGGGGTCTTCGTCCGCTGTCTGGGCCCGTACACTGGTCCTTACCTAAGCTCGTGCCCGGGCCCTCACCTGGGGTTGTGCCCGGGAGCCTGCTTGTACTTGTACTTGGATCGGTAGAATAAATCCATCGGCTAGTCATCAGCCGATTGTAACAATAATACAGGCAAGAATATATGATAAGGCATGCAATAACATAAATGATAGATAATTGATGAGCCAGCCGACTACTGAGCAGAGCGAGTATAGAATAAGACAATGAATAAATGTAGTCGGCTTTAATAGATAACTTATCGGCTAAGCACTCCGATAACACCATCGCGCAACACCATCGGCTCATCAAGAGTAAAGCTATTATCATCAGTCTAGTAGATCGGACCCAACCGTTGCAGCACAGACCAACAATGATAGCGATACTTCAATGGGCCAATAGATATAATGCGATCGTGATGAAGATAACTTACCGGCTATGCACTCCGATAAGACGCCTGCACACAAAGCGTCGGCCTAGCAGGACCGACTTATCACTAGCAGTTCAGTAGGTCGGACCTAACCGATGCAGCACGAACTGATGATAAATCGCTCCCAGTAAGCCGATACAATCTATGCACGCGTGATGTGATATACCTAATCAATCTATGAGGTCAAACTGAACTGATGCAGCTATAGATAAAGTAAATATATCGTGGTAAGCCGACTACCATAAATCGACTAGAATATCGGACCTAACCGAGAAAGTCCTAGCCGATAGGTAGCCGGGGTGACGAGACTTACCCTCTCGCAGGAGTTCGGACCTAACCGATGTAGCCCAGCTCGAGAGGCAGGATCCCGTCGAAGGGGTGGCGATGCGCCGAAATTTGTATTGATCGTTGTGATGATTTACAAGGTCCCCGGGCATACGTATATATACCCCGAGTTACATGAGTCCTTATAGGACACGGTATACAATTTCCTATCCATAATAGAAAACGCTAACTAATCCCGACCGGACACGAGGTCAGGTTTCCTAAAGATAAACATCTGCCTAATTAATATGTACAGTAAATAATTGCCAAATAACGGTCTTCATGGCTCCTTCCCGATTCCGGTCTCTTCTCCGTCAGTTGACTGCAATTTCTCCTTTGACCGAATCTAATACAGGGCCTTACCAAATTTTGGCGTTAACACATGCCCCCCAATTTCGGAGTTCTTCAATAGGGCTTCGAAATTCTTCTATTCTGGGCCTCCAGATTTATCCCATACCGAGGCGGCCCAAGATAGCTCACTTGCCATAAATGTTTGAAACAGTGCCAACGGCCTCGATTCCCGCTCGGTTGTCACACCTCTATAAAAACGCTTCGTCTCCTTGCCTTTTTTATGCTTTCACATCACCAGAGCACCACCGCTTCATCTTCCAAATCCTCACCAAGCTCTAGCGAATCCAGACGAGTCATTGCAACCTTTTTCTCCGGCCGTCGATCCCTGCAACTTCTCCTACTCCCACGATGGCATCGGCATCTGCAGTTCCTGAGGTAATCTTCTCACCCGATTATTTTCCCCCAATCTGCAATCTATACGAACCCGATCTGCTATGTTCTTCACCTGTTCTTCGTCGTGTTCTTGTTTACTGTAGCATCTTAGAGCCCAGATCTTGATTCCGGCCGCCGATTACCCCAGCTTTTTCTATCATGGCCCCATGGGCAGCGAAGATCCCACTGATTTCATCAGTGCTGAAACCCAACGTATTCCCTTCAAGAACTCGGCTATGTTGGTCACCAACAGCTTCAGGTCATGGCCGAGCAGATTGCCCGGATGGAGAGATTGGTACATCAGAGTATCGGCTGTGAAGAGAACCCTTTGGGATGAATCACATATCGGCCACTGCATTAATCTCTCCCTGGCTGATATGGAAAGGAACGAGCCCCTACTTGCATCGGCCTCATACTACTGGTCCGATGCCCTCAATGCCTTCATGTTTGGGCATGGGCCGATGACCCCCACTTTGCTGGATGTGACCATGCTCACCTGCCTGGATAAGACGAGCTACATCAACCCTTTCAAACTCTGGTTCAAGCCTGCTCACCGGCTCCAAACAAAAAACATTGGCAGCTGGTCCAGGTATATATATCTCCACAATAAGGGAACTGGACCGGTTGATGATCGGGAGCACGTCGCTTTTCTGAACTTGTGGTTGGAACGGTTCGTCTTTGGTGGTGCAACCCTCGGCCCGACGACCAATATGCAATGCCTGGCAGAGTGCTTGGCCGATAGGAAACAAATTCCGTTGGGGCACTATCTCCTTGGCGCCACCTACCAGCTACTCCATCAGGTGGCAACTAAGCTATCGGCCGGCCAGCCCGTCGGCCATATTGGGGGCCCTTGGTGGTTTGTACAGCTCTGGCTCAATGTTTACACCTCCATGGCCATCCCAGAAACTTCTCTTCTTAAGCAATCCTTCCCAGCCGATTACCCAGAAGATCAAGACCCTGTCTATCGCCGATGCATCTCTATGGGCGAAGCTGCATCGGCTCTCTCTGGCGGCAAGATAACCCCTGCTGAAGTTAGTCAGTGGTTCAAGGGGTTTTATTATGGCTTCACCAGGGAGGCCACTCTCTGGTTTGCTTATAATGATGCATCATCATTTGAGATGCCTTCTAACTTTGACCCGCTCAAAGCCCTGGACAATGATCAATCCAAGTCCATCTTCCTATCGGCCATCACCCCCTGTCTGCTGCCAACTGGCTTCTCTCTGGGCCGATCGCAGCCTTCATATGAGTTCTATCATCCATCAGTCGGCTCTCGCCAGTTTGGTCTTGGGCAACATCCCATCGGCCTCTTCTTCATCAACAAACTTCAAGCCCGAGGCACGGTCAGCAGCGCCCTGGAATATGATCGGCTGCAGACTTTGACAGATTCCCTCCTGCTAGGCGCCGCCACCGAGGTGTACATCTGCACTGCCAACACCAAGCTTTTTGTCCGATGGTGGTCAGAATGGAAGAAACACTTGTTCAGCTTAGCGCCCACCTGTTACTGCTCTCGTCTTGACATTGAATACGTCGAATCCGATGAAGAGGTAATACCCACAAGCTTTAACCATCATCTCTAATCATCTCTAACCCCTAGGATGCCAGCGTCGAGCCCCCATCAAGAAGCAACAGTGGTCGGCCGATTCTGTATCAACCCTCATCGGCCACTCCAAACTTAGGGCGCGACGCTCCATCCCCATTGGCTCTCCTCAAGGCGCCTCAGCCGACGGGACCAAAAAGGAAAAAGTTAGCGCATCGCCCCTCCCTGAAGAAATAGAAAACCGATGCTGATATTGTTGCCACGACGCCATCTTCTCCTCAGACCACATCGGCTCCCTCATCTCCTCAGGTATGCGCCAAGTCTTAACATCATTATTACCCGCTTTTTCATTTATCTTACCAGCTCCATCTTCAGCTCGAGTCATCGGCTCTAGATCCTCAACCTTCTTCCGACGTCCCCCCAAGTACTGAGCCGATGGCCTCTTCAGCTGCCCCACTCTTGGCACCAAGTCCTCCAGCTGTCGATGAGACTGCCCCTATTCCATCGGTTGACATCGGCCCCTCCAGAGAACAACCTATTCATCCCCCTGAAGCCGATGTCGCGCAAGTTACCGATGTCCTTCCTCAGGTAACTCTTTTATGTCCATACTCCACTCTTAACTTTTTTACTGATTCCCCTTACCGATGCCAATTTTGCAGTCCTTAGCCGACCTGTTCTCCTTTGACATTGGCAAGTACCTAGAAGTAGAAGAATCCACAGCCACCAGCGCAACAACCAAACCATCCTTCCCAGCCGACGTATGCGAATATCTGACGAGCATCCTCAGTCGGCTGGAAAACCCAATTGACGCGCTAGCGGAAGATTGCGGGCCAATCCGGGCAAGATTCGCAGAAATTGAACACCATCTGCCAAGAACTTGTCGACGCGCTAACTCCCGCAGCATATCTGGAATCCCATAGATTTAAACTCATCAGGCTTAGACAACGTATAGCCGACCGCGCTGACCAACAGAAGACCACCGAAGACATCCAAGCCGATCGGCTTTTAGCCCAAGCAGAGAAGAAAAAGCTTGATGACATGGCTGCTGCCCCCCAAGAGCTCCAACCTAAGTTAGACCAGCTAAAGAAGAAGGAGGCCGATTTGCTGGCAGAACTTGAAAGAGTTCGTAAGGATCTTATAGCAATAGAATCCCAACTAATCGGTCTACCGCAAGCCATCCAAGATCAAGAGGCCAAGGTTGCAGCGACAGTGCGTCAAGTCATTCATCGGCGCAAGAACCTGAAGACCATCCCGGGCTCCGATGAAGATGACATCCGTGCTATCAATGAGATTGATCAGATCCGCCTGCACGCCATTGAAGCGATCCAAAAATTCTTGTAAACCTTAAACCTTCGTAACTGACGATTTTCTGGAACATGCCGATCACCCTTCTGCTGTCATATAATCCGATCGGCTCTGCTACTCATCCCTTTCAACCCTGATAATATTTCCGCTTGTTTAATCTAAAGGCGATATCGATTGATATCGGCTGTCTTTAGACGATGTAGAAAAATATTGGCTTTCCGAATTGCTTTAGACATCGGCCGTACTCAACCGATTCAAGAATCGATCCATACGCTAGGATAGTATTTCTTGAGATATTTTCCATTAAGCGCTTTAGCAAACTCCGTCCCATCAAGATCTTCTAACACATAGGCATTACCAGGCACACAGCGATTAATCCGATAGGGCCCCTCCCAATTAGGCGACCATTTTCCAAACTTATTATCTCTGGACCCGATCGGCAAAATCAACTTCCACACGAGATCTCCCTCAGCAAACGACTTATTCACCACCTTTTTGTTGTAATGCCGAGCTGCCTTAGCCTTATTTTCCTTGATCCTCTCCAACGCCCTCAACCGATTCTGAGCTAAATCTTCAAGTTCATCTGTCATTAAGTTATAATAATCATCGGCTGTCAACTGATTCTGCAAAGAAATTCTTCTCGAGCCGATGTTAGTTTCCCATGGTAAAACCGCCTCATGTCCATATACTAACTGATACGGCGGCACCCGAGTAGATCCATGACATGCCATTCGATAGGCCCATAGTGAATCAGCTAACGTAGTATGCCATCGCCTCGGCTGCTCATCAATCTTCCGCTTAATTAACTTGATCAGACTCTTATTAGAAGCTTCCGCCTGTCCATTGGCCTGAGCATAATAAGGCGATGAATTCAATAACTTAATCCCCATACTGGCAGCAAACTGCTGAAACTCATCAGACACGAAGATAGACCCCTGATCAGTAGTTATCGTCTGAGGAATCCCAAACCGATAAATTATATGCTCCTTCACAAACTCGATTGCTTCCTTGGACGTAACTTTCTTTAAAGGAACCGCCTCTACCCACTTGGTAAAATAATCCGTTGCCGCCAATATGAACTTATGCCCTTTACTTGATGGAGGAAAAACCTAGCCGATCATGTCAATCCCCCAACCTCTGAACGGCCATGGTTTGATGATAGGATTCATAGCCGATGCTGGCACTCGCTGTATATTTCCAAATTTCTGGCAATCCTGACACCCTTTATAATACCTAAAACAATCCTCCAGCATTGTCGGCCAAAATACCCTACTCTTCTCAGCAACCACTTCATCTTATGAGCCGACTGATGAGTCCCACAGACGCCTTCATGCACCTCGCACATAACCACTTTGGCTTCTTCCAAATTCAGGCATTTAAGCAGAACTCCCTCAAAAGTCCGATAATACAACTCCCCATCAAGCAGCACATATTTAGTAGCTTTATACCGAATTTTCCTGGAAACCGATTGCGATGGATTTTGCAAGTAATCAACTAACTCCTGTCTCCAGTCATCGGCCTTGTTCTGGATGTCAATATCGGCTATCTCAACCTCAACTTGCCTATTCAGCCGATACCCTGAAGCAATCTGTGCAAGATCATTGGCTTCTAAATTCTGCTCCCTGGGAATATGATCTATTGATACTATCTTGAAATCTCTTAACAAATCCGTGCACTCCTCATAATATGACCTCAAAACATCATCCCTGCACTCATATTCTCCAGACAACTGTTTGACCACCAACAAAGAATCGCCAATTATCTCTATGACATCGGCTCCGATCTCCTTTAAGAGTTGAAGTCCTTTTAACACCACCCCGTATTCTGCTTGATTGTTAGTCTGATAAGGCTTAATTGTAAAAGCAAACTCAAAACTTGCCCCCCGAGGCGATATGATAACTAAACCGATACCAGATCCATGCTTGCAAACCGATCCATCGAAAAACAAAGTCCATGGGATCGGCTCTACATAGTCTTCGTGAGCCCCTCTGTGTTGCACAATAAAATCGGCCACTGCCTGTCCCTTAACCGCCTTAGCCGATTCATACCTCAAGTCGAACTCCGTCAAAGCAAAAATCCACTTGCCAACTCGTCCTTTCAAGACTGGAGCCGACAACATATATTTGACCACATCGGCCTGGCAAACTACTGTACACTCAGCCGATAGGATATAATGCCTTAACTTTGTACACGAGAAATATAAACACAAGCATAATTTCTCCACCGCAGGATATCCCGTTTCAGCATCCAAAAGCCTTCTGCTCAGATAAAACACAACTCGCTCCTTCCCCTCAAACTCTTGTACCAAAACGGATCCGATGGACTTCTCATCGGCCGATAAATATAACCTGAACGGCACTCCTCTCTGCGGCGAAATTAAAATAGGTGGGGAACTCAGATAGTTCTTTATCTCGTCGAACGCCTTCTGCTATGCTGCCCCCCACACAAATTCTTGATCGGCTTTCAACTTTAACAATGGAGTAAAAGACTCAATTTTCCCTGATAAATTTGATATAAATCTTCTTACAAAATTAATCTTGCCGATCAATGATTGCAGCTCTGTCTTATTGCTTGGTGGTTCTGTAGTCTTAATAGCTCTGATGCTTCGCTGACTAACCTCAATCCCTCGCTCATGCACCATAAAGCCCAAAAACTGCCCAGCCGACACACCGAAAGCGCACTTATTGGGATTCATACTCAGTCCGTATTTCTTGGCCCTCTCCAGCACTCTTCCTAAATCGGCTATATGGCTTCCCTCACTTTTAGACTTAACCACCACATCATCAATGTAGATTTCTACCAACAAGCCGATGAGATCATGAAATATATAATTCATCGCTCTTTGATACGTCGCACTGGCACTCTTTAATCCAAAAGTCATTACTACCCACTCATACAAACCGATAGCTCCAGGACACCGAAACGCAGTCTTGTGTATATCTTCTTCGGCCATAAAAATCTGATTGTATCCTGCATTGCCATCCATGAAGCTGATAATCTTGTGACCTGAGGCTGCATCCACCAACAAATCCGCTATCGGCATTGGGTATTCATCCTTAGGGGTAGCTTTATTTAGATCCCGGAAATCAATACATATCCTCAATTTCCTATTTTTCTTCTCCACCGGGACGATATTAGAAACCCACTTAGCGTATCGGCATGGCCTTATGAACTTGGCATCATATAACCTCGTGATCTCCGCCTTGATCGGCTCATATAATTCTGCCTTGAATCTCCTTGGAGCTTGCTTGAATGGCCGATACCCTGGTTTAATAGGCAGCCGATGTTCACAATCGATCGGCTTAATCCTGGCATCTCATGGTACTCCCAGGCAAAACAATCCCGATGCTCCTTCAGCAGTGCTATCAATTCCTCTCGTAGTTCAGGACTTAATTTTTTGCTTATGTACGTCGGCCTTGGTCTATCTCCTGGTCCAATATCGATCTCTTCCAAATCATCAGCCGACGTAAATCCTTGCCCCAATTTCCCCTCAAAATCTTCAATAGAGCCCATCAAAGTAATAATTCAGAGCCGACTTGCTAGATCGGCTGTATTCTCTGGCTAGTAACCTTGAGATAGTCGCCTTCCCAAACTCTCCCGGATAGGCAGTCAACACCATCAGCTTCCCAGACTGGTAGATCGGTCATGGCAATATTGGTCGACCGATCTGCTAGCACTACCTCGACTTGATCTCCCTGCCACTGTATCAGACATTGATGCATTGTCGAAGGCACGCAACAGTTCGCGTGAATCCAGTCCCTGCCGAGGAGCAAGCTGTACGACCCCTTTCCGTCGATGACGAAAAACGTAGTTGGCAATGTCTTGTTTCCCACTGTTAGCTCCACGTTCAACACGCCTTTCGCCTCTGATGAATTTCCCCCGAAGTCTTTAAGCACCATATTTGTCTTGATCAGATCTTCGGCAGTCTTCCCCAACTTCCGGAATGTGGCATGAGGCATGAGATTAACCGCGGCCCCTCCATCAACCAACATCTTTGTCATCGGCTTCCCATTTACGTAACCCTTGATGTATAACGGCTTTAGGTGCCGATGCTCTGACTCCTCAGGTTTATCAAATATGGCTTGATCAGATTGTAATGTCAGCTGAGCGAAAACCCCCTCATCGCCTTCTTCATCTGATGAAAGCGCTTTATACTCCCTGGGCAGGAAGAAAACCATGTCCACCGGAGCTGATGCATCTTCATCGTCCTTCCTCCTTACTTGCCAAACTTGTTTAGTCCTCTTGGGACGATGATCGGCTTCCTCCTGATCCTGGCGCTGCTCTTTCTTTTGCTCTCGGTGTCGTAACCGCTGTGCCCTTCTCTTCTGATTCTTCGTGAATATGCCGCTAGGACACCACTGAGGATTCTGGACCTGTTTCTCATGTGCTTCTTCTTCATCCTCTTCAAAAAACTCTCCATGGATCAGCCCTAGTCGGCCATAAACCGATGCTCTTTTCCCAAACGGCCGATCTTGTGAAAACCTCTGCTGCTGATCACGGCGATTTACTACACTGCTACACTCGGGGCAATTTTCAACCGATGGCAGTCTCATCCCTTGATCCCAGCAGAACCGGAAGAATGGGCAGTCCCAGTGCGGATTATATTGTTCTGGTTCATCCCTCTGTTCTCCATATCTTGAATATTTTTCTATCATGTCCGATGAAGTAATCCTTGACTTGTACTTTTGATGTCTTGCTCCATCGGCCTGATCCCTTGATGATGACCCCGCATAGACCATGTTTACGGGGAACGGGTGCCCATCTATCTTCATTGGCTTCTTGTCTTCAAACTTGATTCGTCCTTGCTCAACAGCCAACTGAATTTGTTGCCGAAAAACCTTGCACTCGTTAGTATGGTGCGATATCGCATTGTGCCACTTGCAATATTTCTTCTTCTTTAGTTCTTCGGCTGATGGAATCACGTGGTTTGGCGGCAATTGTATTTGCTTCTCCTGTAACAACAAGTCAAAGATTTTATCGGCTTTACTAACATCAAAATCATACCGTTCCTCCTTGCCGATATCTTTGACCCACGGGCATGATACTGACTTCTTGTTCCTGGCCCACTCCGCCAATCCAACTTCAGCATCGGATTCCTCATCATCTGAGTCCGTTGAATATACCTGAACCTGAGCAATCCTCCTCTGGTACTTGTCCTTTTTCGCCTCTTGAAATCGGCTTTCATGAGCCGATACTTTCTGTACCAGGTGCGATAGGGATTCAAACTCTTGTGAAGAAAATCTCTCCTTAATCGGCGCCAGCAGACCCTGGAAAGCCAGATCGGCCAGATGCCCATCACTCAGGTTCAAACTATAACATCGGTTTCTGATATCCCGAAATCGCTGAATATATTCCGGTACTGTTTCATCTGGTCGTTGCTTAACCGATGTCAAATCCGACAGTCTCAACTCATGAATTCCAGCAAAGAAGTATTTGTGAAACTGTTTCTCTAAATCGGCCCACCCCCGAACAGAATTTGGCGGTAATGAGGAGAACCATGTAAAAGCCGATCCAGATAGTGATAGGGGAAAAAACCTAACCCTCAGGGCCTCTTCAGCCGATGCCTCCCCGCACTGTGCCAGGAATCGGCTGACATGTTCTACTGTAGACGTGTTGTCCTGCCCTGAAAACTTAGAAAAATCCGGGACCCTGTAGCGGTGTGGTAACGGAACCCTGTCAAACCACTCAGGATATGGGTGCCGATACATGAATGCTTGTTCCTTGGGCTTGATCCCGAACTGCTCCCTTACTATCTCTTCAACCCATGCCGATAAGTCTTCTTCTCTTACATTCTCCTGTTGATACTGCTGATACTGTATTGGCGGGGTTGGTTGCCAATTCTGTCTGTGATATTCCCTCTGGTAAGTACCCGGATCGGCTCCGCCTCCTGGATAATTCTGCTGATATCCTCCATAGTAGGCAGTCCGATGGTACCCAGCAGGAATATCTTGTTGCCCCCCAACCTGGTTCTGTGTAAACATATGCTATGGTATATCTCTGTTGATGTTGTGAGCAATCTGAGTTGGTTCAACCTTCGGTGGGAGGTAAACAGGACCCCGAGTTGGTTCTTGAGCAATTGATCCATCAACAGTCTTCTTGATGAGATTATGCAGTGTGTTTACCAAGACTCCCGACTGATTGATGAGCGCATGGTGAACAGCTTCATTAACCATCTCCTGCAAAGGCTTGATTGGTGGACTCTCGGGTTGTGTGCGGCTCGATTCTCCTACCAGTACTGGTTTCGGAAACTGAGACTTTTGAATCGGCCCTTGCCTTGTCATACTGAAGGATTCTAGACACAGCTTCTGGAAATTTGTCATCGTCTGTTCAACTTGCTGTTTTTGTTCTTCAGTTAGATCTTCCATGGTGACCGGAATTATGTTGTCCGTCTTGACTTCTTTTCCGGCCATGGTGAAATCTTGATTGAAACTGTGTTTGTTGAAACTTCAGTCCCACCAGGCGTGCCAAAAGCGTGTTGACGCCAAAAATCGTCGGGATCTGGCTCAGCGTCTGGGTGACACGCGAAGGCCTGGGAGATCTGCTTAGCTCCAGTGCAGGTCCTAAAGTCTTGAGGTTCGTAGGCGTGCCAGTCAATTTGACCCTGTAATTGACAAGGAGAAAGAAATGTTAAATTCGTGAGCCAATCGGCTGGAAGCCGGCTTGGACTCATCTCATCGGCCGATGGCCGATACGTACTGTAGCACTTATACATCGGCTTAGAATCGATGATGGCAGGAGCAATAGCATAATAATACACAAGTATCGTGCTAACCGATCATCGAAAGGATACTCAAAAACCGGCTATAAAATTGGTAAAATAAACAGGTATAATGCATAAGTAAATAAATCAAATAAATCCTAGCCGATTATAATTTATTGTTACTGGTGTTGTCGTGAAGATATGCCTGTGCCCGGGCCCTTGCTTATATCGGCTCCCGGGGTCTTCGTCCGCTGTCTGGGCCCGTACACTGGTCCTTACCTAAGCTCGTGCCCGGGCCCTCACCTGGGGTTGTGCCCGGGAGCCTGCTTGTACTTGTACTTGGATCGGCAGAATAAACCCATCGGCTAGTCATCAGCCGATTGTAACAATAATACAGGCAAGAATATATGATAAGGCATGCAATAACATAAATGATAGATAATTGATGAGCCAGCCGACTACTGAGCAGAGCGAGTATAGAATAAGACAATGAATAAATGTAGTCGGCTTTAACAGATAACTTATCGGCTAAGCACTCCGATAACACCATCGTGCAACACCATCGGCTCATCAAGAGTAAAGCTATTATCGTCAGTCTAGTAGATCGGACCCAACCGTTGCAGCACAGACCAACAATGATAGCGATACTTCAATGGGCCGATAGATATAATGCGATCGTGATGAAGATAACTTACCGGCTATGCACTCCGATAAGACGCCTGCACACAAAGCATCGGCCTAGCAGGACCGACTTATCACTAGCAGTTCAGTAGGTCGGACCTAACCGATGCAGCACGAACTGATGATAAATCGCTCCCAGTAAGCCGATACAATCTATGCACGCGTGATGTGATATACCTAATCAATCTATGAGGTCAAACTGAACTGATGCAGCCATAGATAAAGTAAATATATCGTGGTAAGCCGACTACCATAAATCGACTAGAATATCGGACCTAACCGAGAAAGTCCTAGCCGATAGGTAGCCGGGGTGACGAGACTTACCCTCTCGCAGGAGTTCGGACCAAACCGATGCAGCCCGGCTCGAGAGGCAGGATCCCGTCGAAGGGGTGGCGATGCGCCAAAATTTGTATTGATCGTTGTGATGATTTACAAGGTCCCCGGGCATACGTATATATACCCTGAGTTACATGAGTCCTTATAGGACACGGTATACAATTTCCTATCCATAATAGAAAACGCTAACTAATCCCGACCGGACACGAGGTCAGGTTTCCTAAAGATAAACATCTGCCTAATTAATATGTACAGTAAATAATTGCCAAATAACGGTCTTCATGGCTCCTTCCCGATTCCGGTCTCTTCTCTGTCAGTTGACTGCAATTTCTCCTTTGACCGAATCCAATACAGGGCCTTACCAAATTTTGGCGTTAACAGGCTCGGGGGTTTCCTTCGGTTTAGGACATTCGGTTGAATCCACCGATCACGGATTCTATCTCTTATCTTATCTCTAAGCCGATAAAACAACCAACATTCTCCCCTTGATTTAGAGGCTTAATTAATTTCTAAGTCTATTAAGTAAAACAGCTCCCCAAGGCAATGTGTCATAACAACTTTAAACGTCATTAAGACTACAAGACCTATAGTTCACTATAATACTTAAATAAACTCATATCTTAACTTAGCGGGTGTTGATTGAAAATTAATCCCCTATTTCCAGGATCTTAGTCAAAGGCAATCACTTAATCCCATGCCGGCTATATGTTCTTTAAATAAGTTGGGAGGTAAGCCTTTGGTTAGCGGATCCGCAAGCATAAATTTAGTATTTATGTAATCAATCTTAATTGTTTGATCCTGGACTCTATCTTTCACAACATGATATTTAATGTCAATGTGTTTGGCAGCTTCACTTGACTTGTTGTTACTTGTATAGAATACTGCAGCTTCATTATCGCAATATATAACAAGTGGTCTCTCAATGCTGTCAACCACTTTTAATCTTGGGATGAAATTCTTAAGCCATATGGCCTGCCCCGTCGCATGGTAACATGCTACAAATTCCGCTTGCATTGTCGACGATGCAGTAAGCGTTTGTTTAGAGCTTTTCCATGAAATAGCTCCTCCTGCAAGGGTGAAAATATATCCTGAAGTGAATTTCTTTGTGTCTACGCACCCCGCAAAATCAGCGTCTGAATAGCCTAGGACTTCAAGCTTATCAGACTTTCTGTATGTAAGCATGTAATGTTTAGTTCCTTGTAAATAACGCAGAACTTTCTTTACTACCTTCTAGTGGTCCATTCCTGGTTTAGACAGAAATCTGCCAAGCATCCCTGTGACGAATGCTAAGTCTGGTCGCGTAAAGACTTGTGCATACATCAAGCTTCCGACAGCTGAAGCATAAGGTACCTTGTCCATTTCTTTAGATTCTAACTCACTTCTTGGACTTTGGAATAATCCAAATTTATCGCCCTTTATTATTGGAGCAGGTGAAGAGGCGCATTTACTCATATTATATCTTTCTAAGATTCTTGAGATGTAAGCTTTCTGAGATAGTCCTAGCACTCCTTTGGACCTGTCTCAGTGAATCTCAATGCCCAAAACATAAGACGCTTCACCGAGATCTTTCATATCAAATTTTGATGACAAGAATTCTTTAGTTTCTCGCAGCAGGTTCTTATCGCTGCTTGCTAACAAAATATCATCAACATAGAGTAATAGGATGATGAATTTACCACCTTTATATTTAACATAAATACAGTTGTCCACCTCATTCTCCTTAAATCCGAACTGTCTAATAATCTGATCGAATTTAAGGTTCCATTGCCTGGATGCCTGTTTAAGTCCATAGATAGATTTATTAAGTTTGCATGCTAAATGGCCTTTTCCTTCCATAACAAAACCTTCCGGTTGTGTCATGTAAACATTCTCTTTTAGGTCACCATTTAAAAATGCAGTCTTTACATCCATCTGATGGAGTTCTAAGTCAAAGTGAGCCACTAGCGCCATGACAATTCTGAATGAGTCTTTCTTAGAGACAGAAGAAAAGGTTTCATTATAGTCAATTCCTTCTCTCTGTGAAAAACCCTTGGCAACTAGCCTTGCTTTGAATCGTTCGATGTTCCCTCTAGAGTCAAGCTTGGTTTTGTAGACCCACTTACAGCCTACTGTTTTGACTCCTTTAGGAACTTCTACTAAATCTCATACTTTATTATGGCTCATTGATTTTAGTTCATCTTCCATAGCCTGAAGCCACTTAGATGAATCCTTGCTGTTTATTGCTTCTTTAAATGAGGTGGGATCGTCTACCTTCCCCATGTCTTCTTTATTCATGTATACTTCATAATAATCAGGGATGGCAGACCTCCTCACCTGCTGTGACCTTCTTAATTCTTGAGTTTCATTGTTTGTCACTTGAGGTTGAGGATCTTCATGTGGAGGTTCATCTTCATTATGTGTCACTTCAATCTGTTGAGGCTCATCATCATTATTACTCTCAATACTTTCCTCAATAGAAGGTGTAGCCCCAGACGGTCCAGAATTACCCGTTGGCGGTGCTACATCACGTGGCATATTAGAAATTATGGGGATGTTCTGAATAATTGGAATATCAGTCTCTCGGATTTCCGGAGTTTGAATATTAGCCCGAATTTCCTCAAGATTAATTTCCCTTTTCTGTGAGCTCCCCCATTTATTGTCCTCAAGAAAGACAGCATGTCTAGTCTCCACAAATTTAGTAACCCGATCTGGGCAATAAAATCGGTATCCTTTGGATCTCTCGGGATAACCAATAAAATGATAGCTCACAGTCTTAGGATCTAATTTCTTTAATTGTGGATTAAATATTCTGGCTTTCGCACGACAGCCCCACAGACGTAAATAATTGAGTGTCGGTTTTCTTCCGGTCCATAGTTCATAAGGGGTCTTAGGCACTGATTTACTAGGCACTCTGTTGATTATGTGTGCAGCTGTTTTAAGTGCTTCAATCCACAACTTAGGTGACAGAGTAGAGTGATTCAGCATACTACGCACCATATCCATGAGTGTGCGGTTGTGTCGTTCTGCTACTACGTTCTGCTGAGGTTCTCCAGGCATGGAACATTGGGCAATAATCCCATGTTGCTGGAGATACAAGGCAAATGGACCATGAATTTGCCCAAATGGAGTGTGTTTCCCATAGTATTCACCACCACGGTCCGATCTCACAACTTTAATTTTAGCATTATGCTGATTCTCCACTTCAGCTTTAAATATCTTAAATTTCTCAAGAGATTCGGAACGGTCGCTTATGGGGTAAATGTAACCATAACGGGAATAATCATCTGTGAATGTTATAAATGAATCAAATCCACCCACAGATGTCACCGGGAACGGTCCACAAATATCAGTGTGAATTATTTCTAGTGGACTTGAGCTCCTAGTGGCTCCTTTCTTTATTGTTTTAGTGAATTTTTCCTTAATGCAATCTATGCAATGATCCGCGTCAGAAAAGTCTAAGGGAAGGAGTATCTCTTCTCTTGTGAGACGTTCAATTCTCCCCCTAGAAATATGGCCTAAGCGACAGTGCCATAATTTCGACGACGTCTCATTTATCACATTCATTACTTTATCATTGCGGGCATTATTAACATTCAGGACCATATCATCCAAAGAGAGCATGAATAACTTATCTCGCACGAAGGCGAAGCCAATCACTTTATTATCTAATTTAATGTAACATATTCTCTTTGAAAAATGACAGTCATAACTAGTTTCTGTCAACACTCGAACAGAAATAAGGTTTCTCTTAATTGAGGGAGCAAATAAAACATTATTCAGAATTAAATTGTAGCCACTAGGGAGTCTAAGTGCTAGGTCTCCAACGGCCTTCACTTCGATCTTCGCTCCATCAGCTACTCTTAGGATTCGCTCCCCCTTTGCTACCGCCTGGACAGTAGTCAATCCCTGCAATGAGTTACAGACGTGCACAGTGGCACCTGAGTCAACCCACCAGGTATTAATGGAGAATTCAGAGTAAAATAACTCATTAACATTAGATATTTCATCAATCTCATTTATACCTTTCTTAGCTAGCCACTCTCGGAAGCGTGGACAATCCCTCTGCCAATGTCCATCTTTACTGCAAAACTTGCAATATGGACTTGCAGTGGTGGAGGCAGCTAAAGCTTGAGACTGAGGATGCGGCTTTGCTTGAGCAGTGTTACTCCCTCTAGACTTATGAGGATGATATGTTTTCTTTCTGCCACTACCCGAGATTTGACCTTGATTTGTCTTCCTCTTGCCTTTAGTATGGATGAGGTTGAGCTGATCTTTAAGTTTCTGCTTATCAGCCTTTTGTCGCTCTTCCTCTTCCACTGAGTGGGAGATCAATTCTGCTACGGTCCACTTCTCTTTCTGAGTATTATAATTAATCTTGAAGGGACTATAGTCAGGATCAAGAGAGTTCAATATGAAATGCACTAAGAAACCTTCAGACAATTCCATATCCATGGTCTTTAGTGTATGTGCCATATGAGTCATCTCAAGGATGTGCTTTCTTACACCACCTTTGCCATCATACTGGCTGGTGATCAGCTTACTTATTAAGGTACTGGCATGGCTCTTAGATGAAGTCTTAAAATTCTCCTCAATGTTTGCCAAGTACGTCTTAACATCGTTTGAGTTCGTAATCCCTCCAATAATTCCTGGAGCGATAGTACTCTTGATGTACATGAGAGACATTCTGTTGGACTTTTCCCAAGAGGCTACTTTTTCTTCGTAACTCCACTTGGTATTATCATAAACTTCCTGACTCATTTCGTCAGTGTACATGGGCTCCTCAGGGGAGTCCTCTCTTAGTGCTAAGTCATAGTCCAACATGCCAAGATTCAATAGCACATCGTTCTTCCACTCAGCGAAATTTGTCCCATCAAGGGGTGTAACAATTTTAAGCTGCCCCAATGCTGAAAATAACCAATAGAAAAATATTAGTAAAATATTGCATATGATTAATTTGCGTTGGCTCAATTAATCACATGCGATGATAGGCTCCTTTTCTAAATTTAATCACCGTTGGGCAGAAAAAATTTAGAAAATATATGAAATGACAAGAATAATCCTTAATTACATCACCGTTGGGCAGAAATAATTAAGAAAATAATATTATTAATTTATTTGACATGAAATTATAATTAACGTTGGTCAAAAATAATTTCACATCATAAATACTTTCTAGCAAAACTTCCCGTTGGTTCCATTTAGCTAGAAATAATTTTCTAAGTCATCAAAATAATTTTCCATAATTTTTCAGCATTTTTAATGGCCAAGAAAGCATATAAAAGGATTTCTGAAAATGATAAATGAATTAAAACAGTGGGAATTGATTTAATTTCAATTTGGCTCAGCAAGGGGCCCGGGCGTGGGCGCAAGCGCGGGCGCGGGGCGCGGGCGCGGGCGCGGTTAGCGCCGTCCGATCTCAATCCGACGGCTGAGATCATTTTTCACCGGATTAAGCAAAATCAGTGGCGGCGGCCGAACCCTAACCCTAGCTCCTCTCCCCGGCCGATCCCCTTTTCTTCTCGTCTTCTTCCCGACGCGCTCGATGGGCAAGCGGCGGCGGTGATGGTGACGGCGATGGCGACAACGCGCCGAGCGAAGCAGCGGCGACGACGGCCAATGCCTGTCTTTCCTCTTCCCCCTCCCACCCCAGTTCTCCTCCCCGTGCGCAACAGCAACACCGAGGCGAGCCTCGGTCTCGTGCGGCCGAGCGACGGCACGAGACCGGTCTGGGGCAGCGGGGTGGCTTAGCGGCGGCGCGCCGATGGCGGCGATCGTCCGGCGGTGAGGCGGGGAGGGAGTTCCCGAGGCACGCATGCGGCGGCAACGGCGGCTACCCGACGGCGATGCACGGATGCGAGCACATCGGCAGCGAAGACGACGAACCGGGTAAGATAATCCCGATTTCATTGTATTCGCGTTGATTTTGGGTCTTATTCAAATTAGGGTTCTTCGGATTTAGGGATTCTGGGGATTTAGGGTTTCGCCGAGTTAATTGATGATGACTTCACTAAGGGATGAAGATTTTGGGATTAAATTCTAAGGGGCTTGGCTCTGATACCACAATGTTGGAGAAATTAAAATTACAGTGTTGAATAGAATTGATTCACTGAGTTTAATCCCCTTAGAAGTTCAATCACCTATGCGGAAAATTAATTCTAATCACTGACCTGCTTGTGAAGCCATCTCGATTTCTTCTTCTCTGTTTCCTCTTCTTCTTGATGCTTCTCTGTATGTGTACCGACGTCGGCTTGTTTGATCTTGGTCGCCGGTATTGAGACGTAGAAGGACCTCACGAACCCCTTCTAGTGCGTTTTGTGGATCGGGCACAGTAGTTAGGGTTTTTAGTCGGAGACAGAGCGGCGTCCCGTTCTTCTCCAATTTCTCTTTTATATGTGCACTAGTGGGGCTCGGGGGTTTCTTTCGGTTTAGGACATTCGGTTGAATCTATCAATCACGGATTCTATCTCTTATCTTATCTCTAAGCCAATAAAACAACCAACATCAGAAAGATAGGACTTGCTGAAGAAGATGCTATGGACTGACGGACATGGTAGCTAGAAAGGAGAGGTCGCACAGGCTACCCTTATTCCTGAATCCATCATGATCTTTGGCTGCAAAGCGGTCCTGTAGCAGTCATATAGTTCCAATTAGTACTCCATATATGTATAGCAAGACCATGTTCAGCAAATGCTCAGGATTCACCGTGTGTTAGTTGTACCCAACTGTGCATAAACAACACTACATACCATGCTTCCATTTTCTACGGTACAAGAAAAGTTTGTGAGGCTGCTTTTGGTCCAGGATTTGTTTTATGGTTGGTAGAATATGGTTTTGGAGCCATGCGTTGTGCTTTCTTCTCACCATGCAAAACAGACGAAAGCATATAATGAAAAATTATCCAGAGAGCTAGCAGAGAAGATGGGCGTGAGCATTAATTTTTACGGTTGTCCATCTACTCTCTAGTGGAAAAAATTCTTGCAAAATCCTAATGGTATGTCTTCTTTAATAAAAATGCCCACTATTTCCCTTAGTAAATTAAAGTACAAAAGTAAAGTAAGAACAGTCATAATTATCCGTCCAAAATAAGCCATGCTTGTTGGACTTACAAGGGAGGCAACTGCGCTTCCATCCAAATATTGGATTTCCTACATGTCAACGAAAGCAGCGAGTTCTGATGTTTGATTTGGAGTGTTTACTGAAAGTTGAGCAATCTTAAAACTAAAACTAAAACTACCAAGTAATCATTGTAGTAGAAAAAAGATTGTATTTTGAGGCCTATTAATGCTATGATGTAAAAAATATTAAATACAACTCTAAATTTCTATTCTCTATGTCCCAAACAAGTGACCAATTCGGATTTAAAATTTGTCCTAAAATAAATAACCACTTTATAGTACTACTTATCCAATTAATTATCTCTTATTTAAATTTTTTGTTATCCTACCTTCAACCACCCTCTCACTACTAACCACCTACCTCTTATTTAATAATTAAAGGACATCTTGATCGTTTTTCTTCTCATAATTAGGACGGAGGGAGTACATCATTTGATAACATCTTTTACGTAAGTAATATTCTGAATCTTCCGCAAACAACGAGCAATAAGAAAACAACAAATATATTATTCCTTTTTTCCCTTTTTATAATTTACTAATTTTTGTGTTTTTAGGGAGCTTTAACTCTTTTTTAAACATTTATTTAGTAGACTTTAAACTGTAAAAAATAATGTTTTAGCAGACCCAACACAACAGAGATATTTGACCACTTTGATCAAAGCACAATGGACAGCTAACCATCTTTGGTGATGTACCATAAAAAATCCAAGAACAAAAGGGCAATGGTGCATACGTATTGTGTTGGATACGGCTAATGCATAGTTATTGGGTGCCTGAATGTTGTTGTATGCACTCTTTACTGCAAACTGAGAACTAATTATTGTTTTCCTCATCCAATCTTGCTGAAATGCCTTAGCTTCATCACCCTGGTAAGTTTGTAAAGCTTTGCATCCAAATCCTAGAATCTCTGATTCTCTACCTGCTACCCTACCCCTCTGTCCATAGCAACCATTACAAGCAACCCTATCCCCTTACTGCATGGAAATATGGTAGCATCTCTCGCCAATTCTTTTCATGGGTAGGGATTTGATTCCCCTGTAACTCTCAAGCCCATGGTCACTTTTTTTCATAGAATGCGATGGACCAAGTAGGGCTACTGTTCTAACTTATATAGCAAAACTAGCTTGATTGCGTTATAATCTCTTATATCACTCCTTCTGAACCATGCGTCCTTTCTAAGCTCCAGGGTTGTTCCTGCATACATGCATAGATTGAAATAGCGGCAGAACCATGCTTTGCATTAATACAAGGGAGATAAGTTTGCTAGTTTCTAGCAGGGTCCACCTTACCATATGGGTAGAGGTTACTTCCACCCGACACTACCACAGTTATCATGCGGTGACCATGAAAAACTAGATGAATTTTGTGTTAAAAAATTTGAATTCAAAATATTTAAACTCAGAAAACGAGCACAGTTTATGTACGGTTATCGTGCGGTAACACGCGGTTACCCCACTTGGTAAGGTGCAACTTTTTTGGGAGGAAGTACCGCTGAAAAATGATAAAAATGTAGGAAAAGTTTAGAAAAAATTGAGGAGGAAAGGTTGAAGGATGACTGAAGCGATCATGCTTCAAACAATTGTTCACCCACGTTCGCCGGCCGAATGAGCTCTCTGATACCCCTTCCATGTCTATTTCTTTCACATATCAGTGACTATATCACCCTTATCAATCCAAACAAGCAAGGAAGGAAGAGAGGTACTTCTGCCTTTCCCATAAGAATTACCAAACATAGAATTCAGGCAATGTCGGTCACTCTATGCCTATGACCATATGGTCAATATATAATACAGAGCGATCAACATCCATTGCACAAGGACTGTGTCCTTATGTTTAGCCCTTAACATTACTTCCATTAATTTGTACAACTTAAGTACCATTTCCCGTAAAAAAAGATTTGTAGTAATAATACTCTCTCTCACGTGTAACTTCTTTACCATCTCATCTATCATGTACTTCTTGTCTATATGCAAGATGCTATTGTTTAACTACTCACATACGAAAATCGTAATGTGTATCTGGAATCCTAAAATAGGACAAAAGAAACAGTTCTCAACTATAAAGTGGGAGATCTCGACGAGCTCTATAACTTTCATATAAAGTTTGTCTCCAACCAACGTCTTTTGAAAATTTTAAAAAATTGTTTATTCAAATAGATTGAGAATTTCTAACGTATATTCAAACATGTAAAGAATCTCAAATAAAAAAGTTGTAAACTACAAAGTTGAAGATCTGGTTAAGTATACAATTTTGATGTAAAGTTTCTCTCCGTACAACTATGTATGAAAAAGTTATGATCTTTTTTCATGAAATAAGGTTGTTTACATTTTCACATTTGTTTTGTTAAGAGAACCGTCTATAGAAATCATCACAGATACAGAAAATTTTAGATTATAGGAGCCTCTCGTCATTATCATGAGCGGATTTTCTTATGATCAACCTGTAGAAATGAAACCAGCGTGCTTAGAAAATGATTTTTTTATAGTGTTTGTAGAAACGGTCTACTTCGACATTCAATTACTTTGAAGTACTGTTCCAGGGTTAAATATAATAGAAAGGTAAATAACACTGTACTCTACAAATTACGAAGACACAATGATGTTTCTGAATTTTTTAATACGGAAATTTAACCCAGCCAGCATTTAGACACCAGCATCCTTCTCTCCCACTGGAGTTACTAATTATTAAGTATTTATGTTTGACTCAATCTCCACATGGGTAGGAACAGCACTGGCCTGTTGGCCATACTATGGCAGCACCAAAGGAGAGCTCAAAAGAACACATGTTGAGGGAATACATATAAGAGAGTTGACAATGTGAGCAAGGTAGTTCTATACTGTTTCCTTTACTAGTCTACCAAATGCAAAAACCCTAATTAGTTCATCACATATTACAGCAAAATTTGATGATGATGGGTACGGGAGGTCCGGCGAATTCAAATCTCTGTCCATGAAATGCAATAGTAAAAGCTGGAGGAAGATTTCGTTTTCCATGCATTCACAGAGATGAGATGCTATGAACAGGGTAGAAAGGAGAGGTGGCACAGAGTATCCTGATCTTTGGCTGCAAAGCGGTGCTGTAGCAGTTATGCTATACAGTTCCAGTCAGCTTACTTGAACAGAACACCAATTAGTACTGAATATATTGCAAGATCGTGTTCAGTAAACGTTTAGGATTTATATGATTTAGGCTTAGTTTGAGAGTGAGCGAAGAGGAAGAAAAAAAAGATCATATAAAACGAGATGAGCCATTAACACATGATTAATTGAGTATTAGTTATTGCAAACTTGAAAAAATGGATTTATATGATTTTTTAAAGCAACTTCTGATATAGAAAATTTTTGCAATAAAACGCAACGTTTAGTACTTTGGGAAGCATGCTCATGAAAAACGAGGAATGTTTTCACCCAAACACTCAGACTCGAACTATGCCTTAATCCTAATGGCTATCTTCTCTTCCGCCCCTTTGAGTGCATCGGTCCCGAATACCTGGCGTTCGCCTGTCTGATCTTAGAAGAGGGGCGTACGGCACTTCCTGCCATACAGAGCTTCGAATGGGGCCATCTGCAGATTGACTTGGTAGCTGTTGTTATACTAGAACTCCGCGTAGGGCAGACTCTTATCTTAAGTCCCACCGAAATCCAATGCACAAGCCCTTAGCATGTCCTCCAATATCTAGTTGACTCTTTCAGTCTATCCGCCTGTTTGGGGATGGTAGGCTGCACTAAAATTCAGTTGGGTTCCTAGTTCTGCTTGCAGCTTCTACCAAAACATGGAAGTGAACTGGCTACCACGGTCAGATACAATCCTCTTGGGTACTCCGTGTAAACATATTATGGGGGCCATGTAGAGTTTTGCCAGCTTCTTGCCCGAGTACATTGTATGCACCGGAATGAAATGGGCAACCTTGGTGAACCGATCCACGATCACCTAGATTGATTCGTATCCTGAAGATGTGCAGAGCAAACTGGTGATGAAGTCCATTCCGATCTCTTCCCACTTCTACTCTGGGACTCTAAGCGGTTGTAAGAGTCCTGCAGGCCTTTGGTGTTCTGCTTTAACTCGCTGACACACATCACAAAGTGCCACAAATTCTGCGATTTCTCTTCTCATGCTGGGCCACCAAAACTTTGTCTTGAGGTCTTGGTACATTTTAGTGCTTCCGGGATGAATGGAGTACTACGCCTCATGAGCTTCCCGGAGGATTAAGTCCTTGAGTTCCTTGTTTTCTAGGACGCATAATCGTTCTCCCATCCAGACTGTCCCGTTTTCGTCTTCTGTGAATCCATAGGCTTTTCTAACTCTCATGTTCTTCTTGAGTTCTTTGATCTCTAGATCACTCGCTTGTGTCTCACGAACTTGATCAAAGAGTATGGGCTGGGCCTCTAGGGCTGCCACAAATCTAGGGTCAACGATGCCCAGATTCAAACGTTCGAACTCCTGCTGCACTTCCTTGCACATCGTCTTTGCTAGGACGGTGTTGCAGTAACTTTTCCTGCTCAAAGTGTCTGCCACGATGTTGGCTTTTCCCGGGTGATAGTGTATTCCCACATCATAATCTTTAATCAACTCCAGCCACCTTCTTTGATGAAGGTTCAGGTCAGGCTGGATAAGATATACTTCAGACTCTTGTGGTCTGTATAGATCTCGCTGCGGTTATTGATGAGGTAATGCCGCCAAATCTTCAAAACATGAACCACTGCAGCCAATTCCAGGTCGTGTGTCGGGTAGTTGCCCTCATGGGGACGCAACTGGCATGATGCATAGGCTACCACTCTGCCTTCTTGCATCAGCACACATCCTAGCCCTTGGCGAGATGCATCATAATACACCCGGAAGTCTTTCTTGGGATCTGGCAAGATCAGGACTGGTGCCAAAACTAACTTCCTTTTTAGTTCCTCAAAGCTGTGACTGCACTCAACTATCCAGATAAATTTTATGTCTTTCTTCAACAGTTGAGTCATGGGTCTCGCAATCCTTGAGAAGTTCTCGATGAACCGGTGGTAATAACCCGCAAGTCTGAGAAAACTCCGCACTTGTGTCACTGTCTTGGGCGGTTTCCAATTGGTAACGGACTCCACATTCGTTGGATCAACAGCAACTCCCTGGGCGGTGATAACATGCTCGTGGAACTGTATTTCTTTCAACCAGAAGTCACACTTGCTAAACTTGGCATACAACTGATGCTCTATCAGCTTCTCGAGAACCAACCGGAGATGTTGCTCATGTTCTTCTGTTGATTTCGAGTAGATAAGGATGTCATCGATGAAAACCACCACGAACTTGTCCAGAAACTCCATGAACACCTTGTTCATCAGACTCATGAAGAAGGCCGGTGCATTTGTCAGTCCGAAGGACATAGCGGTGCACTCGTATAGCCCATACCGAGTGGTGAAAGCTGTCTTTGGAATATCCTCTTCTTGGATCCTCAGCTGATGATAGCCTGATCGCAGGTCTATCTTGGAGATGACGGTGGCTCCCTCCAGTTGATCGAAGAGATCGTCAATCCTTGGCAAGGGATATTTATTCTTGATTGTGACGTCGTTTAGTGCGCGATAATCTACGCACATCCACTTGGATTTATCTTTCTTCTCCACGAAGACGACCGGTGCACCCCAAGGCGACGTGCTTGGTCGGATGTGACTTGTGGAGGCCATGGGCCCCGGGTACCCCATCACAAGCATATGGGCCACTCGGATAGAGAATGAGCCTAGCTTTGTAATTAGAGATATGATAGAACCCGGTAGACTTTGCCTTTTACGATAAGGAATATACAGTCCTAGTCGGGTAGGTTATATCTCTAAGAGGAGATCCCTTGGTCGGAATCCGGCTGGAACTCCTACCTTGTACCCCTGTCCCTCAGTATATAAGGGGAGGCAGGGCGCCCCCTGAGGGCACAAGCTCATAGAAGCAAACACACATCCTCAAAGGAATACACCACAACTGGACGTAGGGTATTACCTCACATCGAGGGCCTGAACCAGTATAAACTCCCCGTGTTCCTTTGCAATCCACCGAGTTTCGATCCGACGAGTAGCCCTATATTCATATTGCCGGTGTAAAACATTGACAGTTGGCGCGCTAGGTAGGGGCTTCGGCGAGATCAACCTCAAGCTCGATGGATTCAATATCTGGAGTCGACGGCAACGGATACTCCCCCGGAGACACGATTACATTCGGAAGCCTTGACTTCGTCGCCGACCAGCTTGGCAACCTCACCTTGGCCAACTCTGACCAGATCCGATCTGCCGAGGAACCGGCCGACTCTACGCCAGTCGGCCTACACGACGCTGCAGCAACCTTCATCGCCTTGCTGCGGCAACCTTCTACTTCGCCGGGTCTCGGGACAACTCTCTCTGTCGGTGTTCGGCTCGGACTCGGCCTTGAGCCGGCCCAGGTCGGACTGGAAGGGGAGAGATCATCAATCTCCCAAGAAGGCTCGGCGACGCTGCGGACATCTACAATCTACATCCCACGCGACAGACCTGATCCTCTACGATTCAATTTGGACATGGCTCAGAGCCGTTCCAAATCGGATCTAGGGAGGTCGAAGTCGTCCTTACTCCAATGAACTACTCGGATTCCAACTCCAAGTTGGACAACAGTTCGAACACCAGTTCGGACACCAGTCTGGCAAGCTTCCTTCTGCCCCGAGAAATCTTCATGGCTTCAACCCCACCACCGGAGGTGCGCCGAGTACAAGAGCAGCAAGAAGAGGAGGCACGCCGACTACGGCGACAGGAGGAGGCTGAACGCGAGGCTCGCAACGACGAGCTACGCAGGGCTAGGCGAACTGCTCAGCAACAAATCCTCCAAACTAGAGTCGGCGACCACGATGTCTTTGTCATGCCACAACAGAACGTCATGGCTGTTGCAACCTTGCTGGACACGCTCCAGCTCGGGCTTGATCATCAGGCCACCCCGACTATAGCGAAGATCAAGGCGATGATTACAGCCGCTGCATGTTGGCAGCACCAGCAGTCGGGCGACACACTTGTACCGACCAACCGGTCAGGTTCTCCAGCGGCAGTCTTGTCTACATCAACATGACGCCGGGTGGCTGGCTCAAGTCAGCCGCATGCGGAGTCACGGCAAACATCTCTTGGCAACACAAACAACAACAATCGGCGGCGTCCCCAGAACGATCGCCGGTTCAACCAAGACCTCCAAGTCCGTCTGCAACGTGATCTCCGCCAAGATATCAATGCTCGGTGCCACCAACGCGAAGACAACGAGCGCCGCCGACTGGAGGACGAGTACGAGCGTTTTGATCTCCACCACGAGTGGTTTAATCGCCGTGGTCAGAGCCGGAGCCCTCACGAAGATGAAGGCGTACCAGCCTTCACCCAGGAGCTACAAGATGTTGACTGGCCATCAGGTTTCAAGCCGACTGGAATTGAAAAATATGACGAGAAGACCGACCCCAAGTCTTGGCTCACAGTCTACACTCTGGCAATCCGAGTAGTCAGAGGAGATCACAAAGCCATGGCTAACTACCTCCCAGTCGCTCTAGCCGACTCGGCGAGGACATGGATAACGGGACTTCCCAAGCAATCAATCGGCTCCTGGGGTGAACTCCGGGAACGCTTCATCGCCAACTTTCAGGGAACATACGAGAGGCCATCTTCCGAGTACGACCTATATCAGTTGCATCAAAGGAAGAACGAGTCTCTTCGTGACTTCATCAAGAGGTTTTTTGAGAAGAAGAACTCAATCCCGAAGATCAAGGACGAGGTCATCATCGCCGCCTTTTGAAAAGGAGTCAAAGACACCTTGTTCATAGGTAAATTCACTCGGAAGCCTCCCAACTCTGTCAAGGCTCTATTCGACATGGCAAACAAATACGCCGACTCGGCCAACGCTGTTGCTGAGGCCCTCGATGACAAGAAGGCACACTGACAGAAGGAGCGGAAGGACACCGATGACGTGGCCCCGACTAAAGCTGGGACCCACAAAAGCAAGTCGGACAACTTCATTGTGGTAGTCGGTCACAACAGTCTTCGACTTTCAACAAATGGAGATTATCAGAACAACAAGTGACATGCTCAGGGCCTCAAAAGCCCAAACGCAAGGATGGCAACCCCACTCTCAAATACCGAACAGCTAAGTCGCTTTCTGATAAATATTTCCTCACTTGGCCTCGCCAATGTCATAGCCGCTTACACCTAATAGGTGTACAAGCTGCACTTTTTTCTGTTTTTTCTCTTCATGATTGCAAAAGTACTCGAGTAGCATAAATTCTGATCCGTGAAACTTTGCTCCATGAAAGACGAACTCAAGTCACCCAAAACACGTGTCTGGGAAAGAGCCATGAGCCGACTCCCGACGCTAGGGGGCTATGACTAGTCGGGCTGAGTGCTTAAACGTAAGGGGTCAACTACTCGGGGAAATTAATATCAAAAAGCGGAAGAACATGTTTTTACATATATTGTAAAATACATAAAATTTCTTCGGGTGATTGTTTTCATCATCAGATGCTACTTATCCGATATGTTCATAATACAGGGCCAGTTCCGGATACGTGTTATAGGAACTCAGGGCTGTGAGCCTATCTCCTACGCTCGGGGGCTGGACCAGTCTGCCAAGAATCACTCGGAATGCTCCATGAGGGCAACTAACCGAGTACTGGGGCCAGTCAGGACGTCATCTTCCCTGGCTACACTCCATATGTGGGCTAGTAACCGACCTCCGGCGCCAGTTGGGGCTTGGGTACCACTTGGCTAGGTGAGGTACGCCCCATAAGGGTCGCCAGCCTAATCCTATGCTAATGCTAGGTTCGGGTACCTTATTTGATCACAACTCTGTCAGGTAGGGTACACCCGATGACGGTCGCCAGCCGAATCCTATGCTAATGCATGGTTCAGGTACCTTATTTGGCTATAACTCTGTTGGGTAGGGTACGTCCCATGAGGGTCGCCAGCCAAATCCTATGGTAATGCAAGGTTCAGGTACCTTATCCGACTTTACCAAAGTCAGAGAAGAGCTGTATCGTCAAAGCGCATCCAAAGTTCTCATGCACTGCGTCACACCTGAGGAGGACAAGCAGATCTTGCGATATACCTACTCGGACATCTGTGGCAACCATGCTGCATCCAGAACATAAGTCGAAAAGACTTGCGGACAAGGATTCCTCTAGCTGATAGAGGTTACCGATGCTGGAGTACTCATCCTGACATGCGATGGATGCTACTTTTATAGGGCTACGCTGGGTAGGTCAGTTTAGGCCGGCTTATTTGGTAGTAGACCATCAAGATATGAGTTTCTACAATAGCATGCTCAATGTGGGCCACTCGCTGGCTGTGTTAAAATTACAGTGCTGGTGCTACCAACAAGAACCGATTGGGTAATCAGATATGCTTCATGAAGGCCTAATTGATGAACACATGTGTTCGGGTATCTGTATTATCCACCAGGTATTGAGAATATATCCTTATAAGGGTCACAAGCTAGTCTTCATTAAAATTAGGGATGCAGGTATTTTTCAAGTACACCTGACCACATATGGGTTAAAATCCATAAAGTGGTACTCGGCTTACATGCTTAGCCAACATTTGGCATGAGCAAGTATCTTCCCAGCCGACATGACGCTGAAGAGTCTAACTTCCGAGTAGTGCACTACTCGAGAAAGACTATAAATATTTCTTCTAGCTGACATGAAGCTGAAGAGTCTAACTTCCGAGTGGAACGCTACTCGGGAAAGACTATAAACACCTTTTCCAGCCGACATGATGCTGAAGAGTCTAGTTTCCGAGTGACATACTACTCAGGAAAGACTATAAATATTTCTTTAAGCTGATATGAAGCTGAGGAGTCTAACTTCCGAGTGGGACGCCACTCGGGAAAGATTATAAACACCTTTTCTGGCTGAAATGAAGCTGAAGAGTCTCATATACGAGTGGCATGCTACTCGGCAAAGACTATAAATTATTTCCGGTTGACATGATACCGAAGAGTCTCATATACTAGTAGTATACTACTCGGGAAAGCCTACAAGGTTAAAGATCTTTGACTTTATATTTAATTGTTTTTACAATTAAGCACAAAGTCGGGGGCTACACCTAATAGGTGCACCTATTCGGTGCACACTATTCATACTTCTATATGGAGCCCTTCATAGCCTCGCTACCAGCTGACATGAAGCAGGACTTGGGAAGAAGAAGCACTTGGACAAAGAGTACTCGGGAGCAATGCACTCGGGGAATCTTCACCGTGGAGGATAAGCACTCGGCATCAGTTATAACTCAACTATGAAGGTCTCAGGGGCTGCTGTGGAGGCCATGGGCCCCGGGTACCTCATCACAAGCATATGGGCCACTCGGATAGAGGATGGGCCTAGCTTTGTAATTAGAGATATGATAGAACCCGACAGACTTTGCCTTGTATGATAAGGAACATACAGTCCTAGTCAGGTAGGTTATATCTTTAAGAGGAGATCCCTTAGTTGGAATCTGGCTGGGACTCCTACCTTGTACCCTTGTCCCCCAGTATATAAGGGGAGGCAGGATGCCTCTTGAGGGCACAAGCTCATAGAAGCAAACACACATCCTCAAAAGAATACACCACAACTGGACGTAGGGTATTACCTCACATCGAGGGCCTAAACCAGTATAAACTCCCAGTGTTGCTTTGCAATCCACCGAGTTTTGATCCGATGAGTAGCCCTATAGTCATATTGCCGGTGTAAAACAATGACAACTCTTCTGTAGCAGGTCATCGACTTGCTTCTTGGCTTCTGCCATCTCGTTTGGTGCCATTCTGTACGGCCTCTTATAAATTGGCGCTGTTTGTGGTGCCAAATCAATTCTGAACTCGATTTCCCTTTCTGGTGGCAACCTCGATAGATCTTCCAGGAACACATCCGGGTACTCCCTCACTATCGGGATTTCCTCTATTTTCCGATCCAGCTGTAGAATCATTGTCATGATTAATATTTTATGATGAATAATTGGTTTTGCAAATGATTTATTTAATAAGAGATTGGTTTGAAAATAACTGTGAATATTGGTGTGAGTGTGTATCACTAACGTAAGTCAAGTTGGGAAGAACTTGTGCTCGGATATGGTTTCTTTGTTTTTGCATATGTAGATAAGTCTTGAGGCCTCGGGAGTATTGCCGGTGATGGATCGGGAGTTGACTTGGGAGAAGTTGATGTCCAGATAATCAGGAGATCACGCGGGATACTAAAGGCTAGAGATCAGTACACGTGGAATTAAAGATTCCATATGGTATACAAGAGAAATTGTGTGCGTATGGAAAGAGGAGTCAAGTCCTACTCGGATTAGGAGTCGAGTCCTACTCAGATTAGAAGTTGAGTCCTAGTAGGACTAGGAGTCGAGTCCTACTTAGACTAGAAGTTGAGTCCAAGTTGATTATGGAAAGGAGAATTTGATTTGGTAAATTGTAAATAGATTTGGTAATTGAGGGTTTGAGTCCTAGTGGGATTAGTAGTCCTACTCCTACTTTGTGTAGAAGGTTTTAGGTATAAATAGATGAGGGGTTGAGACCCTAGAGCATTACTTTTGGAAGAGAGAAAATCTAGGGTTTAGTTTTGAGAGAGAGGAGTGCTTTGTGTGCGCTTTGTAAACACATCTTGATGCAATAAAGTTGATCTACTTTAAAGAGCATCTTCGGTGTGTATCCTTCTGAGTTCCGACGGTTCATCCGACAAGAGCGCGGTGGCGAGGCTACGGTTCTACCGACGGACATACGGCGGTCAGACCTGCGCAGGAAAGACAGGTCTGACCGGTGCACTCCATCCAGGTTTGAGGGTTTCTTTTATTCCGCAAAAGATTTTGGTTTTTGGTGTTCCTACCATTCACCCCCCTCTGGTAGGCTTGGTTCTTGTGTTCGATCCTACAAGTGGTATCAGAGCCTTGTTTTCTCTTTTTGATCTTCACTGATCTTGAGATTTAGCCATGGCTGATCGATTTTCAACCAAGCCGCATGTTTTTGATGGAGTTGATTTTCAATTTTGGAAACAAAAGATGCAATCATTTATTATGTCTCAGGGTTATGATATTTAGCAAAAAGTTTCTAATCCTTATGATATTCCTGAGGCTATAATTGCAGTAAACAAAGTTGAATTTGAAAACAATTGTAAAGCTAGAAATATAATTTTAAATGTTGTTTCTTTCTCAGATTTTGATCGGATTTCTCATTTTGAAACTACGTACGAGATGTGGAAGGCCCTATGTGATTTTCATCAAGGTTCTTCTAACATCAAGAAAATACGCAAAGATGCGTTTAAAAAGGACTATATGAAATTTGACATGAAACCTGGCGAAGCTTTGGATGATTATTTTGCATGTTTCAATAAAGTTCTTAGCAACCTTTGTTCTGTGGATGATTCTTTTGATACTACTTATACACAGTCCAAAATTGCTAGACAACTTTTGAATGGTCTTAATATGTCTGTCTGGGAGATGAAGATTACATCAATTCAAGAATCTGTTAATATGAATACTTTAACCTTGAATTCTCTTTACACTAAATTAAAGACACATGAGATGAACATTCTTTCTCGCAAAATTGATTCTAAATCCACTGCTTTGGTATCTTCTTCGGCTTCTTATATGGATACTTCTTTGTCATTTTCTCTTACTTCTTTGAAATCCACGTCCGATGAACAACTCGAGCAAGTCTTTGAGGAGGACTTGGCTTTGCTTATTAATAAGTTTTCTTGAGTTTTGAATAATGTTAAGAATAGAAAAAAAGGAGGCCCAGTCCGGTACTTTGAATGTGGAGAGTTAAACCACGTTTGTTCCAAGTGTCCTAAGCTTGAGAGATCCAACAAGGAAGACGAGGAGGAGAAGAACAAGAAGGACAACAAGCGCTCAACTTTTAAAGAGAAAAGAAAAACAGCAAAGCAAACTAGTACATCAATTGCTAGAGGCCTTCAAGCAAGTTGAGTTAAGCGACGAAGAATATGAAAGCGATAGCGAAAGCGTATGCAAAGGTAAGCATTTTACAAGTTTAGCTCTCATTGCTCGTAGTGTGTCAAACTCCGATGAAGATGAATCTGACAACGACGATGACAAGGTAAATTTTACTTATGATCAATTAGAACATGTTACTTTTGATCTCACTAATAAACTTGATAAATATACTAAAAAGCTTAGAAAATATGATCATACTGTTAATGTTCAAAATTCTGAAATTGTAAGATTAAAATCTCTAATTTCTGATGATGATGATTGCAAATCTTGTGAAGTGTTATATTCTGAAATTACTGCTTTAAGAAATGTCAATACTAACACTTGTCTAAGATTGGAAGCTGAAATTGAGAAAACTAAACAGCTTGAGTTATCTTTTGCTCTTGGTTTTACTTTGCATTCTCGTATTGTTGATGAGTTGTTATTAACAAAGAATCTTTTGAAAAAGTATAAAGTTGCTTTTGGTGCTAATTCATTGTTCAATTTTTTATGTGCTAAAAGGATTAAACAACACAAGGATGTTTCAAGTTTTAAAGCTTGCTCAAAGTGTTTTTTAAATGAGATGAAATTAAAAGATGCTCTTGGTCGTGTTGAGTTTTTGCAAAACGACATGAAAACTCACGAAGTACTTTCTTGCTCAAATTGTCGCAAACAAAAAGGGATTGCAAAATCTTGTGAAAATTGTGTTTCTTTGACAAATAAGGTTGCTTATTTGAAAGTTCTTTGCAAAGGTTTTCCGATGGTAAAAAGAAACTCAATATGATTTTGGATACTTCTAAAGTGAGCACACATAATAGTGGAATAGGGTTTGATGCACATGCTTATTTTACTAATCATCCATCGAGTATTCTTGATTTTTCTAAAAGTAGTGAGATTTTGACAAAACCCGAACCAAAGAAAACGATTTTCAAATCCGCTAGAATTTTATCGAACCTTTCTACAACTTGTGCAATTGCTTCTTCTTCTTCTAAGGAAAAAACATGTGTGAAGTACAATTGCTCTCATTGTGGTAAGGATGGGCATTTGGTTCAGTTTTGCTTTAGACTTGCAAGAAAACAGAAAAAACACAGAGAATATGAACTTGCAAGGTTGAGGTGGCAAAGGTCAAGCTTTTCTTCGAGTGGCCCGGTCAGACCACAAGCCCTAGGGAGGTCCAACCGGTCGCCACGGTCAATTAGACCGCAGGTACATCAGTAATCAGACCGACGGCTGACGGTGGTTAGACCGACTTCTTAGCATTGGTCGAATAAGTTTTCGGTGAAGCCCCAAGGTAAGTTTTTAAATAAGTCTGGTACTGATTCTATTTATGTATATACATATCCTTTGCCTACTGGTTCTATTGGTCGTGTGTCTCAGTGTTGGATTCCTAAAACTTTTATTTCTAATCCCAACACAAAGGCCTCGACATCTTCTTGTGCATAGGTCTTTTGGCGGCATACTCCCCATGTGCATTAAACGGTTGAGGCATCATTGCTTTTAAGGTAATATCGATCTACTTTTGAATTGGCAATATAATATTTACTTCTTCATTAGCTTTTTCCTCGCTAGTTATGGAGATAGTAGTTTTTGATAATAATACAAGTGGATATATGTCAATTAATGAGAACCTTGGTGATATCGTTGGCAATTGGTTGTCTTTTTCAAAACCTTTGATATCTTCTCGATTTGCTTTGTTTTTTTGTCGGGAGGGTTTGGAGGTTGTTTTGAGGGAGAGTTTATGTTTTTCGATGCATTCATGTTTAATTTATTGCATTGCTCTCAATTTGAAAATAGAAAAGAAAAGTGGAGTTTTGTTTTATACCTCTAGTATATTCTTGTGCTTGCTAGCAATATAAGTGAGGTCTTTTGGTCGCTAGTTTAGCTTGTATGTATTCTAGTCTTTATGTGAGCCTTTGATGTTGTTTTTAAGGGAGATGATGCATGAGACTTAAATTCTTTTACTTGAATTAAGTAAATATGCAATATTGACACTAGTGCTGGTTTGGAGAAATTATGCTCATATATGTGCTTGCTGAATTTTTCACTCCTTAAATGCTCTAGAGATTCCTCAAGAAAAAAATATATGCTTATATGAGTGAAGAAAATGGATACCACATCCTTGGAAACAGTATTCACGACAAGGACGTATCCAAAGTGTCGATGCTTTGCACCGGCAATAATACTATGGGGGTACTCGGCGAACTGGAATTCGGTGGATTGCAGAGGAACACGAGGGAATTATACTGGTTCAGGCCCTCAAGGTGAGGTAATACCCTACGTCCAGTTGAGATGTTATTCCTCTGAGGTGGATTTGTGATCGATGATCTTGCGTGCCCTCATGGGGCGCCCTGCCTCCCTTTATATACTAGGGGACAGGGGTACATGGTAAGGATCCCAGTCGGATACGACCAAGGGATTTCCTTCTTTGAGATAGAATCCTATCCGACTAAAGCTATGTTTCCTTATTATACAAGGCACAGCCTGCCGGGTGCTATCTTATCTCTAATTACATGGTCTGGCCCATCCTCTATCCGAGTGGCCTATGTGCTGATAATGAGATACCCGGGGCCCATGGTTCCCACAGTAGCCCCTGAGACCTTCATAGTTGAGTCACAGCTGATGCCGAGTGCTCATCCTCCACGGTGAAGGTTACCCGAGTGCGATGCTCCCGAGTACTCTTTGTCCGAGTAAGTCTTCCCGAGTCCTGCTTCATGTCAGCTGGCAACGAGGCTATGAAGGGCTTCATGTAGATATATGAATAGTGTGCGCCGAATAGGCGCACCTATTAGGTGTAGCCCCCGACTTTGTGCTTAATTGTGAAGACAATTAAACATAAAGTCAAAGATCTTTAACCTGGAAGTCTTTCCCGAGTAGATTACTACTGGTATATGAGACTCTTCGGTATCATGTCAACCGGAATATAATTCATAGTCTTGCCGAGTAGGAGGCTACTCGTATATAGGACTCTTCGACTTCATGTCAGTCGGAATGTGTGTTTATAGTCTCGCCGAGTAGGATACTACTCGTATATGGGACTCTTCAGCGTCATGTCAGCTGGAAAGGGAGTGTTTATAGTCTTTCCCGAGTGGCGTCCCACCCAGAAGTTAGACTCATCCGCATCATGTCAGCGGGAATGATAAATTTATAGTCTCTCCCGAGTAGTGCACTACTCGAGAGTTAGACTCTTCAGCGTCATGTCGGCTGGAATAATGTCGCTCATGGCAACTGATAGCCACGCATGTTGGCCGAGTACCACTTTATGAAAAATAAATCCATCGCGTGGTTAGGTGTACTCGAGAGAGATACCTGCATCCCCAATTTTAATGAAGACCAGCTTGTGATCCTTGTAAGGATATATCCTCGAGACCTGGTGGATAAGACAGATACCCAAACATATTTGTTTAGCAGTAAGGCTCTCATGAAGCATATCTGTTTACCTCATCGATTCCTGTGAGTAGCACCAGCGCTATTATTTCAACTCAGCCTGCGGGCGGCCCACATGGAGCATGCTACTGTAGGAACTCATATCTTGTCGGCCCAATACCAACTGTGTGGGCCTGGGTCCATCTAGTCAGTTCAGGCTATAAAAGGATGGGGAGAGAGAAAAAGATTCCATCGTCTTCCCCAAAGCAACCAATCTCTTCATCTTCCACCTTCGCGCCTAGCTTTTCGCCTCCCGCCCGGCTAGGGTTAGCAGCAGCCGTTCCCCACCCGGACTCAGGCGATTTCAATCCTCTTCGTCTATTCCAAGCCCCCGATTTGCTTTCCCCCAAATCTCAACGCCTCCAGTCATGCCGAAGGTGACGAATCCTGCGGGTGCGCCAGGGAGTTCTTGGCCGATCTCGGATTGCAGCTCGGTGAAGCTGAGACGGCTGGAGAGCGAGCTGAAGTTGCCCAGCCAAGAAGTGATCCGTTGGCGGTCGGCGAGGGATGAGTCGAGCCCCAACCCCCGGCCTGGTGAAACGGTAGTTTTCGCCTCTTTCTTTGATCGGGGCTTGTGTCTTCCGTCGTCTGATTTCTTCCACCGCATCCTTGATTTCTACAGGCTGGAGTTGGTGCATTTAAATCCCAACTCGATCCTTCAGATCTCCATATTCGTTACCCTTTGCGAGTGCTTTCTGGGTGTTGAGCCCCATTTCATCCTCTTCCGACACTTGTTCCATGTCAAGCCCCAGCCTTCCAAGAGTAATATCAGTGTGATTGGGGGGGCTGGTCTTCAACTAAGGAGTGATGGGAAGAAAACATACATCGATTTGCCCTTGAAATCTTCTCTGAAGGGCTGGCACAAGGAGTGGTTTTACTGTGCCAATCTATCTCCTTCCTTGCCCCCGTTTACTGGTATGCCGCCGGTGGTGTTGCCAAGCTGGTCTTCGGAGCCAACCTTTGAAGAACTGGGCCAGGCACACATATTGCTAACGAAGATAGATGACCTCAAGAGGGCCGGCTTGACAGGGCCCTGGGTGGCTCGTCATTTCCTGACGAGGCGCGTCCAGCCGCTGAAGCTGAGAAGTGCTTTCGGCTGGGCCTTCAGAGGCAAGCACGATCCCGACCGGGTGAGCAGCGAGACAGCGGACAAGGGGGCAGTAACCGATACCTTGTTTGGCTACTTCTCAGAAGGGGTCGTTGCCACCGAAGATGATAACCGCCGAGTTGCTGCCTATAGCTTCATCCGGCCGCGGACCAAGGTAACCTTGTACTTTCTTCTGTGGTGAACGCCTGTGGAACGATGATTGTTCAACCTTGCGTGATGGTATCTTGTCGACTTGCTTGTAGTGGCATGAGGAATTTGATGAAGATTCTCGCCCATTGTCTGCGGTCGCGTCGAAGAAGAGGCCAAGGAGTCCCTCTGATACCCAACCCGACTCCAAGAGAGCGGGGAAGAAGCCAATTTTATATCGGGGCGAGGGGGCCATGACAGCGCGTGCCGTGAGCGGTAGCTTGAAGATAAAGGACACCGCTGCCACAACGCCTACGCGGTCGAGTCCCAGGCTGAGAGCAGCTGGCTTGGGCTCGACGTTGTCATGCCCAGCAACAGCGCCGCCAAGGGTCCAACCAGAGCGGAGGCCGATTGGGGCGAAGGAACCCGAACCAACCGTACCAGAGTCGAGGCCGACTCAGGCCGATATGCCTCTGCCGTCGGCGACACCGTCCGGGGCGAGCGCCGATGCCAGCGCTTCGTCGGGGAGCGGGTACGCTAGCAGGAGGCTGAAGTTTTCCAAGAGGTGCGCTACTCCGAGCATTCTGTAGTCGTCGCATGTTGAAATACAGTCTTGATGTCTTGCTTCGTTGTGCAGGAAGCGGGCCGATATCGACCTCAAAAAGGTCGGCCCATCTGCCCCGCTTGATGAATCCACCCCAGCCGAGTCAGCAGCAGCAAGCCCACCTGCTGTGCCGGTGGCCAGCTCGGTTGCTGAAACCGAGGTGGCTCCGACTACAGGGCCGCTACCGCCAGTCGACCGGGAGGTGGCTGTTGAAGCTGAGGCCCCGGCCCCCGAGGCACCATACGTCGCGGAAGCAGGGGACGGATCCCCCGATCCGGTCCCCAATGTTGTAGGGGAAGGCGATGCCGAGGCCGGGACCCCGTCGCCTTCATGGTTGTCGTCACCGCCATCGTCGCCGTTGCCGCCGCCACCGGAGATCCCACATTTGCCTCGGATCGAAGCTCCCCCACGCGTGATGCCCCGGACCTTCTCGTGGACCACTCGCGACGGCACTATGAAGAGCTTCAGACTTGATGAAATCGTCGCAAGGAGAGAGCGCGAGAGCCTGCTTCGTGCCGCCATCAACGGGTCCCAAGGGGTCGCGGTATGATTCTTGTAGTGAAGCTCCAGCAATCTTCTTGTCTTGATGTTTGACTCTGTCGTCGGTTTGTTCCTTGTCCTGAGCAGAAGCTCGTCGACCGCAATGAGGCGATGACAGAGATCCTAGTCGAGATGGCTCCCCATCTCGCGGAATTACAACAGCTCCGGGCATTGAAGGCCGAGATGGAGGCGCGTCACACGAGCAGGGAGGCCTGGCTGAGAGCGGCGCTGATCAGCTCAGGGCTGAGACATGGGCCTTAGCCGAGAAGGTCAGAGTAAAATCCTCGAGCATATCTCCCGACTGGACCGTTGGTGTAATCATCCAGTTACGTCGATCCGATTGCTTGGTGTCATGACTGCGCGATTGAGCTCTTGGCTAATCTGTGGTGCAGACCTCGAAGCGGAGAGGGAGTCGCAGCTGAAGGAGGCCGAAGAAGCCAAGGCCGAGCTTGAAAGAGTCAAGGCCGACCTGACAAAAGTCAATACCGAGCTTGACCGGGAGAAGTCCGAGTTGGAGAAGGCCGTCGTCGAGCTCGGTAAGGAGAAGCCGAGCTGGAGAAGACCGTGGCCGGGTGGAGGCCGACTACGAAAGTAAGTCCTCAACCCGACTGTGATCTCAGCCAATACATTATTCACCCTGCGTGTAGCCGATCCTGACAAGCATACTTGCCGGCCGATCTGGGCAGGCATGAGAGCCAACGTCCAGGCCCAGTACCGTTCTACACGGAGGAGATAAGGTCAATCCGGAGTCACGGGAGGCCCTCGTCGGTCCGTGAAGGGGCTCCTTGACCTTGTGGATCCCCGCTCAGTGGGGACCAGCTGTAGCAGAATTCCTCAAATAATGGGCGTCTCGAGGATGCGCCGAGTGCCCTGAAAAGGTACTTAGACGAGCGGGTTGCCGCCGGCGTGGCCCAGACCCTAGCAATGACCAAGTCCATCTACCCGAGGGCGGACATTGAGGCCATCGGGGAGGATTTTCCGAGAGACGACGCCCGAGGAAGCGCTGGAGCTGATCTCACAGGCGAAGCCGACTGCTGAAGCGATTACCCGAGACCTGGTCTGTAAAGCAATATATTTTGTAGTCGGTGTATACAAATGCTTTCATATACGATCATGTGTGAATATATGTGTCGTGCCGCCAAACTTATTATTCGTTGTCATTAGCTTTACCCGACCATGTAGCATGCACCGATTAGTTCGATAGAACTTGATAAAAATCGTTCAGAGGAAGATGCTATACCGGCGAACGCATCAGTCGTGGCAAGGCTTCATAACCGAGGTGAGAATAAGCTTGTATGTCATTGACAGAACACATATATACATGCAGCCCCGACTCACTACTCGATTGGAACAAGCGGCGTAGTGAGTCAGGAAAACTGTACACATGGAAAAAGTAAAACTCAGGTATAGAAAGGACGTAGCTGTTCTATATTCCATGAGTTGGTGATGAGGACGCCGTCTTGGTCTTCAGTCGGTAGGCGCCTGGCCGCGTGACCTCGGCTATAATGAATGGCCCTTCCCAGATGGGGGATAGTTTATGCCTGTCCTTGGTGGTTTGTATCTTCCTTAGAACGAGATCCCCGACCAAGAAGGCGGCCACGGACATTGCGATTGTGGTAGCGACGCAGGCCTTGAAGATATCTTGCCGACTGGATTGTTGCGGCGTCTCTTGCTTCTTCCAGCTGATCTAATTCGATCAGTCGGGTGCTGTTGGAATCGTCTTCGGAGTAAGCCCGGACTCGCGGAGAGCCGAACTGTATCTCAGTCGGTAGCATGGCCTCAGTACCGTAGACCAGGAAGAAAGGGATTGCCCTGTTGCCCGACTAACCGTGGTTCTGAGAGACCAGAGAACGGATGTAGTTCTTGTACCCACCGACCCGCATATGTTGTAGTCGGTCGTATATCCTGGCCTTGATGCCTTGTAAGACCATGCCGTTGGCTCGCTCAACCTGCCCGTTGCTCCGTGGGGTGCCACAGACGCGTAGCAGATCTTGATGCCGAGGTCGTCGCAAAATCTTGGAATAGGCTGCCGCGAACTGAGTGCCGTTGTCGGTTATGATGCGTTAGGGACCCCAAACCGTATAGTATACTCAAGATGAAGTCCTTTGCTCGTGCCGCTGTGATTGTTGCGACAGGTTTAGCCTCAATCCACTTGGTGAATTTATCCACTGCGACGAATAAATGTGTGAACCCTCCTGGCGCTTTCTTGAATGGCCCGACCATGTCGAGCCCCCATACTGCGAATGGCCAAGAGATAGGGATAGTTTGAAGTTCCTGGGCGGAAGATTTGTCTGTCTTTGCGAAGAACTGGCAACCCTCGCACTTGCGAACGATATCTTTGGCGTCTGTGACTGCGGTGGGCCAGAAGAATCCCTGTCGGTAAGCTTTTCCGACTAACGTCCTGGATGCAGCGTGGTTGCCACATATGCCCGAGTGGATTGAATCCAGGATCTGCTTGCCTTCCTCGGTGGTGACACATCGCATGAGGACACCGGATGCGCTCCTTCGGTACAGGTCTTCTCCAACTAGCAGGAAGTTTTTGCTTCGACGCTTGATTGCTCGGCTTGATTGCGATCTTCTGGGAGTTCATCTCCAGGAGGAATTTGAGAACAGGACCCCTCCAGTCTTGACATATGTGCAGCACTTCGTCGGTGGTCGGGTAGGTTCGCCTCCCGACTGCTCTTGTGCCGGTTTCTTCTTGACTGATGGCTCCATAAGTTGCTCGACAAAGATTCCAGTCGGGACCGCTTCTCGCTTGGATCCCATGTTTGCCAGCTCATCGGCCGCGTCGTTGTATTGACGCAAGACGTGTGTGATTTCCAGCCCGTCGAACTTGTTTTCCAACTTGCGACCTCCTGACAGTATGCCGCCATTGTGTCGTCGAGACAGGTCCAGTCTTTCATGACTTGGTTGACCACGAGTTGGGAGTCTCCGCGCACACAACCAGTCGACGTATGCCGAGTGATATGGCGATGCGGAGCCCGTGAACAAGAGCCTCGTACTCGCGACGTTGTGGGAAGCCGGGAGTGGATTTGTAGTACGTATTTCAACTTTTCGCCAGTGGGGGACGTCAGTATGACTCCAGCCCCGGCACCGCCGATCCGTAGGGAACCGTCGAAGTACATTGTCCAGTACTCTAGCTTTATTGTTGGTGTTGGGAGTTGAACTTCTGTCCACTCGGCCACGAAGTCGGCTAGAGCTTGAGATTTGATAGCTGTCCGTGGCTGAAAGGTGATGTCAAACGCCATCAACTCGAGTGCCCATTTAGCGATCCGGCCGGTGGCCTCGCGATTATGAAGGACATCCCCGAGTGGAAACGCTGTGACCACCGTGACTTGATGTGCTTGAAAGTAGTGCACCAGCTTTCGGACTGTGATGAGTAGGCCGTATAGCAGCTTCTGGACCTGCGGGTATCTTGTTTGGAGTCGGCAAGGACTCGCTGACAAAGTAGATTGGCCGTTGTTATTTTTGAAGATGACCCTGTTCGGATCGCTCCACTACCAGCACCGTGCTGACTATCTGTGTTGTTGCCGCCAGATAAAGCATTAGTGGTTCCTGGGGCAGGGGTGAAGCTAGCACGGGGGTGATGTGAGGAATTTTTGAAGTCTTCGAAGGCTTGCTGGCTTCCGGGGTCCACTGAAAGGTGTCCGCCTTTTTGAGGAGCTTGAAGAAGGGCATGCCCCGTTCGCCCAGTCGGGAGATAAACCGACTGAGTGCCGCCATGCAGCCTGTCAGCTTCTGGATGTCTTTGAGATTGGTCGGGGGCGCCATGTTCATGATGCGTTGACTTTCTCCGGGTTAGCCTCGATGCCGCGGTGCGAGACGATGAAGCCGAGTAACTTCCCAGACGGCACCCCGAAGTGCACTTGTCCGGGTTCAACTTCATCTTAAATCTTCGAAGGTTTTGGAAGGTTTCTTCCAAGCGGCAATGAGTCTTGTCGGGATTTAGACTTGATGACCACATCGTCGACGTAGGCTTCCACGTTGCGCCCGATCTGAGTGTGCAGACACCGCTGAATAGCCCTTTGGTAGGTTGCGCCTGCGTTTTTCAGACCGAACGGCATTGTGATATAGCAATACGCTCCAAACGGCGTGATGAAGATGTCTTTAAACAGTCTTGTTCCTTCAAGCTAATTTGATGATATCCCGAATAACAGTCGAGAAAACTGAGTAGGTCGCACCCCGCCGTGGAGTCAACCACCTGATCTATCCTGGGAAGACCAAATGGGTCCTTGGGCACGCTTTGTTGAGGTCGGTGTAGTCGACGCACATGCGCCATTTACCGTTTTCTTCCGGACCAGGACTGGGTTGGCCAGCCAGTCCGGTGGTAGACTTCCTTGATGAAGCCGGCTGCGAGGAGCTTGGTGATTTCCTCCCGGATAGCATCCTTGCGGTCTTGAGCGAAGCGCCGCAGCCGTTGTTTGACCGGCTTGGCGTCTGCTTTACGTGTAGGGCGTGCTCTATCACCTCCCTTGGTACGCCCGGCATGTCGGACGGTTTCCACGCGAAGATATCTTTGTTGCTTGGAGGAAGGTGACGAGCGCATCTTCCTATTTGGGGTCGAGTCCGGTCCCGACTAAGGCAGTCTTGGAGGGGTCGGAAGGTCCAGGGGGATCTTCTTCGTGTCGGAGTCTGCTGAAATTCCTGACTTCGCTGCTTTTTTCGCCGGAACTGGATCTTGATCGACTTCAGATGTAGCGGCTTGCCGGATGCTGTCGCGCCCGACTGCCGCTTCTTGTGTTTGAGCCAGCTCGCAGCTCTCCTTGTCGCAGTGAAGGCTTGCTTAGCTCGCTGCGGAGGGAGAGACTCCTGCTGGCCCGGGCATCTTCAGCACCATGTATGTGTAGTGCGGAATCGCCATGAACTTGGCGAGCCGGTCGTCCGAGTATCGCGTGATACGCGGTCTCAAAGTCGGCGACCTCGAAGGAGATGTTTTCCGTGCGGAAGTTGTCCCGCGTGCCGAAGGTCACCGCAAGTTATCTGCCCGAGTGGGGTTGATGACAAGCCGGGGATTATCCCATGGAAGGGCGCGGTGCTCGGCCGTAGTTCTGAACGAGGAATTCTCATCTCGTCCAAAGTCTTGGCGAACAGGATGTTGAGCGCACTGCCTCCGTCGATGAGGGTTTTCTTCAGCCTAATATTTTGACGACCGGATCCAGGACGAGTGGGTATCGTCCCGGGTGGGAAACCCGATCTGGGTGATCCGCGCGTTGAAGGTGATAGCCATCTCTGACCAGCGCAAGTATTGGGGGCATCCATTGTGGAGACCCGTTAATGTCCCGCGCTGATAGCTTCTGCTTGCGCTTGATTCGTATGCGAGTGGCCCCCCGAAGATGTGGTTGAGTTCGGCTTGGGGTCCTGGAAGTCGTCAGCCGGACCCGAGTCTGGCTTGTCCTTGTCGCCGACGGCAGATGATGAAGCCTGCTCGGAGGCAAACTTCTTGAGCATGTGGCAGTCTTTGGCTGCGTGCCGGCCCTTGGGGTGAAAGGGGCAAGGCCCGCTCATGACTTTCTGGTAGTCGTTGTTCCGCTGGGCCGTGACCGACTGCGCTCCATGTTAGCCACCTCGTTGTCGACTTCCGCTTGCGGCTGCCAGGCTTGTTCTGAGGCTGCTCGTTGTCGGCTTTTGCCCTGTTGTCTTTTTGTCGGGCTCCTTCTTCTCGTCGAAGGCCTCTGCGACGGCTTCAGCTGAGTCGGCGTACTTGTTGGCCATGTCGAAGAGAGTCCCGCGACGGTGGAGGTGGCTTTCGAGTGAACTTCGCGATGAGCGGGCGTCTTTTACGCCCTGCGGAAGGCGCGATGACGACCTCGTCTTTGATGTTTGGGATTTGATTGCGCTTCTCGGAAAACCTTTTGATGAATTCCCGTAGAGACTCGTTCTTTTTCTGATGCAGTTGGTGAGAGTCGTGCTCGGAAGCCGGTCTCTCGTAGGTCCCCTGGAAGTTTGCGATGAACCGCTCCCTGAGTTGTCCCCAGGAACCGATCGACCGCCTTGGGAGGCCTGTCAGCCATGTCCTCGCCGAGTCGGATAACGCGACTGGGAGGTAGTTAGCCATGGCTCTGCTGTCGCCCCAGCAGCTTGAACTGCTAGGACGTAAACGGTGAGCCAGGACTCTGGGTTGGTCTTGCCGTCGTACTTTTCAATCCCGGTAGGCTTAAAGCCGACTGGCCATCGGACGTCCTGTAACTCCCGAGTAAAGGCTGGGATGCCTTCATTATCGTGAGCACTCGGGCTTCGGTTTTGGCGGTGTAGTCGCTCGTAGTGGAGACCGAAGCGCTCGTGTTCGTCCTCCAGTCGGCGGCGTTCATCCTCTTCATGCTCTTCGCGCCGGGCATTTATAGTGTGGCGAAGATCGCGTTGTAACCGCGATCGGAGGTCTTGATCGTGTCGGCGGTCGTATTGGTGACGCCGCCGGTTGTCGTAGTTGGTATTGCCGAGTGTTGTTTGGCGGGATTCTTCATGCTGCCGGGTGGAGCCGGCTGCCCGTCGTCGTGCTGATGCAGATGACTCCGCCGCTGGAGAGCCCGTTCGACGGGTCGGTACGTGAGTGTTGCCTGACTGTTCTTGCTGCTGGCAGGCGGCAGCAGTAATCATCGCCTTGATCTTGGCGATGGTTGGTGTGGCCTGATGGTCCGGCCCAAACTGGAGCGTGTCCAGCAGAGTTGCGGCGGCCACGACGTTCTGCTGTGGCGTGACGAAGACATCGTGGTCGCCGACTTTGGTTCGGAGGATCTGCTGCTGGGCGGCTCGCCCAGCTTGTCGAAGCCCGTCATTGCGAGCTTGTCGGTTGGCCTCCTCTTGTTGCACTCGGCGCGCCTCCTCATGCTGCTCCTCTTGCAGTCGGCGCACCTCGGAAGGTGGCGTTGAAGCCATGAAGATCTCGCGGGGGAGGAGGAAGCTTGCCAAGGTGGAGTCCGAGTTGATGCTCGAACCGCCATCCGACTTAGTGTCGGACTCCGAGTAGTTTTATCGGAGTTAGGACGACTCCGACCTCCCTAATCCAATCTGAAACGGTCATGACCGTGTCCGAACTGAATCGCTGGAGGTCGGGTCTGCTGCGCGGGTTGTGGATGCACAGCGTCGCCGAATCCGTACGGGAGATTGACGATCTCTCCCCCTCTTGGCCTAACCCGCGCTGGCTCAAGGCCTAGCGCGAGTCGGACGCCGAGGGAGAGAGTTGTCCCGATGTCCGGCGACGTGAGGGACTGTCGTAGTAGATCGTCGAAAGAGATGGTGACGTCCTGGGGCCGACTGGCGCAACGCCGGCTGGCTCTTCGGCTGCGAGATCGGATCTGCCTCAGCCAAAGAAAGGTTGCCGAGTTGATCGGCGACGAAATCAAGGCTCCGAAGGTGATGGTCTCCGTTGGAGAACTTGTTGCTCCTGACTCCGTTGATGGGATCCATCGAATCTGTTGATGAAGAACTCGCCGGTCCCCTACCTGGGCGCCCAACTGTCGATGCTTTGCACCGGCAATAATACTATGGGGTACTCGGCGAACTGGAATTCGGTGGATTGCAGAGGACACGAGGGAATTATACTGGTTCAGGCCCTCAAGTGAGGTAATACCCTACGTCCAGTTGAGATGTTATTCCTCTGAGGTGGATTTGTGATCGATGATCTTGCGTGCCCTCATGGGGCGCCCTGCCTCCCTTTATATACTAGGGACAGGGGTACATGGTAAGGATCCCAGTCGGATACGACCAAGGGATTTCCTTCTTTGAGATAGAATCCTATCCGACTAAAGCTATGTTTCCTTATTATACAAGGCACAGCCTGCCGGGTGCTATCTTATCTCTAATTACATGGTCTGGCCCATCCTCTATCCGAGTGGCCTATGTGCTGATAATGAGATACCCGGGGCCCATGGTTCCCACACAAAGTGAGGAAAATAATGGGTGCCGAATCCTTGAAACAGTATTCACGACAAGAACGTACCCGAACATAATTGAGAGAATTAGTTTTGTGCTTTTAAAAAGTTATTATGAGCGAAAGCACAGAAATTAATCTTGATGAAAATTCTCTTGTAAAGGGCAAGTAAATTTGAGAAAGAGTGTTTAGTTCAACTTTCTTATGTGTGAGGTTTTTTTCTTTCAATCTATGTGCTAGTGATTATGTTGCATTATAAATTATTGAAATCATGAATTTTTAGTGTTGGTTTGATCTTGATTGTAATATCATTGATTCATGTTTGGACTATAACCCATGCTTGTTTGCTAGTTGTTCAATCTATCTCCCTTGTCTTGCAACACATGTCCCTCAGTTGCTTTAGGTACACTTCAAAGCTCCTAGAAAAGAAAAATTCAGAAGAAGGAAAATTGATAAATATTTCATATTCATTGCATTTGTGCTTTTATGGTTTATATTCTCTCTTTTGAAATTCTTTGATGAAATCATTGTCAAAAGGGGAGAAATATACAAAATGCATGCTTAAAGAAAGGGGGAGCTATTTTAGAAAAGGGGAGAATTTGAAAGTTTGAAAGTTTTGACTAGTTGAACGATTCTTAACAACAGTCAATTTTGTGCTTTTATTGCAAATATAGTAGAAAAATTCTTTCTTTTAAAAAGGGGAAGAGTTTTGACACTTCTTGGTTTTTATTTTTCAAAAACATCAATTTGCATTTTGGAGATGTTGCCAACGTGTTCATCAAGGGGGAGATTGTAGAATCATTGTCATGATTAATATTTTGTGATGAACAATTAGCTTTCCAAATGATTTATTTAATTAGAGATGGTTTGAAAATAACTATGAATATTGGTGTGAGTGTGTGTGACTAACGTGAGTCAAGTTGGGATGAACTTGTGCACGAATATGGTTTCTTTGTTTTTGTATGTGTAGGTGAGTCTTGAGGCCTCGGGAGTATTGCCGGTAATGGATCGGGAGTCGACTTGGGAGAAGTTGATGTCCGGATGATCGGAAGATCATGCGGGATACTAAAGGCAAGAGATCAATACACGTGGAATTAAAGATTCCATATGGCATAGAATTGTGTGTGTATGGAAAGAGGAGTCGAGTCCTACTCGGATTAGAATTGGAGTCCTAGTATGACTAGAAGTTGAGTCCTACTTGGACTAGGAGTTGAGTCCAAGTTGACTATGGAAAGGAGAATTTGATTTGGTAAATTGTAAATAGATTTGGTAACTGAGGGTTTGAGTTCTAGTGGGACTAGAAGTCCTACTCCTACTTTGTGTAGAAGGTTTTAGTTATAAATAGATGAGGGGTTGAGACCCTAGAGCATAACTTTTGGAAGAGAGAAAATCTAGGGTTTAGTTTTGAGAGAGAGGAGTGCTTTGTGTGTGCTTTGTCAACACATTTTGATGCAATAAAGTTGACCTACTTTGAAGAGCATCTTCGGTGTGTATCCTTCTGAGTTCCAACGGTTCATCCGACAAAGAGTGCGGTGGTGAGGCTGCGTTTACCGGCGGACATACGGCGGTCAGACCGGCGCAGCAAAGACAGGTCTGACCGGTGCACTCCATCCAGGTTTGAGGGTTTCTTTTATTCCGCAAAAGATTTTGGTTTTTGGTGTTCCTACCATTCACCCCCCTCTGGTAGGCTTGGTTCTTGTGTTCGATCCTACACCGGCTTCTTCCCACTTTTCGACTGTTGCTCTGCTATGACCAGATTTAAGCTTGCTTCCTGCTTATGTGGCACCAGCTTCCTTCCAGGCTGGTTACTGTTATGGTTGGTCCCAACGCATCGATCCACTCCTTTGTGCCGAGTCAACCAATCCATTCCTAGAGATGACATCTAGGTCTTGTGGATTGAGGAGGACTGAGATTGGCTAGAAAGGGTGATCCTTGGATTTCTAGGCTCACTGAAGGGCTATAGTGAGCTGTGGTCATGCGGTTCCTTGTGTATGAACCTGCGCGGATTTTAATCTCACCGACTTTATCCCATGTGTTTCACAATTTCTTGATATAGAATGAACTGCATGACCAGAATCAATAAAAAAAAATACTGTTTGCAGTATTGAGTATTAAGAAACATACCCAGTACCACTTCGGTGCAGCCTGTGCCTTCTGCGAGCGGTGCATGACACACCTTATCACCTGCTGGTTGGCTTTGGGTTGGGAGCGCGACTAGCCCATTCGCTTCGGTTTTTTTGGCACTTGTTGGCAGGTGACCCGGCTCGTTGCAGTTGAAGCAATGAGGTTTGCCCTCATTGATCCTTCCCGTAGCTGGCCTTCGGTGCTAGTGTCTGGTGGCACGGAGCGGCTGATGGTGTTCTGCCCGTTGTTGTTGCTGTTGCCTCCGAAGGCCCTGGTTGGAACGAGCGTTGCTGGTGGACGATCATGGTGGAAGGTCCACCTTGATGCCCCGGCATCACCCTTGGCCTCTGGTGATGCCCTTGGTGGGCTTCGGAATTTGGCGCCTTTCCCACTTGTGGTCCATCTTGTTCGCTTGATTTTTCTGGTGGGATTGCCTTGTCCACAGCTTCTCGAAGTCAGAATAGTCACTGAGAGAACTGGTTGGTCAGCTCTCGTCGAGTCCCTCCAGGAACTTCTCTTGCCTCTCCGCATCCGTGCGATGTCCTCTGGCGCATAGCGTGCTAAGCGTTGAAGTCATGGAGATACTCCATGACTGTCCTGCTTCTCTGCACCAAATCTCGAAATTCCCTTTTCTTTTGGGCCACAATACCGGCCGGAATCTAGACTTCAAAAGTGTGTAGAATTCAGCCCAAGTGACCTCCGTGTGGCGTGTGGGTCACGAGGAAGTGTGTCCCCACAAGCGTGAGCAGGACCTAGTGGTGCATGCGAGGCGACCTTCTCGCTGATCGTGGCATTGGAGGAGTTAAGCTTCTTCTCGATCGCCAAGAGCCAGGTTGGCGCCATGGCAGTTAGTGGCTAGAGAAAGTAGCGCCTCAGACC